>SMMW01000521.1:3292500-3725000 GCA_004794655.1 Marisa cornuarietis
ATCTGGGTTTCAACATCAGAAGTAAGCAAATAAACAAGGCCTTAAAAATATCTATATACATGAAAATCTGAAATCAACACGTGTATTCAAAATAATGACAACGAGAAAACCTGAAGGATGTAAAAGACCAGACATCCAAGAGGTACACACTAGAAAATTGCCAAAAAAATTATATACCTATAAAAGCATACCCAAGTATAAACAAACTTTACTTATAAACATGTATCTTTACTCAGATGAAATTTACTTCACTATATATAAAAAATGATAAGTTTTTTTTACATGAAACAGAACCTTAAAAAGCCTACTAGTTATAGTCTCTCGTAAACATTACTAAACAAATATAACGACTTCTGCAAAGGCACTTTAATTAAGTTTTATTGTTTTGTATTCTTTGAAAATGTAGAGCTATTAACTCATCGAAATCTTCAGCAGCTATGAAGTCCGAGCCGTCCACCCGTGTCCGTCATATTTAATACTTATTAATAATTTAATACTTACTTTAAAACCGTTAAGAAAAAGGGACGAAATCCAGTCAATGGACTAAGTAAATCGCATTCGGAAAGAGTTACGTCCCTTAGAGTAAAAAAAAGAAAAATCTGAATTTTTCCGGACGAACTTTTTTTTCCCGAAAACGATGTGACACGAGTGAACACGCAAAGTCAGCTCACAATTTTTATCATTTTCGAGCACATTTGTCGCACTAAAGTTGTTCTTCGTCATCATAAGTGATGTTTTTTCATTTCTACATGGTATAGAACCATTTAAATTCGCTAAATATCGGACTAAACACCACAGTGATGATCAACTATGCGTGTTGGAAATACGATTTGGTATAATTTCCTTTGGATTTAAAAGAAAGTACTATTTCACAATGGAATAAGGTAGGAATAGCTTTTTTTCTCTTCACTTTGAACTTGAATTGTAATTTTGATTTATCTTCCTCTTGTGTTTGTTTTTATGGTGTTTTTTTTTTTAAAGAATACTTTCGAATTGGTGCGTACCTGGGTATTTAAAGTGTTTGCGGGCATACGCGAGTGTACGTGTAATATTTCAGTCCTTTATAGTTTTAATGGACGCTACTGGCATTCAAATGATTTCTGGAACCACAGCAAAAATCATTCATCTGCTGCTTAGTTTCTAAACCTAGTTATCGCTACCAGGGCTATTTGGTAGCAGCTACAGGTTTAGACAGCTGGCTACGAAACGACGGTCGTGTGTCGCAAACTGGAATCAAAACTACTAATGTTATTAACTGAGGAGGATCTTATACAATCAAACAAGGGAAAAATGCCTCGTCCAGAAGGCAAAATGCGTATAGCACACACATAGCCACAATTTTTATTTATTTTTTATGCTTTGGCAGGATAAGTCTCTGTTGAAAGCTGCGACCTTTTTTCATGTACACGAGTAACAGAGAACTCACATTGTAATCTTCTGATAAGTAACATGACCGACAGCTTGTCACTCTTCGAAAAACTTGGAGCTGATAATCTTCCTTTACATCCTCCGATTTAGTGGGCCCTGCACAGACCATCATAGTGGCATCATCAAATTGTAGTGAACCCTGCAAAGATCGGCATAGAGATGACACCATGCACATTTAATGGTTTCTGGAAAACAAGATAGAGACAACGTCAGAAGTTGTGGGTGTTGAACAAACAGCACGGCAAGTCCTGTTGTTACTAGCAGTTTCGTCAAGCCGTCTCATATCCATATAGTTGGTTGAAAAAATACTACTTGGGCAGTGATGTCTCAAATGATATCTGATGGTGCAAGAGGTAAATACCTGTTTGTAGGATTCAGCTGTTTGCAAGAGATAGATACCTCGGTTAGAAGGCAATTCCGCTTATCAGGAGATCGAGATTAGAAGGAGTTAGCTACCATTTAGCAGGAGTTAGATACGAGTTGGAAGACAGCGGCTAGGAGGAGAGAGATACCTGTTAACCAGCTGACCACTAGGCCACAGATGACCGTTATGGCGATGCCGAGACCGCTGAACCACAAGTAGGACAGGCCATACAGGTTGTTCAAGCCTTCCCTGCAAAGTAGAATGTTAGCTACAATTGCTGTCTCATGTCAAGACAAGAAAGTGAAGGTAAACTGGAAAAGGTTTTGCTGCCTAAGTGAAGGTAAACTGGAAAATGTTTTGTAGCCTATTGGCCGTATATGCAGTGAAGTTTCTTTCTTCGAACACTCCGACAGGAACTACAGAGGACTTGACAAAGTCTGCTGTGAACTTTAGACATTGGAAGGATCCGAAGATCTTCTCCATAGGCGTATCAGCAGGCCATATTTTTCTTCTTAGGTTCTAGTGGGTTGGACAGACCTGCAGGAAGTGAGACGTTGCAGGGGCACACTAGGAATTATCCAGTCTGGAACTTCATGAACATGCGATATCTGCGTCTGGAGTGGACCGTGTTGATCAATGAAGCAGTCAAGTGTAAGTGGCTTACTTGTTGTTCTACGGTACGGCAAAATGTGGTGGTAACGCTCACCTACCTTCCGCCCACTTAAAAAAAAAACTAAAGGTCAAATATCCGATCGCTGCTAGTTTGACAAAAAACGACAGTAACCGAACTGACCTCGAACTTGCAGCCTTTTGATCTTCATCAAGCGCAGTACGTCTCATCCCCTTCCCTCCTTTTAACTTAAAAAAAATGTATAAAAATAACCGCTAACATGAAGTGCTCACGAACTCATTTTCTTCAACTTTCTTCTGATTTTCATCCGGAATGTGACGTGTATTCCTTATGACATGCACCCCGTGTGAGCTGAATTATTCATTGTAAATAACATGTAAGTGAAAAGTGTCAGCTTTTTGGGGCAGTCGCCATCCCAGAAACATCAGGATACACTTTTAAAAATTTGGCATTTTAGGAAACCATGGCAATTTCGGCTTTCTCTTGTGCTTCAGAAATAAGCAATACACCGCCACCATGGAAAACGGAGGTGGTCTTTTAAAAAATCAGAGGTCTTTGCCTAAAAAGGTCACCTTTTCTATAAAGCATTTATTGCATGTTTTACCTAAGGCAGTTCTTAACCGGTAAGGTGATGAAGTGTCAAACCTCCAAGTAACTTAAATTTCTATTGTAATTGCAAAGGCACTGGCAAACAAGTCTGGAGTTAGCGCAACATGTTGACCAATGTTCCAATGTTCCGAACGTTTGCTTCACAGCAATTAAGTTCCTGTGACATCCCTGTATTAAAGACAACTTCAAACTTTTGGAGACATTTATCCGGGTAAGAGTCTAGAGGCACAGGAACTGAAGAAAATGTGATAAAATAGTTATTTAACCCCCTCTTACGTTTCATTAACAATAATTTCTAATTAGGTTTAGCCTCTTTTACGATTATCTTTAATCTACGGTAAATTTAAATGCATTTTGATTCGAACCGACGGAACTAAATGCTGTTTACAACTGTCGCGGGTCAGACGGACTGTAGGTCATTTCCGCTTGAGTTATGACAACAGTTGAAGTCACTTCCGGATGAGTTGTCAGGTCAAAGGTGCTGTTTCCGGTGGCATTGCAGCCAGCCAATGAGGTGGGCAGCCGGAAGTTCAGAGGCTTCGACACGTAGGCGCCGACGCTGATCCAGATGGAAAACGTCAGTCCCAGAATGCCTCCGGCAAGGGCTCCCTTCAAAGAATGAGGGCGGATTGAGTGCACAATACTGTCCAGGATGAAGTTCAAGACGCTCAGCCTCGCATGATGATGAAAGAAAAGTGAAATGGGAAATATATGTACGTGTGAGTGGGGTGAAAAGATGGTGGTATGGAGATGTTGAGTTTGGCGTAAGGGTTAAAAGGAGTAGGAGGAATACTCCAACAATTACATTAAATCTATTTTCCTTTAAGAAGCATCATGTAAAGGAGATGATGATGATGATGATGATGATGATGATGATGATGATGATGATGATGATGATATAACAGCTGGTACCATGCAGTATCATAAGTTATAAACAAGCATGCTCACCATGCATTTGACAATACCCGATCTGAATGAAGACCAACAATAAAACATAGATTTTAAAGAAAAGGGATATTATAATGGAAAAAAAAATGCAATCAGGAAACACATGTGAGACAAGGCTTCGGGAAAACAGACCAGCATGTGAAACTGAAAATCATAATAAAAAAAATGAACATAGCGGAAGCGGATACTAAAAAACAAAACCACAGTAAAAAAATAAAAAACCCACAATCCAGTTAGTGGTGGTAAATGCTGCTCCCAGGATGAAGAGACCAACCAACGGAGCGCCAGCGGCACCATTGAGAGTAAGTGAAGCCTAGTCGTTAAAACAAAGCAAATAAGCGAAGCAGCCAAATAAACAAATAACGAAGAAAATCAAGGCAAGCAAGTAAACAAATAAAGCACAATTTTTACAAATGTGATGGAAAAACAACCACACCTGTTAGTTTCTATGTACCACTGAGTTAGTTGTGTGATGAGTATGAGTGCTAACTGGTTTTGCGATTACCCCGCCTTTCCACCCCCCTGCTGTGTTAGACTGAGAGGAAAGAAAAGAGATGGCGACGTTGAGAAAAAGTACAATGTCGACGAAGGAGAGGCAGGCATTTGCTGCTAGGCCCTCCGACAGACCTGCAGGACCGTTCCGCCCAGTTCCTTCACCATGAAGGCCAGGCCCACGCCTAGACCGCCGTACAGAAAGACTGCAAAGAAACACATCTACATCACAGACTGATACTCAGACAATTGGCTGTCGTTCAAAACTACACACCATCATCGTCGTCGTCGACATCGACAAAGTCTTTGTTTTTCTGTTTCCCATTTTAATGTTCGGTCAGTCAGATTTTTGACGGATCATTAAATAATCCAAGTGAGCGTCACTAAGAGATGTTTACGGCTGCTTTCCAGTCACCGATAAGGAATGGTTTAAAAAAAAAAAAAAAAAAGGGTCGAACAAGCTCCACCCTCTTTATGGACTTCTATCTTGTTCTCACTCTCATTTTTTCTCTCTCTTTCTCTCTGTTTGCGCATGTGTGAGTGCGTGCGTAATGTATTTAATGTCTCTGTGTGTATGTGTCATTGTGTAGATGTGTATATTTATTTGTATGTGTGCGCGTACATTTATATATATATATACATGTGTGTAGAACAGATTATTCTGCTTCTAAGTAAACTTGTTTTTGAAAGAAAATAAAATTAAAAGAACAAACCCAATAACTTTGTGACTTTGGCAGCAGTTTCATCGGAGAGATGCCCCAGTCTGAGTTTCAAAAAGTCTTCCCAAGTGACCGCGGCAAGGGAGTTCATCATGGAAGACACAGAACTAAGATGAAACAACACAATCTTATCTCGTATGTATAATATGTACTTTTATTTTTCGATGTGTACAAAAACATATGTATAAGGAAATATATAATTTGACTTAAGTACCCACGAAATTCCTCATTAGTAACATTCCCACTCAAAATACCTTATTTTCAACATCATCTTCACCACGCCAAACCTTATCGCAATCCTCAACCAAAACTCTAACCTATAATTATCTGCAATACAGATTTAGCGGAAAGTCACGCAAGTTATTAGAGGCCATGTGAGAAGTTAATACCGAGCTGAATGACACTTCCAGACATAAAATAGGAACCAGTTATTCCTTTTCTGTCTTTAAGTATAACCCCTTTTCTGTATATAGCTGTCTCTTAGTGTAACCCTGTTTTCTGTATACAGCTGTTTCTTAGTGTAACACTGTTTTTTGTATTTAGCTATCTCTTAGTGTAACCCTGTTTTTTGTACACAGCTGTTTCATAGTGTAACACTGTTTTTTGTATTTAGCTATCTCTTAGTGTAACCCTGTTTTCTGTATACAGCTGTTTCTTAGTCTAACCCTGTTTTTTGTATACAGCTGTCTCTTGTGTAACCCCCGTTGCGTTTTCACTAGCCTCCTCTTTACCTACACGCGCCCCCTTCCTCTAAAATACTTTCATCACACAACTCACTTGAACCAGTTTCACAGCACAATTCTAGTTTTAAACACTAGTCCTTTAAAAGATATTTTTTTTAATGTTAGAAGCACGCTGTGCAACTACCCCCTGTGTCATCAGCACAAGCCTCGGTCTCGCTTTGTCCTCAAGAGGCGCACTCCAGAAACACTCCTACTCAGTCGGTCAAACTTCAAAGCGGTTATAAACCCCACCTCATGACCTCCTCATCACGTTTTTCATGATAACGTAGAACTAATGCCTCACTCAAACCAAGTTACAACTTCATCATCACGATTGTTCCAGTTGACTTCCAGTAACGGGTAAAGTACCTACTCCCGCTGGTGCAGTTTTTCATGCAGTAATTTTTTTACATGACCGTTGTAGCCGGTTGTGTAATAAAAGTTTTGGGTCCTCTTGTGTAACATCTCGTGTCTTCTTTTTTTCGTTTCCTTAAAAATGTCCAGTGGCCACTTTAGATTTCGAAAACTGTGAAGATTTGTGTGGAACAGACAAAATAAGTGTGAAATAGAGAAGACGTTTTGTGGAATGGAACTGACGCTTGGAATAGAGAATAGAGAATACACTTATGTGAACTAAAGAAGACACTTGTAGAAAACAGAAAGTTTGTTAGTGTGGAAACAAAATGCAGAAACACTGTTGAAATTGAAGAGACTTACCTGAGGGCTCCGCTGAATAGACTGGCCACAAACAATCCTGACATACCTTGCAGGTGTCCTAGAACGCCAACCACGAAATATGGAAGAAGCTGTGTGAAGAAAGATATATATGTATTGCTTTCTAGTTGCCTTGTGTTAAATTTGCTGTGCTATTTGTGTTTTAATCGTTTTCATTTCTTCTTCTCCTTCTCCTCCTCTTTTTTTTTTTTTTGTTCATCGGATCCCGATTTGATCCCATCTTCTCTTCAGAAATGTTTTAAAAATCAGACAACAGTAATTGATAACCGTGTTAGTTTAGATAGCCGATAATAGTTTTGCAAAATAACGCTTGAACTACATTGCAAAAGGTCAGAAAAAAGATAATAAATGCAGGTGGAGTTTGTTTTACTTGAATGTCTCTTGTAGGGGCTTTTAAGAACTCTATAACTCAGAGAGAGAGAGAGAGAGAGAGAGAGAGAGAGAGAGAGAGGGAAATACTTGACAAAAAGAGGTGAGAGAGAAGGAACTCGCCGGGGAATGGAAAGATGGAGAGAAAAAAAACCCGAATGAAAGTAGAAAGGAGGTGTAAAAAAAAAGCAGGAAGAAAAAATGAACGAAAGAAAAAAGAAAGGACGGGCAACAATATAAAAAGAAAGACTAAAACCAAGTCGTAAAGGACGGGTTGGAGAATGAGATAGAATTATATGTACACCTGTACCAGACCTGGTTAGGGTTTTGAACTTTTCCGTCCCGCAGAGGGTCGCAGTCGGCGTACTGCGCATATAACACGAGACCTGTGAGTGAGCACAGTGTGATGATGATAAACATCCCGGGTGCGTTCAAGAGTAATGCTCTGTAACAAGCAAGCAGTCAAAAGTAATGCTCTGTAACAAGCAAGCAGTCAAGAGTAATGCTCTGTAACAAGCAAGCAGTCAAGAGTAATGCTCTGTAACAAGCAAGCAGCCAAGAGTAATGCTCTGTAACAAGCAAGCAGTCAAGAGTAATGCCCTGTAACAAGCAAGCAAAGAGTAATGCTGTGTAACAAGCAAGCAGTCAAGAGTAATGCCCTGTAACAAGCAAGCAAAGAGTAATGCTGTGTAACAAGCAAGCAGTCAAGAGTAATGCCCTGTAACAAGCAAGCAAAGAGTAATGCTGTGTAACAAGCAAGCAGTCAAGAGTAATGCCCTGTAACAAGCAAGCAAAGAGTAATGCTGTGTAACAAGCAAGCAGTCAAGAGTAATGCCCTGTAACAAGCAAGCAAAGAGTAATGCTCTGTAACAAGCAAGCAGTCAAAAGTAATGCTATGTAACAAGCAAGCAGCCAAGAGTAATGCTCTGTAACAGGCTTAACGCTGTAACAATCAACAGGTCAACTGCTCTGTAACAAGGTGGTCTAAAGCCACGAGCTAAATTCAGAAATATTCGGATAACACCAGTGAGATAAATGTTAGGTAAACAACATTCTGCGACCTGCAGACATGAGATTAACGAATCTAAGTGTGAAATTAGAAAGCAGGCGGTTATGCTTGTGCATGCGTGTGTGTTGTGCGTGCGTGCGTGTGTGTGTGTGTGTGTGTGCGTGCGTTTGTGTAACTCACATCTTGGCCTCCCTGAGACTACGAGCCGAAGAGAACCGCTGCACCATCTGCTGGTCGACAGCATAGGGAGGCAGCCAAATCAGAAAGATTCCCACGGTCAGACCCCAGAATGTGTGACGTATGCGCGGATCAGGGTCGAAGCTAACATAAGAATAATAATAATCCAGCAAGATATTAAAGGCTAATCAGGAAGTAAAGCTATAACTGGCTTTACTTAGTTCGTTGCAAGACGCAGATTCATCAAATCTGAAAATACAATTCCCTTTTGCAATCCCTTTTGTACAAGCATTTAAATAGCTAGAGGTAAACAACGCCGCCAAGCTATGACTTTGTTGATGTGCATCTATACACCTGTATACTCAAGACTACAGACTGGATGATGATGATGATGATGATGATGATGATGATGATGATGATGATGATGATGATGATTGTAATGGCCTGCCCAGGTCATTTGTGTTGGTTTTCCTTTTTTGCGTTGATCTTTGTGGGTTGGTCCTTGTTGCAGTTCCTTGTTTTTTTGGTTTCGCTCATGTTTATTTACTTGGCGTCGTTTCCTTGTATTGGAAGAACGAATGTGGTTTCAAATTTGAAGTCTTTTGATGGTTTTGGCCCGAGTATAGTGTTTTAGAAGTAAGGAAGAAAGGAAATAAAGGAAACTTTCTTCATGTTAAAACCAAAACATCTTTGCCGAACCTTGTTTGTATTCTTGAGCGATCGTCATGTTGTGCATGCCGCCACAATGATGATGGCATAGGTCACGTGTATAGCACAATATCTCAGCCAAACAGGCAGGCTCACTGTGCTGTATACATTACAGAGCTTGACGACGACCACAGTCAATGATATAAAACAATACAAAGACTTCAGCCGCACACCATACCTCGGCTGGGTCACGGTTGCAACGTTGTGTTGTTCTTATGATCAAAACTTACAATGTGTGAAGGAAAAGTTATTATTCTATCTTATTTGAGGGAACTGGTGAATATCGTCTTGTGGTAACTGATGCCGAGTCATGAACAGACTGTACTTTGTTCGTCTATGGTTAAGAAAAAAACATGTATATTCACGTGCATCGGTTTTTGCATTTGGGGGGATTTGTTGGACTCACTCGAAAAAGTGAAGCCTCCCTCCTCTCTCGCATGTTCTCCATACTTCGTCCATCCCGCCAAGTTCAAGGCTGGCCTGAAGGTCGTGCAACGAAGATACTGGAAGTTATCACTTTCAATGGCACGCACACACGCTCACACACACACGCGCGCGCACACACACACACACACACACACACACACACACACACACACACACACACACTCAAAACCACTCTTACGCCCAGAGACACCAAAGCATGTTGTCTCTTTTTCTGATACACGCGTAGCATAAAACACACATACAGACATCTCGACACTCATACCCAACGATAGAATTTCACACGCGCGCACACGTACGAATGGGTGCATGAGCATACTTTTACCAAAATGCAGGAGAAACAAAGTGATGAAAAATGAATCTGAAGGTAACATTCGTCCCACGACCTTTTTCAGGTCGTTAGGGGGTGAGGTGCTAGAGACCTTACTTTTCTCGAGGCCAGCTTTACGTGAGGGCGATGCCCATCTCTGCCTCGCTGCCTTACCCTTACTCTCCCCAACCTTCTTTGGGGTCGGGTACCCATTCCCTCCAGCTGGGTCGACTAGGGGAAGTGAGCTGCGCTACACGGGTATCGAACTCTACACGGGCCTCTCAGTTCGTACTCCTCGCTCTAACCACTACTTGTATAAAAGATACAAAGAATGCTCAAAAATGAGCCTACAGTCTACTTGTATGAAAGCCACAACGACAATGAGTCTAAGATCAATTGGTATAAAAGATACAATATATGATGAATAATAAGTCTAAGGTCTACTGATATGAAACCCTATTCAAAATGATGAAAAATAATCACTTTGATGAGCACTGTGAGCATTCCGGTGAGCATGACCAGAGTCTGGAAGACATCCGTCCATACCACGGCTTTCAGTCCGCCCAGCGTGGTGTAGAATGTACATACCATCCCCACCAACACCACGATCACCCATTCCGATAGGCCGGTCACTAAAGACATTGCAAAATAAATTTTCGATATAATCAGGAATCATGGTGCCCATTCTTTCACGAAGGTCACTATAGACCTTGAGTCACGTCCATATTTTTTAGGTACCACGATGCCCCATTCCGACAGACCACTCAGTATATAACAATATAACAGACATAGAAACACATACAGTAATGAACATAAGGGACACGAAAACAGACAATAATGAAGATCATGGACACAAAATGAATAGGATAGGCTGGTTAAGGAGGCCAAGCGAGCAAACAGGGCAAAGTGTCTTCTGAGAACAGCAAGACCATCTTCTATGAAAAAGTTACTACCTTTTTTATTCTCAGACATTAGACACAATCCGACTCATAAACCAGATCTTCGAGATTAAGGTAGAAGAAAGGTTATTCATCCAAAGCTAATCAAACTTTCAAATAATGTAATTTAAAATAAATTCTATTCATATAAGTTTGTATATAGCTCAAGAATATTTCTGACCTCACGAGAAGGGTAAAGAAACAGATTGGAAAGTTTAAAAAAAATGAACGGACGAACTGAAAAAGACCGAAATAGGCAACTTGATTGTCGGGATAGGGGCATAGTGAGAGAGGAGGCATAGGTGGAAAGCGGATTTACGACTTACCAGCACTGAGAGCAGTAGAAGGTCCGAATAGCACAATGCCCATCCCTACGGACTGAAACAATGTCAGTCAAACAGCTTTTCTTAGCACGAGACATTAGCGATAATTTCCTTTACAAACATACCAAAATGTCTTCTTACTAGCACTAGCTGTGTACTAAGTCTCATTCTTCTATACTTATCGCTAACACACGTTATTGTCGAATTAACGCGAATTACAAATTTGTTAGCACAATGTGCACTGCGAAGAGGTCCTCTACACATCCCCACACTCACCGTAAAAATGTGTGCTGTGCAGTGTCAATAATGTGTTATAAATATTGTGTGAATAAGAGGCTACCAGACATACCGTACGAAGGAGAAAGATGAACGCTCCAAACAAGCGAACCACTTTGGATTTAAACCTTAACTCCAGGTACTAGACAAAGAGGAAATAAGCAGGTACGTCAGTTGCCTTTTCAAAGGTAAATACAAAATAAAAAAGTAAAAGAAAGAAAAAAATAGTAAAAGAATTTCTAAGCAAACCAAACTAATGTAATAACGATTCTCAGTTGACAATAGTGACGAGCACATTTTTTTATTTTAGTATTAAAAATGAAGAATTATCGGAGACTCGGGTGGGTAGAACTTATGTATTGATAAATCATATTTTCTAAAATAGCCAAAGCAAGCAAAAAAATCCCAATTTATAATTCAGGGTAAAAAGTCCGTAAAAATGATATATCGGTTCCCAGTTTTATATTCATAATCCGATATTATTACTTCTTGTTTTATATAAGGTCTTTCATTAAGTACTAACGTGCTTTTGTCCCTTTTAAGGATGACATCAGCATGTTAAAAAGAATAACTTTTTCTTATTCTTTATCAATATCAATCTTGTCAATTTTTTTCTTTCTATCCATTTCACCTCAAAAACACTGATGACTTTGATTTTGAAGAACATAGGACCAAAAAGCAAGGCCCCCGTGATGGGCGCCATGCAGGCCCCAACTACAGAGATCCAGTACATGGCGCCGAACTGATAGATTTCCGCAGGAGTGCCAAGCAGAGTGGACGCCGAGAAGAAACTGGCCAGCACCGACAGCGACAAGGGCAGGTAGCGCATGCTGTTGTCCGCCATCAGGAATTCCCGCGTACTCCTTTGACGTCCCCCCGCGCATGCGTAGTAGACACCAATCCCGGCCGAGACTGCCAGCATGGCAGCGAACACAACGTAGTCCGGAACAGAGAAAGTGTTGGTGGACATGGCTACCGTCGACGAACCTCACGCAGACAATGAAGTAACCATTCAAAGTAGGTGTCTCTTCTGAATCGTCTTAAGAATGTCGTCTGCAAACGTGAAAAACGAAAGAGAGAGAAAGTCTTGTATTCTTGAGTATAAATGGTTCAGCTAAAGCAGGGATAGAGAAGATCCTCGAAAATCTTTGATTCGGCCCGCCAAGGCAACCACAGATTTCAGTAAATCTGTAAGCCTTTTTCATAGCAACATAAATGCAGATGATGATGATGATGATGATGATGTAAATTTTGAGGGACAAGCAAGCAACGTCCATTACGGGATAGACAGGACACATACGAGTACATAAAGGGACAGTCACGTATGCTTCTCAGCCTGTGTGGACAATTTTGGAGAATTATGCATGCATGGGACCTTAACCCCAAGCCGAGGGTAAACCACTTCCGGTTTAATTAATGTCGGCGGTTACTATGTATGACGTTCTTCGACCATGTCGGGTCTTACAAATGAGAAAAAAAATGATCGTCGACATTGCTGTATACCTCAATGTACAGGTCAGGCCTCTAGCATTATCTTTTTTTATGGATTTCCAAGGGATAAAAAAAAGAAAAGGCTTTGGCTGATAACAATTGATTTGGGTTTATTAGTTTATTTGTGCATGTACAAGCATGCCTGTGTTTAGCATGTCTGCAGACACTTTGTAAATGCCATGAACTCCTCGGTCAGGATGAATTACGTAGGTTCTAAATAATCATGATTATCATTATTATTAATGCATTTTCATTGCACAACCACAAACAGAAAACTGTATATTAGGAACAAACAAATTTTGTCCCTCTGTACTCTGCTTCCTCTAGAAACTTGGGCGGTCCGGTGGCGCAACGGTTAGCGCCTGTCATAAATACTGTGAGAGTTGGATGTCCTGGGTTCACCTTTCGTCTCGGGCACGCTGTTCTTTCTCTGCATTTGGCATCTGTTTACAGGGCTAGCTGCCGTGTCGTGATATAGCCATAGTTGCTGGCTCGGAATAAAATACCAGTTCTCCCCACTCCCTCTAGGAACTTTCTGATTATAAACGTTTATTTGACAGACTCCAAACAGTTGTTTTGCTATGTTTTTCATAGGAGCAGAGAATATTTTTCGTGGTTCGAAAGGCGAATTGTAGTGACTCAGAGGACAGAAGTGCCAGGAAGGCTGGGATTGTACACGTCACGAAAGTATTATTAACACAATTTGGCGAGATCACATCTTGACCAAACAGAGCAAGCTAATTTTAAAGTAGATAATTTTTATGTCTCGAAAAAGATGCTATAAATATCAAAATAGCCCTTGTATGAAAAACATTCCCCACCCCTGATCTAAGGCAAAGAATGTGTAACGGTGCCCCAACCCGTCACGGTTAGATGACATGGGACACTGTGTCTGGTGCGAGTTTTGTGCGCGGCACTGGGATCAATGATATGAGCGCGGACTAGTCAGGCCGCACGTGCAAGACGGGGGAATGCGAACGAGCGTGCGTCAAGCTTTTTTTTTTTAAAATAAAGAAAACTGTAGAATTTTCCAGCAGTGGGTAGCTGGTCGTAAAAGTTCTGAACACTTGGCAATCTCTACACTTTCCTTTGAGACATTGCAGCCGCCTACTCGAGCTGTCTATAGGATGTGGAACTGTGCTTACTCAGTAAGGTGAGGTAACTATAATATTTTTTCCGATTTTTGGGAACAAGTCTTTTTGGGTAAAATGATTGTAGTTCGTTCTGAAACAGGGTACAGCTTGAATATTTAATCAGAGTCGACGGCCACTACAAACACCGCGCATCAGTCAGCGGATTCATGCAGATGCAGGTTTTTTTTCCATAACCGAACACTACTCCCAAGTTATAGTCGGCCATTTGTATTGACTTTGACTAAGTTCTTCATTTGTCGTTTGAAGCGTATTCACAGAAAATTATGTTCAGAACTTTCGGTTTATGTACAGTCAATGTGAACATGGCTGAAAGACAGCCATCCAGCACTCATTTTCATTTTTGAAGACAGTAGGGCTTTACCATCGGATTAAAATTTTTTCTTTTATAGGTTCTGGCTGAAGATTCTGGTTTAATTATGGCTTATTAGGCCACAACATCCTCTCTCCATATTAATTCTCCCGTTATATTATCCTTTTTTCTTTTGTTGGTTTATATTGTTCGTGGTGGTATTACTGTATCACCTCGGAGGGTTTTTCAACCTTTTAATGTCACTTTTTCTTTGGCGGGATGTAGCCTTAGTTGCTGGCACGTCGTAAAACTCAAGCAACTACCCAACCATGGAGTTGATGTTTTGTCAACAATACTTATTCAGTAGTAAGCACAGACGTTGCTTAGACATTTCACACGTGGCGACAAGCCCACATTAAATCCATAATTCTCCAGAATCGTGCATACTGCGCTCGACTGCGAATTGAAGGCCGCTGGGCTCTGCAGAAACGGGCATCGGGTTATATCAGGGGAGGTAAGGACGATAGAGAATGATTGTCGGACTTAACTTCTCACATGGCGTTCCCTAGACACAGTGGGCCACTTTCACTACCCCCTACAGCCTTTGTCAGCCCTTACTTCGTTATATCATAGGTAATCTTCGTGCCAGATAGCGATGTTGCATCTTCTTCCTATGCATTTAAAAAAAAAACAATACATGTATCATAAGCTGCACAAGATGAATGGGGTTGTAAGTCACGATTCCTGGTAAAAAACGAAGACATTGAGGATTATGCAGGTTGGTTGGTCGGCATTTGACGCGGGGTATGTCTGAAACAGGGTACAGCTTGAATATTTAGTAAGAACTTATATCACGGTGATGTGGCCTGGCCCTGTAAAGTAGGTCCCATATTAGAAGAGAAATAGCGTGTGCCTGGTGCAAGATCTGAACTCACTACCCACGATACTCATGGTCAGTTACCAGGGTTGGCGCCCTTGTTGTGTGTGTGTGTGTGTGAGAGAGAGAGCTGACAGCTAGTAAGTGTGAAATCTGTGCAGGTGACCAAAACGCTCACTCAGGGTAACGGCACACCTTTTGCACCTGAACATATTAACGTCCTTCACGAATAGACCTGTAAGAGCAGCACTTTGCCACTGTGTGTGTGTGAGCCTGGGAATCTTTTTTAATTGTATTCATTGCCTACTTAAGGTAATTTCATAATAATTTTGAGGAAAAATCACTAATCTTATTTTATGGTTGTAATATTAGCGCGCGTGCACACTCGCACACACATTGCCACGCCAGTAAATGTGAAATTTTATTTTGTGTGTGTAAATTGTAAATGTTCCATTCATATTATCGATTTAACTTATTTTTTATAATGATTTGTTACTCGTCTTGTATGAAGCGAAAATGGTAAAGTGATTAGAAGTTATTGTAAAGAAAGCTTTTTGTGTATCCTCACACCTTCTTAGTATTTAACGGAGAAACTAATTCTACAGGAATTAAGTGGAGGAGACCTACATCACCCGAGTTCCCTGGAAGGCCTGCTCTGGGAGCAGCTGTGGGTAGCACGTGTAACCTTCTAGTGAGTGGCTCAGCCTCAGATGGACAGTAAACTCTGTGAGTGGATTTCTCTTCTACTGGGTGTCTGGTTGATGAATCAAGGCTCCAGACAGTAATGAAGACCCAAGCGCCTTCCTCAACTTTGGAAAAATCAGTGGGAGATTTTTCTATTTTCATCCTGGATTATATTTCCTAATGGATTCCTGAGCTATCAGGTGCTCCTAATACGTATAGTCGAGGATGTGGGGTGTGTACAGAATTTGCTTGGAGAGTACTGCCGGACTTCATACAACGTAAGTACTGGACAGTTTCTCTCTTACTTAGAGTAGAAATAGCTCTTACTGTCCATTTGAAGTTTTAATCTCCAGTTTGAACTTTTCATACAGATGCTTCTAATGTCCTTATAGGAAAGCTGAACATTCATCTTTGTTGTTCAAAGGGGAACACGAAGATGCAGTTCACACGTGCGTACGTACTGGAATAGGATCATCTTCATAAACCAAACATACAGATAAATAAACCTACACATAAATACACACATGCGAAGGGACAGGAATATGCTTTACAAATCGTGGCCTATGGAGGAGTCAGTTATCCCCACTAAACCAGTCGTCAAACATCTTCCTCTACCGATAGAAAAAATTATTTCAACCCTTTCGTTGTGAAAACTCTTTTCTTGAAAAACCTTGATGGTGCTAGTTGGTGACATTTACTTTTTCAGTTGACATCGCTGTCCGCTGTCCATGTCCTTTAATCTTCTTGAGTTTAATAATAATAGTTAGCAATGTGTGTTCTTCTGCGCTTAAGTGGTTGTGTGGTCTTGGGTATTGGGCTGTTCTAATTTATTTCTGCTCCCCTACAACTGATTTACTTGATGCCTTTTGTTTTCTGTTTCGTCGTCAGTACTGTCGTTTTCTTTCGTCCCCTTTGTTCTGTATCTACTTAGTCCACGTCTCTTCCTCGTTTTAAACGCTAAGAGCATGCTCTCTATGAGTGGGAATATGCACTATAAAAATCTTCACTATTATTATTATTATTTCTCTCAGCCGAATGTAGCCTTTCTCTCCCTCTCTCGGGTGCGCAAAGTGTGTGTGTGTGGGGGGGGGGGGAGGAGATGGCATGGTTGCAGGGTATGTTCTCGGTATCTGTAATAAGTTTATTTGTATAGTATGTAATAGACAAGCCAATATCTCGGTAAAAAGACAAGCTCATTGCGCTTGAACAGGATCTACGAAATAGTCACAAAGATGTATAACGAAGAACAATGCGTTCCGGCAGTGAAGGGCGATCACCGCAGATTTTAACGGTGACGACTCCAGAAAAATAGGCTTAGTGACATCAGGAGAATACTGAGAACATATTGAGAATATAATGAAAAATGTTAAGAAATGTTATAATATAAAGCATCAAACAGATGATTTCGCACTATAAGGGGAGAGGGAGGGGGAGGAAACTGGAGTACCCGGATAAAAAAACCTCCGACCTCCAGCCCTGCGGACAGGTGTCATATACAGTGAGAGTCCCGAGACAAGATCTGAACTGAGTTTCTCACGGCAGTGGTGACAAGCGATCGAGTATTTTAACCACCACACTACCATATGTGGCATCACCTGACCTCCAGCTCCGTTTAACTAGTGGGGCGTGAATCGGGTGATATGCATATTTAAGATGTTTGTATTGACTAAAGCGAAACCCGTGGCTTGTGAAACTTGCACTGTTGAGATCTTGCTAAATGCTCTTTATTATTATGTATGTTTTGGTAATTTTATTGGTAACTACAGTGGGTTTACTCTCGTGTATATGTGACACTATCAAGCTTACATTTTATCATTTATTTTAAATTATTATTATTAAAAAATTCTTGTACCCAGGCACACGTTCGCGCTTGCCTACAGTTAGGGCATATTTTGATAGATCGCTCCTCTTATTTGGACGAAATATTCAGGAGAGACGGTATACAGGATTAGTCTTCAGAGGAAGTGATCTCATGCTGAGGGCAAGGACTGTATAAGTGAACATAAATCGGAAGAACCTTAAACGACCCATCATTTGCGCAACTAGTTACCAAAAGGTTGATAGCATCTATCGACTGAGCCAATTGTTTTCAGGGCTACTCTGAGTCTCTTAACTGCGAAATCACGGTTTTCCATGATGGCCCAGGTGAGTGGATGGAAGGTGTGGAAGGTGACAACAGAAAGCATGGTTGTAAATACAGTCGGAAAATGAGTAACTGATAACTGTTTCATTGTGAGTATAGTCATATTCGGCTCGGCTTCAACTTCGTCCCATGGTTATCAGCTTTGACATTAATTCGAACTCCTTTTTTTTAAGGTAATTGTAGTTTGGTTTCTGGAGGACTGGGATGAGGAAAAAGACATTTCCCGTTATCAGAACCAATACTTTGCCACTTTTTTCCGATTAATGGCCGACTTGATAGCTAAGTGACCGATTCTTCCCATGGGGTTGATTGTGACCCCGTGAGTCTTTTATCTATCCGCGGCAACGACATGCACAGGTCTGTTTCGAAAAGGGACCGTCAGGTTAGCAGGTACGCAAAGATCAATCGCCAATCTACTTGATATCCTAAGACAGAGATGCTCACCTGATTTTTCTGTGCAGCCTGGCTGGACCTTGTAGGGCAAGTGCCTTCGATCACCTGGCATGTTGCTTGTGCCACCCTCAACCTAGCAAAGCTCCCATGTAGAGGTTGTCTTACAGTTGGGGTGGGAGGATGTCACACAGTATGCGCATGTGCGCTCGTTTGTGCGTGCGAGCGCTCTAGGGGGCGGGTAGTTTTTTTTTTGTTTGTTTTTTGGGCTATCAGCTCCAAACGAGGTCAGGGCTGTCATAGTGAAAACCGAGTTAAAGTCCTATTGGGACAGGTGCACCATGTGTCAGACTATCTGCATGCCATGTTCGTCTAGTTAGCATGTGCACAGTTGTGTCAAATTGTTTGCAATACACTTACAGCATACATTATACATACCCACAACATGCATCAAAGCCTGCGCGCGCGCACACACACGCACACACAATCGTAGCTACCCTCATCATGCACCCCACAAACCAATATGCTGTCAACATCCATTAGACACCCAGTTGGCACATCATTCACCCCCACAATGTACAATACGCCCACAACACCTCACAGATACCCACAACATGCATCATCCACAAAGAAACTTAGAAGGAAAACCAGTTTGTAATTTTTACTTGTTCTAGATCCACATAAAACATTCAAATTTTGTAACGTGCTTCTCACCTCATTAATATTGCCTGACTTCCACGGGGTACAACCATTGCATACATACAGACATACATACTTAATAACCACCTCAACTGGCGTAATTTGAAATCTAGACTAAGTCTGCATATAACAGAACGGCCAAAAGCTGGATGCTAAAACAAAAGGGGAAAGGATCTCACCTGAAAATTTGAACAGTTACCAGGCTCCAGTGTCCTTCCCTTAACATTACAGAGTAATCAGAGGTTCACATGAAATGTTATAATTACTGAAGCTGATTTAAATATTATCTATACATTTGAAATTTGAAAAAAAAGTGTAATTGTGAGGTGAAAAATTCAGATTCGACCACATAAAGACAATCTGATTGCCCTGTCAGGCATAGCTGTCATACACTTTTCTTCAGACAATAACAACTTTATAATTAATTTTTATTTTTTGATTGAGCTGCTAACACAGTTCGCCTATAATCAACGAGAGAACTGCTTTCCTCTTTAACGTCTGGCTTGGTTATTATTTTCCAGGTTTTTTCTTGGGGTCTGAGGGTGGGGGTGAAACAGACCACTTTTTGTTGTGCCAAAAAGTTTTATTTCAAAAAGATAATTAACTCATTGAATGGTTTGTCATTGGGATAGTCCCAAACTTTCTTAACATATATTACAATATATTCTTGGAGATAAGCCTATAGACACATTAGTCCCAAATTTCTCTCTCCATTTGCATCAATGCATTTATACATTTTAATCCTCATTTCAAAGTTTATGTAATTCAGTATAACATTACAAAACTCCATGTCTCTGCTGATACTTTTGTATGTAGCCATACTGCAATCACTTATATCCTGGTAAATATTTCTTAGGTTAACTCAAGAACTGGAAACCATTATGCCTGTGTTCACACTAGGACCATTAGATACAAAAAAAGATGATTTCCATATTGTAAAGGCTTGAACCTTGTGGTGATCACATTAATTATTGATAATAATGAACATTGCAGTTAGCCACTAAAAGGCACCGCCTTCCATGAAATTAGACAATTGAAGGAGGAGCGAGTGGTTGAGGATTCACCCAACAGTCCGCCATTGGGGAGGATTTTTCTGTAGGGTGGGGAGGGTTTAGGGGAAGGGTCTGCAGTAAATGATGGAAGGAAAAAGATCAGACAATTGCATAAGTCTACCAGTATTCAGCTTGAACATGAAAATTGGCTAGAACAACAGCACACTATGTATGTGGCAGCTTGTATGAAGAACAGTAAAATACTTTCCCAAAAGTTTAGTCCACCAAGTGAAGTAAACACAAAATTAAAAAAAAACACAAAAAACCATTCAGTTTGTAATATGGACTGCATATGTACAGGTACACCATCTGGTAACACAAATAGGACATCGACGTAAAACAGACCACAGGAATAAATATGTAAATACATACATACATACAAAAAGTACCCCCTTCCTTTCTAGCCCCTTAAAAATTCCTTTATACACATTGCAGTACACATATGTACAATGTTGACTGTATAAAATTATATTGCTTCAGCACGTCTTGGTGGCCAGTCAAACGGAAAGTTCTTGTGTTGGCCCATTACTGTTCAGGTACTCCTATGCTTGTGTGCAAATGGGTTAGCAAAAAATCGTTCTGACCTGAACACTGCACTAGGCAAAAGAGATCAAGCACACCCAGGCGCAGTTTCTCTGAAGCAGAAGATGCTTTCCACAATGCCCAACTCGTAAAGTTGTGCAGACCGTTATGGTATTAAGTCCATGTATCACACACTCCTGTGATCGCGTCTCCTGTTTTTTTTTTTTTTTTTCTTGTATGCTTTTAGTTCCTGCTGACCTGATTGCACCAAATGACCATTTATAGTGCACGTGTGTGCGGATTTCTTACATACTGCTTTAAAAACTGACCCTTTTTTGAAAAAATTTTTTTCTCTTCTTCATTGCATTGTTGACCCAACAGAACCAACGGACCAGTAATAGCGTGAAAATGCAAACAGCAATGTCAAATACAGTCATTACAGTTACTGCATCTGTACACTATGTACATTGTGAGGAACCCATTGCGTAATGTTGGAGATAATATGGCAAGAATGACGGACTATCCAATGGATCTGGAAGGAACACTGGTTAACTTGAAAAGTGACAAAAATGACTCTCAGGATGGTGCAAATACTCTCAAATAATCAGTTAAAAAAAACAACTAAAAGCTCTCTCTCTCATCAACCTCCACAGACCAGTGAACAGATGACCCCAGCAATGTTTGTCAATTTGTTGGTGCCTCTTCAAAGACCTGCACCTAGCTGGAGCTAGACTAACACATTCAAGTTCATGTTCCCTTTGCACACGTTCACAGGCACAATGCTGCACTTACATTTAGTAGTACACGCATGAACCTGTATGGTAGAAAATGCAAGCACTAGTGGATTAAGCCCACACCATATATTTTGGGTGGGCAGGGAGATGTAGGCAAAAAAAGAGATTTTTAAAAAAAAGTGATTTGTAAAGAAACTTGTAAAGTAAATGGCAGCTTCAAACTGATTGGCAGCTTGTCCTCTTTTCCCCAGGCATCAGCCATGCCCATTAAACTTTCACTGAGAAAAGTGGCTTCCCCCAACTACTACTGAAGCAAATTTTTGTGATCTTGAAAGGTGGTAATGTTTTCAGGAGCATAAGTAGGAAAAAAAAACAATGGAACAAGTTTTTTTTAAATTGTCCTAAAAGAATAGGATCTATACAATCCAGTCTAATGGGTCATTTAATAAGTAAAGGGGGGGGGGAAGATGAAACTAAAGGAAAAGCAAAGATGTTAGTTGATGGCACAGCTTTTGTGCACTTTTCTTTTTGACGCAAATGCAGCGTATGTTGGCACTCCTCCTTCTACTACAGATATCTGCACTATTGTACTAGGTGGATGTCCCTGCCCTCTATGGAATGAACTTTAACATGCATGACACTCACTTCTACCCCCTCTCTTTCCTGACAGAACTATGCCAGAGCACTCTTCACCGATGCTAAGAAACCATGCAGGGTCTCCCTTCTCCTTCAGGATACCTGTTGATGGTTTGCCAATGCTAATTTGCACTCTGAGCTTGCTGTATGTTAGTGAGCTAGCTCCAGCATATTCAACAGGTTTTTCAGACAACGGGCATGGATTTCAAAATTAGAAATTTCAAACAAGTGCTTCCAAGTATGAGCAGAGGAAGATTACACATCCAAATTTGACAAGATCTGACATACCCAGACATCACATTCGCCCATCCTTCTGTGCCGCACTCATTCCCATTGAATCTTGTTATGATTAATCAATGCATCTTTCCAATCAACATGCAGAAAATTATACTGAAAAATGAACACGTTTTAAAGTACCCCCTTGCCAGCGTGTGCCTGCCTGCGAGCACATTAAGTGATGCATATTAACGCAAATGGTCAGTGAATGTACTGGGTACTTGCATCCATCAATGGTTTGATATATATAGAGGAAGCTTGAAGCTTTCACAAACGACTTTTACCACCATGTAAGCCTATGTCAAGCCAGCCAGCTTATCACAGCAAAGTATCATTCATAAATTAACAAACAAAAAATGAAAAAATTTGACTTTAAAAAAAAAAAAAAAAAAAAAAGGCAAAAGAAAATACAAAATATAAAAAACAAGCAAAAACAACTCCCCCTCCCCCACCACAAAAAATCCTGGAAATTTAAACTCCGTACAGCCATTGGGTGGCACAAACAACAAGACCTTGAAACAAAAAAAAAAAAAGCACCATTGTCAAGCCAACCTCTACCTGCTGAAGTTTTGATGGGGAAGCACTCTGGCACAGCTGCCTGGGTACAGCTCTGTCCACAAGATCAAGATCCGGGAACATAAAGGATAGAGGATAAGGGATAGAGGATCCCTTCCACAAATTCAACCATTTGTCACGACAAGTTTAATTTTGTCACTATTTTTGTGATGCTCTTAAGGCAAAAACCTTGGTTTTTACTTTGCCAATTCATGCAACATCGCTGGTGGCAGCCATTTTGTGCATATAAGTATGGAACTATGCCACATCACAGACAGACCTGTAACGTTGATACTATATGTTGCTGGAATATCACTGATGTATGTGGCACCAAAAGACAAAGTCAAAATAAGCCCCATTCACGAAAACATTTGACTAAAACCTCTTGAAATAATATCTGCACAATTTTTTTTAATAAACGCAAATTTCAAATATTCTGAGTTTGGAAGAAAGCAAACATTAGCAAACATTACCATTTGCCATGTAAATAATAATGTAAAAATTCTTGAATCGGAATACTTAAAAAAAAAAAAAAATCGCAAAAAATAAAATAAGCAACCTCCCTAGATGTGGCACATTCTTGCCACAGTCCTTTCTGGGATGTAACTTTCAATAGTACATTTGCTAGCACTTCTCGTTATTTGGCTGTTCTGCAACTTGTCTCTCTTCATCACATAGAACTGCAAGCCTTCTGGCCAGTCTCATCTTCACAATGATTAGCATCATAGCATTTTACTGACCAAGGGACTGCAAATGTGCAGATAGCCTTTTGATGAAGGAGGGCAGCTGCAGACAAATGTGAGTGGGAAATAAAAACCACTGTACTCGATTCCCACATTTCATACCTGCAGTGTATACAAATCTAAGCAACTCTTCATTAGTTTTTGGAGTGCACTGTATGGCTTGATGTATACAGGCAGTCCTTAATGTGCTTAAAAAAGTAATCATGTTATTCCTTTGTTTTATCATTATGATGAATACTACTCATTGTGGAAGCGGCAGCAGGGCTTGCTCCATGCAGCTCTGGGCTCTTTAAGTATTTCTGATAGCTTGTTAGCTATCCACAAAACATTCCAAATCATCTGTGAGCTTCTAAGTCATCCTCTCTCAAATCCACAAGCCGAAGAGTCACTGAAATGCACAGAATATTGGACGACAAAAACAATATCCAGCACTGCTTGAAGCTCTAGAAATATTCCATACGAAAGGCAAACATCCACTAAAGTCTAATCTGCATGCTACACTTCCCCCTAAACCTTTTGCACAAGCACAAGTTACTGACAACGGTGAACTCTAACCTACATTAGCAGCACCCTCTAATCTTCCACAGCCTACTTTTTTTTCTACTTGGACAGCTTTAACAGATTTTTTTTTTTCACAGAAACCATAGCCTGAGGCAAGCAAGCTGTCCTTACATCACACCACTAGTGCTGGAAACACTGAGGCTTTCACTAACCCCTCCCCCATCCTGTAGGTTCCAGCATAAAAATAGTATGATGCCACTACCAGCCTACAGTACACGAAGCAGCTAAATGTCGGATAAACAAAAAAGTATTTCCTAAAAGGCTTGGGAACACAGATGTCTCTGATCACCTGTGACCAGTGTATTTGAATTTTGTGAAGATGGATTCCTTTTAACAAAAATTCTGTTTGCTTCAAACCTCAAACATCCTAGAAGCCATGTGAATAATATTTAAGATCACTTTTTTTAATATCCAGAATGCCATCAGCACATAACTGCTCCAGAAACAGACTGTTTCTCCTTACTGGTTCTTCAAGCAATGACAAATATTTGATGTCATGTGTCTCAACATAAGGTGCTATCAAGCCAGCGTTGGGTTAAAAAAAAAAGCACAATCCTTGGCATCTGCACTACAGACCCAACAATTTTATTCCAAGAGCAGGCATTTAGGCGGTCCACTTGCAGTCTAATCTCATGATGCATCCCAGGAAAATGTTGTACATGCATTGTGGCAACATCAACATGATGTCACAAGCTGTCACACAAACACTGCAGTGAGAATGCATGACAGGCTTCACCAAAGGGTCCCACAGCTTGTCCAATGGCAGCCGTTAACTCGCCCTTGTCTGCCAAGTATGGCAATATCCTGGCCTATTGTCTTCAGTTGTTTACACGATTGGGATCTGTGGAGCAGAACAAATATTTATCAAGGGAGGACTAAAACAAATAACAAAATGAAGCTGTCACAAGAAAAAAAAAGTGAGAAATGCAGGAGTGTATGAGGAGTCTGTGGCATGCTAGAAAAGTAAGCCTCCTCCCCCCCATACCTAGACAAGTGTTTTGTGCTTAATGTTCACAGGTATAACATGTACATAAAGAAACATTCTAGCAAGAAAAAGTTTAAAAATCAAATGTTCAAAGTAATGTTTGCAGTAGCGACTTTCTGCTTCATTTTCAACACATTATGACAGGTTATAAGTGAGAAAGGCCCCATGTTCCTAAAAGCTAAGCTGAACCTAAGACTTATTCTGCAGGCAGAGACAGTACACAAGGTTCAACTTCAAGGTAAAGTAGATACACAAAGCATTAGATATAACTATAAGGCCAGGCATAATTTCTTCTGAAAGATGACAATTTCTACAGTTTCGCAACTTAACCCACTAAGTCCTTAGAGCCAGTTTACTGGCTTACCTGGCAGAGAACTCCACGATCGTGATTCGCTCTTTGCACGATGGGCCACGATTGTGGCCCTACCGGCAGAGCACAATGAGCAACGATACGCTTACTATCGTGGCTCTGCAGTTTCACTATCGTATTCAAAATAATAAATGTTAAGCCAATCTTTTTGAACATAGAAATATTTTTATCCCTGGCTAAAAGGGTTAAGAAGACTCCCTGCAAAGCAGCTCAACAAATACTGTAAAACTGAAGCATCAAAATCAACCACTTCCATCCAGTTAGACAAGGCTTACAACCCCATTAGGTGCTCACCATATGCAACTACAGTTGTAAAAAGCATTGAAAGCAGATAGTTAACAAAGCTTGTAATTACTCACATCGTTAGGCAAAAATGATCCCTGGCTTGCAGGCTTGCCAACCTGACCACTATTGCCAAAGCCATTCATTCTTTCCCCATCCTCCCCAGAACATGACCCCATTGAAAGGGAGCCCTGCCTGATGGAAGGGTAGCCCCCCCTCATGTGTCCAACCTCCCCATTACCAAAATGTACAGACAGGGGAGATGAGCAGGTGGGACCAGGCATGGAGAAGTAAGGGTAGTGAAACAAGGAGTGACTGGGAGCTACTGTTAATGATAATTTTAGTTTCAGTTTGTTAGTCCAAAATTCAGCAATTGTAATCATAAAAAGGGTAGGTAACAAGTTGGGAGAAGGGGATGGTTAAGGAGTGCCCATCGGTAATCCCCCACCCCAAAGGTCATTCAAGATCAGCAGAATCAGGACAGCCCATGCATTCATGGTCGTGAAGGCAAGCAGCAAGGTGGTGGCGGTGGTGGTGATGATGGCACAGGGTGGCAGCACACAGCACAGCAGTGGATTGTGGGAAGGTGAGAGGAAAAATAAAAGAAAATGGAGCATAGCGTGAGGTTAAGGCAGAAAACTGCAATGAGTGTTAAGACAGCGTTAAGCAAGCTTGTAAACATTTGTGGCCATTTGGCTAGCACAAAACAGTATCCACACAGCACAGATTAGCATTGTTCTAATATTTGGTTTTCTTGTAGTTTTCCATTTTCCCTTTAATAATCCAAGATATGTAAAACTGCATTTTTTTGTTTTCAAAAGCTGATTTTGAAGCATGTCATATCCAAATCTTATTATGCAATCAATGAAATAGGTCTATGCTTTTTAATCAGTATTTTTCATGCTTCATTAACCCCACCCCTCCAATGCCATTACTTTGTAGTTCAGGTTACAGACTGGTTATAGTATCTAGACATTACAGTTATACATTTCTAGTTGAGGTAAAATAAACTGAAGGTAATGTTGATGGGGGGAAAACAAAACTCTGCAGCTACAACTTATGCTTTCCTTCAGCTTTCAGACATCATCTCTCACTGTGAGTTACATACTAACTGCATCTACACACAATATGATAGTTAAACAAAGGCCAAATACACAAATAATTACCACTAAAAGCAGCACAAACAAAAGCTCACAATAAATGAACCAAACTCAAGATAAAGATGTTACATGTAAAGCTATCGTATAATTTGACAGGATGATTATATTTAAAACTATCATGAGGAGATTACAGAAATACAAACATTGTCACCGGACTCCTAAGCTTTGGAAGCGTTTCTGCATGTTAATGCGGCATGATACACTCATTTAATCAGCTATGTATGTGACATGCTTTTATTTATCAGAACTTTCGAATCTGGGACTTTCCAGAGCAGCTGTTTTACAGTCCCACTAATACTGACCATGACTTTCTGTTTCAGCTTCTGCCTCAGTTCCTGTACGACTCCCATATTTGCGAGCTGCAATGCAATATCCAATGCATAAATACTAAAGTATTGAATTCTGCTAGCTGTTTATCAAGCTTAATTCAGGGTCTCTGTTCTTGCTAATGCCGAGTTCCTTCTGTCATTACTAAATGCTAGAATGCTGTATTATTATCGCTGCATTTGATAGTAAAAATCACCCTTCTTCTGCTAGGGTATTAAAAGCAGTGGAGGAAGGGGTATAATCTTTTCTTCTCAAAAGCAGCAGAACTGTCACTCCAGAATTGGTGACGTATTTTATGCTAAAGAACTCCTCTACACTCTTCTCTCTTTAGAGGCAAAAGCACAATTCTTCAGGAGGAATGAGCGTGTTCTTTTTAGAAACTTAAAGAGAGGGTGGTTATGTGGTTGAGAGGACAACCTGTAAAGTCTTACACTAGTAAGAAAAGCAAAATGCATGGTGGAAAAATATAACTGATACTTTTCATCCAAAAAATCACAAGCAGCACTGAAAATTTATTTACAAACTTAAAATGTCGCATCACAAAACAACAAAACATTTGCAACTATGTGACATGCCCAGGATATGATGTGCTTTCTGATGTCTTCAGTAATCTTTCAAATGACCAAAACAACTGCAAAACAAAAAGTAAAAAAAGCAATGTTTTGGGGAGGAACGAACAGGATGAATAAAAATAAAGCTATGCAACATGACAAACCTTGTTCCTGTAGTTGCTTTTTCCGTTCAGATTTGGGATATGGTTTGTGCACCACGGCACTGAAGTTGCTGTCGGTGCTGTACGGACTGGTGGGACGAGCTGCTGAAGTTGCAGACCGGTGCTTACGGTACTTTTTTGTGCCTGAAATATATGCCCCAAGCATTAGTGGAAACAAATCCAATTCACATTTCAAGTATTTTAAAACAATAGATCCATAAAAATGTTATTCAATGGTTTGATCATGTGTCTGTACCTACAAACAATTGTGTTTCACTTGTTTGAAATCTTGTATATTCCTTAATGGTACTTAAGTGGTATTTTGTAGTTTTTAAAACAAAATCTCTATCATAAGATAGCTAAATATTGTTGCCTCTAAAACCTGAATCATTTCTCTACAAGTTACTTCCCTTGATTAATGATGCTATATCACTTTTTTTTCCAAATAAAATTCCTCTGGGATGATGTAAGCAAAACGTGTCCATGTGGAGTGATGTTCCATGTGTCCTTTGACATCTTGGTGCAGTAAAGGAACCAGAATTGCTAGGTGTCTTTCCCTTTATTCATTACTATCTTGCGATTCATTTCATTCATTGCTAGGTATTTTGTGATTCTCTTTAGGGTGATTTCAGTAAATAACTAATTGTTTTGTTTACATGCATACCAAGTTTTCACTGTGACCTTAGTTTACAAAGATATTTTTAAAAAGCTGCTCTGGTCAAGTCGATATGTTGACTTTTCTACAGAAAAAAACAAATAAAAAAAGCTACTGCCTAAAGGTAGGAGCAGTAAGTAGCAGGTCTGTTTTCTTCATTTTTCTGGTGTTTTTTTTATTCAGCAATTCTCACCTGCAGCCTTGGGATCAGTCACTGTTGTACCCACAACAGTCATGCCAGATAGCTCCGCTGCACGAGCCAAGGCGCTGGCAAAGTCAGCGTCTGTCAGGAAAGAGCTATCGCTAGAATGGCCATCTGCTTCATGTCCGTCTTCACTGGACTTAACGCTACTGGTCTCTACAGCCGCAGAGTCACTACCCTGGCCTGACCAATCAGCCAGCATGGAACCTAATGAGGAGGGAAGGGCAACGGATGATGCATGACCACGTGGGTTAAAAAAAAAAACCAGTGAGGACAAAGACTATTCTCAGAATGTATGATGATAATCCTACAGTGTAACATGAGAAAATTGCCAAGATGCATTTAAGGAATATTTTTCCAACAGGTACATCTCTTAATTACTCCTTTTTTTTTATTCACATGAACTTATTTATCCTGCTATACTTGTCACCTTTCTGTTAAATGAATCTCTTCATTTTTCTGGTACATGAAACTATAAAAGATGTACAACTTTAAGATATTGCTAAAGGTGATATTTCAGGTCTATCCTTACTTCACACCATGCGTTTGAGTCTGGTGCAAGTTACCCAACAAAGCACACAAAGCACATGCAGAATAAAAAAGGGTTTCAACCCAGACTGATAACTATGGGTTCTTATCCTATGGAATTTTTTAAGTTCAAGACAAGCAATTTTGTTCAAAACTGTTTCGCACAAGCTTACACAACTTTGAAAATGAATCTTTAAAGCCACGTTGAGTTAATTTTGCCTGCCTGCTCATTTGTGTTACTGTAATCTAGGAAAGAAGAAATGACTAGAAGATGTCATTTTCTAGGGTGAAAAAATAACAGTCACCGAAAGACCTACTTGGTGAAAAAGGAGAAAGGAACAAAGAGCAGATGGATTAGTATGCAGAATGA
The DNA here is from genome assembly GCA_004794655.1 of Marisa cornuarietis. Taxonomy (NCBI): domain Eukaryota; kingdom Metazoa; phylum Mollusca; class Gastropoda; order Architaenioglossa; family Ampullariidae; genus Marisa; species Marisa cornuarietis. Next base: position 3,322,100 of record SMMW01000521.1, read on the forward strand.
ATTTTACAATTATGATATAGAGAAAGATAAAGGATGACAGTGGAGCTGATCAAGTTTCTCAAAGATTTTGAAGGCAGTGTTCCATGCTGGCATGAAGGTGAAGGCAGCTCAATTTTTTGGGGTGCAGCCATATCTAAAGATAACTAGACTTCAACACAACATATGGTTGCACTTCTGCCATATTATCATTATCACATGGTTAAAACACCCAGCCAACACAAGCTGAAGATTAGTCAACTCTTCCTCAAGAAATACAACACAGAAGCGCAAGTTATCCACAGAACACCTCATTCCATTTATTTCTGTGACCTGAGTTGCCCACCTTATTACAATAAGCACTCCAAAAAGTCAAGGTCATAATAATCAAACATTACATGCATGCATGTTGGGAGTACTTGCATGTGTGTAAGTGTCGAGGTAGGGTATGTGTGCTTACAGGACAGCAGAGGGGTGTGTGTGTGTGTGCACGTGCATGTTTGTAAAAGACTGATGACATGAGTTACCAACACCTTTACATCAAGTCCTCAGGTAGAATGCTCACCTGAAACACTCCCATCACCCTCCCCATTGACACTGGACTCAGGTGTGGGGCAGTCAGTGGTTCGTGCAGCATCCAGGTCAGACTCCCCAGCATAATCCGGCAGCCCCTCCGACACAGGTGACTCTGCATTTCTGAGGTGTGAAAAAAGTCCAAACTCTCACTTGCTAATTGGCAGAATCAAATCAGAAACAAATACAAACTAAAAGTGAACATATATATATATATATATGTGTGTATGTGTGCGTGTTCACACGTGGATTGCATGCAGGTGTGAGTGAACGTGCATGCAGGTGCACATGCTTAGATTCTCTTTTTCCTCATGTTACCACCTGCTGGAAAAAATGTTTCATCTACAACTGTGTGCAAGCATGCATGCAGGTTTGATGTTATTAAGATCTTTGTCAATTCAGGAGCAGAGATAAAACTAAACCATTCTTTACCTTTTTTTATTATCTTTGTGTAAAATTAAAATATTTCTGTGAGAGTTGTGTACTGTATGGCTACCAATGTATATTAAAATGTATTGCTTTCCAAATATGTTGCAAGCTCGTAAAAAAATAATTATGCAAGCATGCGGCAAATGAATAATTCTATATATCCTATAGAAGAAATAATCTTATTTGATTTTAAAAAGAAACAGGATTTAAGATTTGAGCATGTCATAGATAAACCTCAATGCCCATTTTATTGCTCATTTATTCTGAGCCATAATGGCACCATACAGCAACGCATGTCACAGCCCTGACCATAAACTTAGCAGTGAAGTCTGTCTGGCTAGTACAAGTAGTTACTCTGTTGAGATTAAGGTTGATGGCAAAATAGCAGGCTGTATGAAAGCTGGCAAGCATTTTGACAAACAGCTCAATGTAGATGCTCCATTCTAGCATGACTTTTATATGATGAATAGGTGTTATTCTTTCTGATGCAGAAAAGTTTATAGAGGACAATGAAGCATCATTCATGCGGTAACATTTGTGAAACACTGCTCCTGCCCACCTGGCCCTCTATACAACAATTAACAATTTAGGTAGTAAATGATCCCCTCCATGGTCTTATGGACCATAACCATCACAGTTATGTCCCCTCAAACAAACAACACAAAACAAAAACCCCAGCAAAACAAGGGTAGCAAGAAGGAAGATCAAAGAAAATAATAATCCAAGTCAGTTGTGTTGATTACCTGCTGCTGCGGTAGCCAGGTGAGTGAATGCATTCGTTGGCCAGGCTAGGCAGTGAGGACTGGCAGGCGCGGTCCATGAGGGGACCTTCGCCCATCCCCCCTCCGCCACCTTGGTACATGTGCATGTGCCTTCCCATGCTCTCGGAATCACTCATCAGCATGCGAGGGTCTGCGCCACCCATGCCTCCTTCCAAAGGAGGCATTCGGTAGCCATGCAGCGAGACAGGCCCACCGGTGGGCCGTGGACCAAAATGGTCCAAGTCACTGTGATAGGAGTGGTGGTGGGGGCACATCATGGTATCCATACCCTGCCCAGCACCTCCAGCAGAGGTCGGCACATAGTTGGGCTGGGGGCACATGTGGCATAGGTGCATCCCATGAACACCAGGGGCACCCATCCCAACTCGTACACTGCCTCCCCCGGCCCCCTGCACCATGGCGGACTGAGTCTTCATGTTAAGCTGTTTTGGGGAATAGGGGCGATAGTCTGGATATCTGGAACCATGCGGCGGGCCACCAGTGTATTCTGTATCCGAGTAGCAAGGCATCCCTCGCATGTTGTGCACCATGGATTCATGAGGAACGGGGCACGAACATGCTGATATCTTGGAGACGGGTGAAATTGGACTGCGATTGTTGTCCAGACGCTGAGCCTCACAGGCTTGTGGGTGACGCTGCAGAGAATTCATGGGTGAGTCCGTTGGCGATCCCACATCGCTTGGTGGTGGGTGCTCGGGAGGTGGGGGCAGCAGCTCTGCCCAGTTGACCATTGGCTGCTTGCCAGGGGCGGGACACACCTGCTTGCTTCCCTTGATGGAGCGGCGGATGGGGATTCCATTTTCATCGGTGGTGAGGCTGCTGCTGTCACTGCTAGGGCTTACAAGACCATCAAGGATGTCATGTGGGCATCCTGACATTGAGAAGGCAAAGAAAAATTAGTGGGACAATTGAATTTGGTAAAACACATGATTAAACTTTCAATTTGTTAGCAAAAGGAAGGAACTACATTTTTATACTGATCAATTAATGCAGCACTCTTTCTTCTGGATTTTGCACACACACACACACACACACACACACACACACACACAAAAACACAATCATATACCTTTACACTGTCTTCACACCGAAGACAACCAGATATGTTGCACAATATGACAGCTATACAATCCACTTAAGTGGCAACACTTACATAAAATGTTAAGTTAAACAGAGACCATATCTCACCATATTAATTGCACACCAGTATTAGCAGGGTTATGTTTTACTGTCTCAAGATTAAAAAGACAAGTTGATCTGAATGTGGACTGTGTGAGGATTGGTGGGAGAATATAACATGCAAAAGGTTCATGAAATATAATGTTCAGAAAGTTTTGAGAAATTAATAAGGAAAGCCATCCAATATCAGGGTTGATATCAGAAAGTAAATAAAAGCCAGAAATTTTATATTTTGTAGTTCACAATAAAGAAGAGTTATGCAGGTGATTCCAAGTGTTAAGATAAAGAGCACAGGAAAGCATGTTAAAAAAATAATTCTCAGCATGCATCACAAAATGTTCCTAAATGTTTCTTAAAGAAGAAGGTGACTGAAGATCTTTAAAACAAAAATGCATAAGAGCTGCATTTAGTACACGAGCTAGGGACAGGGACACACATTAGAACAACATACTGCTAAAGCCTTCACAGTCCATTCTGCAGTCAGCACGATCCACTAATAAGTAAATTAGTTATGTTAGTTAAGCAAAAGCAGTGCCAAGCCCACTGAAGATTACCGTAGCTGTAGTGACCTGTGTTTGGTCGACTGTTGTCGGTATTTGAGTCACTAGAGCGCATGTCAGGCTTTGGACAACTGTCACCTGACCCGCTGGCACTGCTGTGAACGTAGGCATGGTTTATCGGCCGGAATGTGGCATCCATACACTGAAGACATAAAGATCAGTAATAATTACAAAACTTCATAGTACAGTCAGTGCAAATACATGAAGGTCAGTCACCATTAGAAAACTTAGTTCAAGTAGTTATATTTCAACTCAGAGGTAACTGCATGAAGGTCTGATATTATTTTGAAACTTAACAGAAGGCAAATCAATTGACTTCTCTATGACAGCATTCAATCAACATTTTTCTTTCATTGGAAACTGTTTTCATGAACTTACTATTAAATTAAGAATGTACCTTTATTTCTAAAAATTTAGAAATTTAGATTCATGCAAATCCCCCAGTTCCCATATCAACACTACCAATGGTCATGTGTGTTAGGCAACTGACCTAGAGAACAGGGCATAACATGAAGTAAGGTGACTGTCCGCTGTCTAACAATGTACATATTCCTGCTTGAATGAGTTTGAGTCAATGTCACAGCTTGCAAGCATGCATGAACAACAAACACACACGAATCGCAAGCATCCATGAACTGCGTGCACTCATATAATCCCACAAAAATTAACAGCTAAGACTTACCGAGGGTTGTAGGGACTTTCCTTGCATGCTACTACCAATACTGCTTCCACAAGTGTTGATCAGAGTGGTTGTTGCATATGGAGCAACAGACATAGTTGCTGATGAAGGCTTCTGGTAGAATGTCTTCATCTGGGGTAGCAGAGTACCAGCACCAGCCACGCTGTACATGCCACCTGGCATGCCGGAGCCCCCATCCATGTCCTTGGTGGGCCCTAGGTCCAGAAGGCTTGTTAGATCGGAGTTGATGGCGGGACCATATGCTGGAGGTGACAGATGGACATAGCAGGGGGGAATGATGGTGTGTTAAGATGAGGTGGGTGTAGGGGAAGAAATGTTGCAAAGATGCAGAAAAGATGCCAATGGGACTGGAACTCTACAAAAATGACTTGCTACTCTGAAGTGTACACAATCCTTAAACAATTTTCGGTTATGAAGAAGGCCAGAAAAGCCACATGCTTGTAAAAAGCCAGAAAATTTCTCAAGTTCCTTCAACCCTGAAACCTCCATATTTCCTGGTGTTTGGAAAAGTGGTGGATGACCAAAACAGCACATCTGCTGTCAGATATCTTTCAGAATGGATGGAAACTGGTTTGATGTAAGTGAGTGACTTTGCGAACAAGACAATGGGGAATCACTACTCTTGTCATCAATTCGTAACAGGACATGCATATCAGTTAGTGACAGTTAGTGAAAACAGTCACACTATTCAAGTTCTATGCAGCAAACTAAATATAACTATAAGCTATAAGAGTGGTCTGGCTGTGTTGTACATTTGAAGAGATTGTGTGCTCCCGCATATGACAGTGTACACACCCACACACTAAGTAACACAGTGTCAACGACACAAAAAGACTGTAAAAACAAAAAGCGTGACAAGGCTGAATTGGAAAACTTAAAACCAAACTGAAAAAAACCCCAAAAATCTCTCATACTTGAGACTAACAAAAATTTTTTTAAAAAATTAAAAAAAATTATCCAATGTGAGGTGAATGGTTGCAGATAGAGTAGAGAAAGTTCTTCTAAACAGCCCACAAATTTTGAGAAATTGCTAATATGCTGTTGGCCTTTTCAATGAAGATTATACCAATGAATGAGAGCTACAACGTCTCTAAGAATAAACGTATAAAATAATGATTAAGCATGAAGGTAGTGGTGAACTAAAACAAACTTTGGAACAACCAGATCCGTTTCTGTAAAGTCTTTTCTTCTGATTTCAAAACCCACCTCAAAACACATTTAACATCAACTGATTCCACTACTGAGCACAAACCACGAATGTATCAGGCTGTCTCATTCCCAGTTACAAAATGGTAAATTATTGATGTCACACACTGAATCATCTAATCAATACATGGTGTCATCTGCATTTCAATTCTGAGCAAAACAAAAACAGCAGAAAGAAGTGAAAGGAAAAAAATGAGAGCTGAAGAGAAAGAGGGGAAAAAAATCAAAAGCGGAAAAGGTGCAAGCAAGAAAAAAAGGAGAAATATGACTCAGACTTTTAAGTCTTGAAAACTCAACTAACCTGACAAGCCTCCAAGCGGATCTTTCTGAGAATACATGGCATCATCTCGTGAAAGCCCCATACCAGATCGACTCTCATCTGATTTATGCACTGGTACCGCTGCAGTTAAAAATAAAATGTAAATAAACAGTGTCAACACAAAAAAAAAATTCTTACAAAAATAAATGAAATGGCCTCCTTAAATATGTAGTGGTGTCATAGAACTGGTTTTCTTTTTTTTAAATGTTAAAAGAGTTTTGCTGCAGAAGAAACAAGAGAAGACATCAACTTACCACTGTACATGCCATTTTGCGCCATCTTTTTCTTGTTTTTGCGCTTGCGACAAAGCCAGATGCTGAAGATGCAAAGAGCGAGCCATAGGGTGCCTCCAATGGTGCTAATCAGCATGCCAATGAACCAAGGCTCCTTCATTATGTTAGTTTGTTCTGGACCTGAAACCATTTAATGTTTCATTGCAAGAAATGCTGTAAAGGAGGGTGGAGTGGAAGCAGGAGTGGATGAGAGAGAAAAAGACTGTGTCAGAGAGTGAAGAGATCACTTATGATGTATTGCAGATTTATAGTCTTGTATGCATCACTTACAAATAGCTGACAGACTTTTCCTCTCCCACTCTTCATGCACACACACAAACATTTGCTTCAAATAATAATGCTAAAATATTGTTAAACTGTACTGTAAACTCTTTCCGGCATTCATAAAATCCTTCATTAACATTAAAGGTTAGAAGAATAAAATCTGCATAAAGTTTGAATTGTGATCATGATGGATATGTATGTGCTCAGTTTAGGAGATGAATAAGGAATTGCAAACATAAAAGAAACCACTCTACTGTGTTTGCTGATCTATGTTCAAGTAGTCTTGTAACTGTCATGGTAAAAGCATGCAAGTCAGGGGCCAGTTGCACAACACGTTTCTAAACCTTAAAACTGTTCTAAAGAAGCAAAATCTCTTCTTAGCCATTTTGATGCATTGCAGAAAAACATACAAAAAATTGTACTGACAGGACGGAAAATCAGACTTAAACAACTTTACTTTACTTAAAGCAGTTTTAGTTTTAAAAATTATAAAATTGTGGTGTGCACTTTAAACTAATAATCTAAATAGATTTAAGGCCTAAAAGTGTTTAAAATTAGAAATGTGTTGTGCAACTGGCCCCAGGCCTCTAAACATCCCTGTGATGACAGAAATGCTTTATCCTCAATCTACAAAAAGCCTGACCCACATCCCTGGGAACATGTAATGTTGCAAATGTCGGTGGATTTAAAATAAAATGCCCGGCGTAATAATATAAAACCTTCATTACACTGACGTTAATGTGTAAAGACTAAAAGTTTAAGCCAAGTCTCGGGGCCACAGAGATAATAATACTTGCCCGCCCTTCAAACACAACGGGGATTAATGAAACAATTTCACAGATTAGGGCAATCAAGCGAAAGTTTCGCTGCACAATTGAATTTCTCCACTGTTTCCCCCTCCCCCTTTTTAATTACTGAAACAGCGCTGGAGGAAACCGCAAAATGGGGTTTGGGAGTGCACATTTCTTAACGTTTTGACGGGCGCAATCTCTGCGCGAAAACGAAAACAAAGCCTCTTGACAGGCTGGGGGTCTGAGATTCTGTACAAGACAAACTGCCTGCCTTTGCTGACTGCCGCTAACAAAGGCCGTCGCTGTCACCCCCATCGTGCCCTGGAATTATCTCCGACAATCTCCGTCAAACTAGTGTCCACGTCTCGCTTCTTCACGCAGCCTGCAACCAGAATGGAGTTGCTGCGACGGGTGTGCTGCAGCTCTTCATTACCAAAAACTTTCCATCATTTTCTTGTCTGTTTCCAGAACGGCGGCCACCTTCGGACCTCCGGGTGGCCGATGATGAAAAATCCTCCAGTTAATTAAGGAAGGAAATTGCGACTCTGGCTGACCTTGCGTTAGGAAGCTCGGAGGTACAAAAGGCAATCGTTGCGGACATATTGCAACCCCCCCCCCTGCACTAATAATCAGGAGGGGTGGGAAGAGGGCAAGGAGTTTTTGGGCTTTCTGCCGGCATGCAAGGAGATAGCTACCCGTTAATTAACATTTCGCAACCACCGTTTCCACTTTACAAATATGCCACAGGTGCACTTGGAATTTTGGATTGTGATTGACCAATGCTGTCAGTGACAATGCTGACATTTTGTCTGATACATTGCCTTAAACAAAAAAAATATTGGAAACAAGCGACAAGTTCTGCCAATAATTGCCAGTTTTTTTGTACATATAGTAATCATGATACCTGCTTTTGATAAATGACAGACCGTAAGGCCAATATAAAAAAACACCCAAGCAGAACTCAATTTTAAAAATCTTATGACCCACTCTTCCACTTTTAACTGTATGAAAATTTCAGTCTTTTTTTTCAGTAACATCAGTTTTAATGGATGGTTCCTCGCCCCAAAACGCCACACGCCGATTGCTTGTTCCCCAATTATAGAACTGGAGGGGATGAGAAGAGTTTTGTGCTGTAGGAGATGGCAGGATGAAATGAAAATGAGGTTTCTGTGGTTGTTTCCCCTTCAGCATGATCAATTCCTGTAATCCCCCACAAAAAGCCAAGACCAGAAATATGATTGGGTCCTCAGTCTTCAAATTTAGTTGCCCTTTAGACATGAGGTTGAGTCACTGAAACCTCTTCTCCAATCTCACCAGTTTTTCCCCAATTCTTTTTTTTATACCCCATCCCCTACCTCACCTAAACGACAATAGTGATGTTACAAAAGGAACAATAGCCTCATGGAGAAAAAATGTCAGATTTTTACAACCACTTCAAGTTTCTCCTGAATGGTTTACAGGAAAAAACACTCATCACTTCATGCAGCAGGATTTTTGGGGGGAGAATTTGTTACTTGTGCATTCATTTTTCTTGGGTTTTTTTATGATAATGCAAGAGAGAAAAACTATTTGATTTAAATGCATAATTAAATGCAAATGATGTGTAAGGCCTAAATATTTTTCTTCTCTCTCTCAAACCCCCTCCCCAACATGGCTGCCTCCTCTTACTTCTTCCACATCCTTTCTCATGCTGGGACAGTCTTTTCTGTATGCCTTTTCTTTCTGCTTTGCTCTGTAAATGCTGCTATTGTCTGTTCTGAAGAATCTTTTCTCACCCACATGAACATTTTTCTTCACATCACAGTTGTAAACCTCATTAACAGCTGATGGGAAGCTGCCACTTTGAACCAAGTTCCCAGCTGCTAAACAGGCACTATAAGCTGTGTAACTTTTTTCTCCATTATATGCTATCGGCAGACAATCTTGCTGGATACTTGCCAGAAATCTTTCAGAGCAAAAAGTGAAGCGAAATAATTAACTAAGAAATGTCAAGGCGACTGTGTGCAAGCTCAGATTCCAAAGACCAGGCACCAGGAACCGTAAATTCCAGACACTTTTGAACTTCTCGCTTCCCTTTCCTTTCAACCACCCAGTACGAGATAATGCAGATTATTTCATGCAACCAATTTTTTGCGAAAAGAAGGTCGATATTTGAAGACTCTTTAGTTCCTGATGACCTTCCAGGAAGAACCTTGGGATCCCTATATCTTATCAACAGTCAAACGGATCATCGATCTTTCCCCACTTTTAAATTAACTGTCTAGATAGAGTGCATCTCAACAACAAAACATGACAGCAAACAAAGAAAACCGTAAATTATGTCATGTCTTGGAATTGTTTAGGAGTACATTTTCTCTACTTTGCTGTAGAATGATGATAAGCGCTTGCACAGATCCAAATTCAGTTTTTTCTTCAGTTTTAGTCTGTTACTGAGACCAACTTTTCTCTTCAGAAAACCCCTAGCCATTCCACACGGGGACTGTTGAAGGAGCTGTGGAAACTGCTGCTCCATGAGACCGGGAATGGGTGGCTGGATGGGAGACACAGAAGGGATGGAGGATAGCAACGCCATTAGCTGGACTGCGTCTTGCGAGCATGCCATCATGTAGGGATTAATCTAACTTGTCTTAGAGTGGAAGAATGCTTTTTGTGCCGGCCCCTCTCCCTCATTCTCTGATGACTACATGATGAATTGTCCTGCTTTCTTTGTCTCATCAGCCGCCTGTCGACTCGGCCGTCTTCTGTCAGTTCGTCTCATCAGCCTGTCACGCTGCCCGCTGACTCACACCTTCTCTCTCTCCAACACCTCATACGGAATTTCGCATCGCACGTGACTCCAAAAGACCAATCGCAAGACGATTAATAATAAGTCTTCACGATGCCTCCCCACTGTTAGTGCGTTCGTTTTCCTGCCCCTTCCGACGACAAAGATTTCCTTTGCAAGTCCACTGCTTTTCGAAGGTCTAGTCTTAAAACCTATGGGTACGCAGACTTGCAAAGAAGAAAAAGAGGAGGAAAAAAACGGTGACCTGGTTTTCTACCAACGAACACAGAAGCCAAAGATTTCGATTCATGGCATCCCTAATTTCCTCTTCAACACCGGGGTCATTTTGTTGCATCAGAGAGAAATGGCAACAAATTGCTTGTCAGCTCCAGTTGTGTTAAAGTGACAAGAACCGGGGAGGAGGGACGAACAAGGGGAGGGGGCTGGTGAAAGAAGGGGGGGGGTCTCCCCTAGTCACTGACGAGAGAGGTAGGGAGTGCCTAAGGGGCTGGGATGTGGCAGTCTGCTTGAAAAAGAAAAAAAAATACAAGATTTAAAGTAAGGATGGAAAGGCGTGGGGGCAAGAGTAAAAGTGGGGGTTGGGGAGAAAGAAAAAAAAAACGTTTCGTGGAAGGAGGAGTACCAGAGATAAAAAGGTTGTCGACTGTCTTTCATCTTGACATTTGCATGGCATGACCTGTACCAAGGGGCTGCTTCTAGTGAAGGCAATTCTCTCGTTGTGCCGGAAAAAAAAACTCCAGTCGACAGGGCACACGGAGCTGAGTGGGTACTGTGCTGACAGACCCTGTGGCCTGGCTTTAGAATTTGGTGCCTTGTTAAGACCTAGAGTTTTGGCCAAAAAGGACGGATAATCAAGAAGGGAAAAAAGGAGGAAAAAAGACTTGAATGCGAGGAAGAAACAAGAGTTGGTGTTTTGTTGCGGTGGTGGCACAACAGGCGGTGGAGGGCGGACGTCGTAGTCCTAATACTGCCTGGAAACAGAATGAAAAGCTATTTCGTTGCCGAAGTCATCAAGTCGCAAAATTGGTGGTGGTGGTGGTGGGGGGGGGGCAATTAAATAAGTTCTGACTGGTTGCATCCTGCTCCGAGTGTCGGCAGATAGTGACCGATAAGAAGTTCAGGTCAGAGGTTAACGTAAAAATTCTTCGAGCAGGAAAAATGGGTGACGCGGTTCCATGATTTACATTTATAACATCCTCTCACAGCATTAGTCTCTTTTGAAATAATAGATGTATATCGTCTTAAAAGGAACCTCTTTTTTGTCCTCTTCCAAGTTAATCTTCTTTTCACAAGACGTGATTTTTCGCACATCTGACATTTTCATGGTCATGAAGTAAGATTTTCGGGGGAGCAGTTCTCCCAACTATCTGACGATCAAGAAATTGAATCAATTCTGAAATGCCAATGCACATCAACTTGTCTCAAGAGGTGGGGGACGTTGGAGGGAGAGGGGTACAGGGACGGGGTAGGTGAACTTGGATGAGGTCTCCTTCCCACCTCAGCCCTTGACGACGACCGACGGAATGGAGGAGGGAAGGGGTGGAAGGGAGGTGGGGTGGGTAGAAGGGAATCTCCAAAACGCGACAAACTGAGCCCTAGTGTCCTCAACAGTGAACCAATCTGTCAAGGCAGGTCACCCTGGTCCGCGGTGACTCACGCAAGTGAGCTCCCCATCCTAATGATGGCGCGACCAAGCGTTGGCGTTGACACCGCACCCACAATCGGATGAACGGGCAGGCAGCTGGGAGGTTATAAACGTGTTAAAGTTCAGACTCATTCTTCCAGCAAAAGAGAGAGAGAAGTGGGTGAGGGGGAGGCCTCCTCTTCGGCACATCAACTCCCATGCTGGGCGCCAAAAGGCTAGGCGAGCCCTTCGCCACCCCACCCCTAAGAGAGGGCGAGGCGTTCACAGAATCAAACTTTTAATAGCCAGTTTCCCCCCTTCTCCGTAAAAAATGAGTTCCGTCCTTCAACTTTTCATAACTTGATATCTATTTTTACAGTAAAGTTTGAAAAACCAATCTTAAAACAAGAAAATCCTTAACCACCCTTGCCCAATTCCATCAATTTTGCATAGCCTCGAGGGAAAATCACGACGAATTCTTGCGCACAGGAGAAATTCCTACTGATGAAAAAATAAAAAAAAATAAAAAAACCAAAAAAGCAAACCACATGCATAAACTGCACTTAATAACATTTGCAGCCAGTAGAGTATCCTTGCCAGTTACTAAAAACACACTACCCATCGACGAAATCGCTGTGTGTATTTATATCTGCTCAACTTCTGAACGCTTCATGAACTCTGAAACCTGGTGACTTATGTCAAGCAATACAGTTTTTTTCTAATAAAAATAATGAGGAAGATTTGTTGAAGAGGGAAATGAATAATCAGGAAAACTTTCTTCCCTCCTTCTAAAAGATGTTCGAGGAACAACCAAGCGCTTCAACAATCAAATCAACTAGGAGACTGGATCGTCCCAGTAATGGAATTATCATAATTCACTGGCCTGCCTGCAGGAAATGGCACTAAATCCTGATAACAGCATCACCCTCATTATCATTCTTTCAAAGCCTTGTGTCTGGGAGCGCAGGTCGGCTGTCCACTCATCTATTTCAGCTTCACGGATCCCTCCACAAAAAAGTGCGAAATCTCATAAGGAAAAGAGGATTAGCATCAAAAAGAAATTAAACTGGAAAGCAAATACCCCTTTCTGGCCACCTTCATTAAACGGTGGACTTAATCTAGCTTGACACCGTTTCCCCTTGCTGCCTCCTTCCCATGGGACACGATTGCTAGTTTCAACTCCAGAAGAGCCAGGAGGCACCTGGGGTCAACAGTTTCCAAAGACATCTTGAAACTGCGAGGGCTTCAAACTTGACCTCCATCAGGAGAACAAGCACGCTTTGGATGGAGGCAGTGTGTTGGTTGTAAAAGGGATTTAACCCAAAGCGAGGTTGAACCAGAGTTGACAGCTCTTCCTGCTGTTGCTAGTCTTTGAAAAAATATCTTCTTCCTTTTTCTTGCCGCCCAGAATAGGTGCAGCAAAACTTCAATTGAGTCAGAAATAATTTTTTTTCCTTAGTGTCTTAGCACCAGGACAAGATTTAAGTTGGCAGACTTAAAAAAGAAAACCTACACAAACAAAGGAAGTTGAACAAATGCTTTGTGCTAAGGTCTACAAAGAACAAGTCAGATGGGGCAAACGAGCTGAAGGAAATGTGAAGAAAACAGAATGTGACAGAATGTAAGGCGAGAGAAAGATCATGGGTTATAAGGCTTTTTACATCTGATAGATTTCGAAGTTAACCCTCCCTACCCCTAAGCATGATGCAAATAACAGTGATGGTATACTGCAGGCTCTGAGTGATTAGTTGGTAAATAGTGTGACAGAGGAAAATAACTGTCATTTGGATGCGAGTTAAAATAGACGCTTAACACAGACTAGGAGCTAATGTTAATGGTGAGTTCCTTCCACTTAATAGCTAGGTCATTCAGATTATGTGTCAACAGACTGTACCAAGACAATTTACTACATTGTTTTGATTGGTACTGTGTCAATAGATGGTGACCAAAGATTGCATCACTACAATCAAATGACACAACTAGTGTGTATGAAGAGGTGTCTGAAATCTGAAATGACAGGTTACAGAATACTTCACAAACATTTACATTGCAGTATGAAGTTATACTTACCAATAACAAATGTTTTGCTCCAGACGCCAACACCTTTTCCTGTGCGTGCAGCCAGTCGAATTCTGTAAGTTCTCTCTCCATCCACATTCTGTATTCTCACGCTGCTTGTGGTGTCATCTGCTGAGAGGCTACAGTTGTGTTTCTTATCATCGTCCATGCAGTACACTTCATAGCCTTTAATGTCACCATTCTGTTGAGATTTGGGTGGAGGTGACCAGCGAATATGGATTGTGTCATCTTCCTTATGGATAACTATGTTCTCTGGAGGTGATGATGACACTAGGGGAAAAAAGAAACTTAGCCATTGAAAACATAACTGAGTGAAAAAAAGATAAACAGCATAAAAGACTAAGTTGTTTAAAAATACAGACAGAGGTACACTAAATTCTGAGATGCAAAAATTAATATTAAATTAAGTTCCATGAACCTGAAAAATATGAAATAATATATATTAACTGTTTGGGGAGTTTTCTTTGCTGTTTAACAGAAAAAAGATAAAAATAGTTCCAAACCATCTGAATAATACATAACTTGGAAAACATTGTTAAGATTTGCATTTATAAATAGTCTCAAGACCCTACACTGTTTCTAGAAGCAGCTAAGACATGTACAATGATGTCAGCTTAGTAGTATCCATACACTACGAGGACCAGATTAGGAAATTCTGATTCAATAAGCCCCATCCTCAACAGCTTAAAATCTCACCTGACTCTTTTGTTGATACTTTTATGCTTGTGCTGCACTGACTACGAACATCCCGTGCATAGGCGAGGATGCAGATCTCATACCAGGCATAGCTGCGCAAGCCTGGGATCTGCACACTTGTTTTGTAAGGGTCTGCAACTTGAAGGGAAAGGTTTTCCCCATATGACTTGGTCTGCATGTCCTGAATATGGGTGTAATTGACGATAAAGCCTTCTATCGTTGCCATGCCTTTCACCACCTGGAGAGAGATACAAATGACACATCATAATAATTAATACTACTATTTTATAATACTCATCATCATTATGAAGCACCACTCAGATTATTGTAGTTACAAACAAAATGTAAAATAATTACATGAATTAAAAAAAAAAATAATGCTAACAAAACTCCACTGGTGTTGGTCCATGTTGTGCAATTTATCACAAGGGACTATAAATGGACAGCATCGATTTTGATTGATGGCACATCATTTCTACATTTAAAAAAGTATGGCAACATCATGAATCTGCCCATTTTTTATAGTTCTCTGAATGATATGGCTTACCTCCCATTCAACCTGGATGACACTGGAGTTAACTGCTTCTCCTTTACGGATCTCCACTACAATACCACTGAGTTCCTTTTCTATCTCCTCGCGAGGCATATTGATGACAAAGCTTGTCCGCCGTTCTGTAGACAGCAAAATATAAAGATTGCTAAAAATCCCTCCAAAATAAATAAAATAAATAAGACATTTCAAAGCATGAAATTATGATGACAACATCTCATCGCTATAATATACTTGCCTCGGGTTTCGACTGAATCCGATACAGGACTTGGTTCACTAAGTCCAAAAGAGTTCTGTGCCCGCACAATGAATACATAAGTGGTTTCTGGCTTAAGGTTGCGGACTGTGTAGCTTTCTCTTGGAACAGATTCTGATGCCCTCACCCAACCCTGAAACAAAGGAGAGCATAAATGATAAATCCTGTGATACAAAATTTTGTTGTCACAAATTCATCTGCAATTCATAAGTTGCATCCATTCATAAATTCTGCTGTTTCCAATTTTCTGTGTGCTAAATGATGCCTGTTAAAAGAGGACATTTACCTCAGGAGTCTCATGGCTGAAGTACTCAACGATGTAGTTAAAAACTGGGGACTTTCCCACAACTTGGTTAGGCTGCCAGGATAAATGTACTGATGTATCTGTGATGTCACGCACCATAACCTTTGATGGTGGTCCCGGAAAAGCTGATGGCTTGGGGGTCCTATAGAATGGTCCTTGCTCTGTAGGAAAATCAAAACGAGGATAAAAGTAGATATTTTCAAATGGAAACCTTTTCGACTGATTTATTGTGTGCTGTAAATTGAAGTATAAGAAAAGAAACCCAGAAAATGATTCTCAAGAATGATCAAAATTAATCAGTCGAATGCATCAATGCATAGTTTCACTTACTTGCAGCAGTCAGACTGGCCTTCCATGATGTTTCACCAGTCTCACTGATGGCTTTACAGGTATAAACTGCGGTGTCAGTTGTTCGAACGTCTGTGCAAGGAAGAAAGGTCATGGAACACTTTGACATAAAGACAGTTTACAGCACATTTTTATACTAAAAAAGAAAAAAAAGGAATAAACTAGAGGATATCAGTAACCTTGGAATCATGTGATGGAGAACTGCTTCTCATTTTAATTTTTTAATTGGTCTCACCATGAACATTGCACCCTACATAAACGTAAATGAAATTTTCATTTTCATATACAAATATAACAAATTGCTTGATGTATTTGTTTCTTAATGGTTGTCGCACCTCACTTTATTTTTTTTTAAATGATCACCCACTTTCAAAAAAGTGTAGAAGTACTTTTACTTTCAGAAAAACAGTTCATACCCCATACCTCTAAAATTTTCTTTTGTCTGGTGCACTTTTCATCAATTTTCTTCTAAAAATAAAATGGTTAAACCATTTACTTCTTTTTCTAATGAAATACCCCAATTATTCAGACAGTTCTGCTGCATCCTGCCGCCTGAACAAATGACCTGTTGAGCTTGTTTGTTTATTCCCTCACATTCCCCTACAAATTCTGGCAACTAAAGCTGCCTTACCTGAAATCTGCAGAGTTCCAGAATTCAAGATTGTTATGCGTGGGTCATCCCCAAGCAAAGGTCTATCATCTTTGTACCAGCGGATAACTGGTGGGGGGTCACCCGTGGCCTGGCATGGCAGCATAGCAACTTCCTTCAGCTCTAAAGT
The DNA here is from genome assembly GCA_004794655.1 of Marisa cornuarietis. Lineage (NCBI taxonomy): Eukaryota > Metazoa > Mollusca > Gastropoda > Architaenioglossa > Ampullariidae > Marisa > Marisa cornuarietis. Next base: position 3,338,593 of record SMMW01000521.1, read on the forward strand.
CTGATTCTGTGGACCCATGATGATGATAGGCGGGGGCCTTGTATCGTCATCTGAAAACAGTTGGGACTGATTCAGTTTTTACCTTGTGTGTGTGTGGGGGTGTGTGCCCATGTTATAGAGAGGAGGTGTGCATTTGTACGCATGACTACATGAGGATTACAAAAATAAATCTCTTGGACAAAAAAAAATTTTTTGGTAACTCTCGAGCAAGTCATGGCAAGCCTTAGAGATCATGAAAATGTAGCAAGGATGGCGTTCATAGCAAGCACTGAAATAACTGCTACCTCTGACTTCAATAGTCGCTGTTGCCTTTTCACTCCCGAGCACATTAAGTGCCTGGCAGACGTACTGGCCTTCATCCTGGTACTCCACATCTCGGATCCGGAATGTCCCATCTTCTGATACAGAAAATCTCCCATTCTCCTGGTTTGGGAACATCAGGTGCTGCGGGAATGACCGGTACTATATCAATGTCTACATCACCGAAAGACATTGCCTACTACAAACAGTGCACATAGACACACTACTTCAAGCTGCTGAAAAAAGTCTTAATATTGCACTAGTAATGAACATTATGTCATACTCTTTTACAAATGGACAGAAGAGACCTCCATATTATCCTTCTCTTTTCAAGTTCTTTTTAGGCAATAGTATCATCATAATATTTAGGTAAGTGTTTAACTAAATTAGCATTCAACAAGTGAAAGAATCTACTGCTTTTTTTCAAGGTATATTTGAAAGTCTTTCCTCTCCTTACAACTATGTAGGTCTGTATTCTCAATCAGTTTTTAAAGCTTTGAAAAAATTCAACTGACTGTAAAGGTCTGCAGAGTGTTTACCCTACACCTAAAGTCAGTGGCCTACAAATCAAAGTGATTTTTTTTGTTTTTTTGTTTTCCATGAACCTGGCCATGCGTTCTTCCTTTAACTCACAATAAGTAAATAATGATTGTGTTTTGCACACAGATATTGCACACAGAAACTGTCTATGAAGCAAACCAGTGAAACTGAAACTAAACAACATCAGGCCAAGGAGCAGGGCATTAGCTGTAGTTACCTGCTCCTTTCCCTTGCTCCAAAAGACTGTCGGAGGTGGATTACCCGTGACGACACACTGCAAAGTTGCTGTCCTGCCTTTGCCCACAATCAGATTGGATGGTTTGATCAAGAAAGACGGCATTGCTGGAAATAAATCAGTGAATGCATGCTGTTCATCCTGTATGTTCTCAAGTGCTACCTTATTACCTATACTTGATAAGAATCCAGATACTTTAAATGATTCGATAGCGAAGACAAACTGCTGAAGAGATAACAAAGCAAGGTGTCCAAATCCTTTTCTGGTTTAAGTTATGAGGTTTTGTTTTCAGCATACGTTAGCTGACTGAGCAAAAATAATGAGAATTGAAGGTGAATAAAAAGAAGATGTGGCACAAAAAAAATTCTTTACAAAAAAACAGTGCCTGTATATTTAAAAAGTTTGCATTAGAATTTGTGTTCATAAACAAATTGCAAGAATAAAAAAACCATGTAAATGCATATACAACCATTCACTGATGCAGACACACAGGTATTTACATGTATGCATGCACACACATACACACGCACAAATGTGCCTCCCAAAACACCACACACACATACACACAGACTTACATGATTAAGGTAACCAACAATTCTTAGAACTTACTGTGAACAGTGAGGCGACCCACTGCTTTGGCAGTTCCAGCTACATTCTCAGCCATGCACACATATATCCCATCATCAGATACTTGCACTTTCTCAATCCATAATGTCCCATCATCCAGTTGTCTTGCTCTGTGAAAAATAAAAAATGCAAAAATCAATTTATGATTGCACATGAAATGTCATTTCGGAGCCAATGTGTGATCAGGCATTTTCCTTCAAAGGAGAGATGGAAAGGAAAGTTTGTCATAAAGAGTAAACCATAACTTTAATGCAGGAGATTATGACAATATTCTCTACTATACTTCTGTACACAGATCATTGCTGTGGACCCAGCTGACAGGAATGGGTACCTGACTCCTAAAAGGTTTGGGGAAGGTAAGGCAGTGAGGGAGGGGTGATGAGCACCACCCTCATGTGAAACTGGCCCTGAGCAAAGTGAGGTTTCTAACACCTCACTCCCTAATGACCTGAAAAAGCTCATGTGACGACATTTACCTGCTATATATCTATTCATGCTCTTCTGATAAAAGAAAACTGATATCACATCTATTTCAATTATTCCTGCATTTTATATACCTACATACAAAACTAACAAGATTCCTGAGATTCTAAACCTAAACGTGAAAGATGCCTCCATCCTAATGCTATTAGTGCTTTGTTAGTCTGGTTAATGCGCATCCCAAAACATGCCAACGCATTAAATGCAGATCTAGTCCTTACCGTCCAAATGGAATTCTCCCATCTTCTTTTTGCCACTGAATTGTGGGCCGTGGGTCCCCGGTGGCACTGCACTTGAGTTCCACTGTATCGTCTTCTGTTGCCAGCACATCATCAGGGGCCTGGCGGAATGTAGGTTTCTCTGGACACAAAATCATTTGCATAGGAAATGAGTCTGCTTGTAAATTTTGGCTTTACCTGTATTATTTTCTGCTAAAGACAACAAATAAAAACCACAAAAAACTGGCTAATATGACTGCTCCAAAATAATATATACATTCAGGTTTATAACAACTCATCCAAAAACAACAAAACGCCTTCATGTCCTAAATATTGATAATGATATTGATAAATGCATATTTTTCTTTCTAAAATATGGAACAACTTTTTTTGATAGTTTAATTCCCCCTTATAAAATAAGATTGGGTATTAAAATAAGGTATGAAAAATAGGAGAAACAGCATTTTAAAATTATTTCTCCAGCATGTTTATTAAAATTAAATGTGTTATAATGCACCAAAAATATGCTGCTTCTGATGCAATCAATAATAACATATACTCTTCATAATACACAGTACAAACATACCCAATACTGTGAGGGTAGCTGGAACACTCTCCCTCTCTCCACCTTTGTTGAGTGCCAGACAGGTGTAGTCACCTGCATCTGTCACCTGAACTGAAGTGATGAGGAGGTCACCCTCATCAGTGGCGGTGATGCGTCCGCCAGCCGCAACGGGTGTCCCATTTTTTCTCCACAACACCTTTGGTTCAGGCTCACCACGTGGTGGCTTGCAGTGGAAGGCAGCGGAATCCCCAGCTGCCACGGTAACTGGTTCTGGATTTTCTCTGAAGTCATCTCGCAAAACTGAAAACAAAAAATATTTTCATTCACAATTCTGTGCAGAAAAATATGCTTATGCCTTGTCTTTCCACACACACACACACAGAGCTACCACCATCAGACCACATCATATGCACACAATACAGAGATGACTAGAATGACTTAATAAAAACCAGGAATGACATCACAAGATTGCTTTCCACAAAAAAGAGCAGGTGCACTGATTTTGGATGCCTCGAGCCTAGCAGTCTCTTCTTCTATCAGTATCCCCACTGTCTGAACCAGTTTGCAAGCACACATAATTTTCCTGTCAAAGAATCCCCTTGTTTAATTCTTGAGAAAAGTGACATGGAAACAAAGCACTGCCCAAATCACCCATAATAATCTTAACATGTCTTTAGTAATCCCTAAATGCAACACATCTTCCATGAGGAGTGTGTAAGAGAGAGAGAAGGAAGGGAAGTCATTGCACTTAACAATCAATCTGCACGCTTCATATGAACATTCCTGGAACTGTAGAATGTTTTCGCTTTATCTAGTTCATAAGAAAATTGTCTGGTGCAAAAGGCATTGCTTCTAATTGCTTTAAACTACATTTAACTTCCAAAAATTATATGCAAAAGATTGAAAATGAACATTCAGAAGTGCATAGTCTCTGACAAAAAAACAAACAAAACAGAACAACAAAACAAACAAACAAACAAACAAACGAAAAATACAAAAGCATCTCAGTTGCGAAGGAATATGTTCGGTTTTGAGGGGCAAACTATGCTGAGAGTGAGCGACGTTCACATTCTTGCCTCCTCAGTATCTTTTTTGCATCTACACATTTCATTTAGAATATAAAAAAATACGAATTATACTTGTAACTCTTTCTACTAAACCACAAAAATATAGGAGCAGCCAAGAAAAGGCATATCTTGCTATTTATAATTTAGTCCCACGCACGCTTCACTCTCCCCAATCTGCTTACTAACTAGGCTGGACGAGTGACATAAAAAGATCATGCTTTCAGAATAACAGGCTTTCCGCAGTCTCAGATGTCAAACGTGTTCAAAAAGGGCTAAGGGAACAGGCAAGTTTATTGATTCCTCCACCTTCACAGCCAGCTTTCCCTTCACAAAACGGGGTCATTCTTTGAAAGGACCAAAAAACTCTCTCCTACTGTATCGGAACTTTGCCACAGCATTTCGCCATTTCTGACCCTTCCGTCTAGCTCTTTGATTTCTCATCATACAACGAATTAGACCCATTTTGTCTCCCTTCCTGGATCCTAAATTCCACAACAATTCCCACTACCAAAACCGTAAATTAATACAATTTTATAGCAATTGCCTTTCACTCAAACATCGAAGAAATTCGGCAAACCCGAAATTCAATGACAAAGAACGGTCACTGCTGCCGCTTGCTCATCCGCACATCTCGAGTTATTTCCCTTAGACTGTAGGAGGAACCAGCCCAAGTCCACGACTGCAGGGAGGAAACCAGCACTGGCCCACGACTGTAGCTCAATTTAATTTTGTATTGATCTTGAGATGGGGCTCCCAAGGGGACAACCAATCACCATTTTCCTCCAACCAGAATGGACTTGAGGGATACATACCGGAATGCGATGAAAGAAATAAAGATAGTTTAAGAAATTTATGTCGGTGCTACTGTCTTTTAGGATTAGAACCGTTTTATCGCAGTTAGCGCGCGAGCGCTCACACCCACCCACACACACACACACACAGAGGGAGAGAGAATAACTACATTACAACTTACTGAACAAATCACAGCCTCACTGTCGTGGATTTTGTTTCTTTTACAACATTTTAGCATAGTAATAGAGATAGACAACAGACTAAATCCAGTTCGTATGCCAAATGCATCATCTTGATAAACAAGGACAACTAAGGCTTTCGAGATTTACAACATTCGATTACAACAATGAGGATCAAAACATTCACTGAAGGAGATTTAAAGAACTTAGTAATAATTTTTATAATAATATAAATAACCCACTCAGTGGACGAGACATTCACGGATGACCTAACTGGTGGAGAAGAGGAATCGTAAAAGCAGTCCTCGAAAAACTACAGCCCCATTAAAATACGTCGGAAAGGAGTAAAACTTTTGGAGCCGTAGTTATGAAGCGAGAATAAGTCGTTTCCCCAGGGCAAAATGGGGAACTCAAGTAAAATCGGCTTATTTTCGTAGTAACAACACGATGCCCAGACTACGTGGACACTGATTCGTGTTTCTTTACCCCAGGGTATCTATGCTACCGCTTTTCAAACTTCGGCTCCCGGGGTTAAATAACAACCCTCTTGTAACTTCGGAAACAAGACGCTTTCCCTTGACTTTCCCATGTTGCCCCAGGGAAACGACTTAACCTCGCTTCGCAACTATGACCCCAGGATGAGAGAAGAATGATTTACGTCGAGGTAGGAGGGTGAGCCACCAAGGCTAATATCCAAATTTTCATTACAATATACTTCTTGTTAAAAAGACGTCCAGAAGGAGACAAAATATTATTACATTTTTCTCCTTCGAGGCAGATGACAAAAAGACCAAATAAATAAGTAAATCCATGCAGACAGTTTCAATCACAATACAGCAGAATCTTTGTCCTAATAAGCAATTTGCTTTTAGATCATTATCATCATCGTTTCTGTTTTTATTTTTGTAAAGCACTTTGAGACTGCTTTTGGTGGTAGGGTAATCCACTTTATAAATCAACATCATTTTTATTATTGCACCCCACTCCCTCCCTCCTCCACTCAACGACACGTGCGCGCGCGCACACACCCACACACCGTCCTCGATCCCTGCGGCCCCTTGCGATTTCAAATTCAAATTCCTTCGGAGCCAATTTGCGCGTTATCAATCACATTCAAACAGTTCCTCATCCCCCTCCCTCCTGGAACCACGCATTGGCAGCAACAACATTTCTCCAACCCACGACCAAAGAGAACGAGGAGGGAGGTCGGCTCTCCTGACCTCGGTTCCATTCTTGCTTTGCCTCTGCTTAGTCTCACGCGTGTCACGTGATGAACAATGTCAGGGGGAGGGAGGGCTTTAAGCGCACGCGAGTATTATTCTCTCCCTCTCTCCTTCCACCTTCTGTGTGCGCGTGCATCCTGGAACCCAATCCATACGACACACACGCGCACACGTACGCACATTTCCTCAAAGATAATTTTTATTTCATGTGTCGACTTGTTACTATCCCGGGAAAATGGCCTGCATGTGACATCTTCATTTTCGTGTTAAATAATAGTGATGTGGGATGTGATTTGTTAGTCATGTTTGAAGTGAAATACTAGTCATGGTCCATGCAACATATCATTTGTACTGATCTGACCGTCATCAGTGGTTGTGGCGATGATAATGTGATATGTCTAGCCGTGTGCAGTCATCGACAAGAGTATTCAGATACAGTTACAGGAGATGCTCTGTGAGGAGCATGACTCACCCTTTTCCAGAAGCATTTTAAAAAATACCCACAAATCTATTGAATATTTGGCGCTAAATAGAAAAAGAGAAATAGATACCAAAATAACCACTGCTTTAGGTAATAACAGATTGTGCTGTCAACATGTCCAGTTAATGGCAGCTGCAAAACTGTAGGTATTGTGCCAGTATGTTGTGAGTGACTTTCGTGCAACCTGTTTCTAGGGGCGGGGCGTCTCCTCCCTCCCCCCCCCCACAACTGGTCTCCCTATCAGCACTTTCCTTCTTTTGAAGTCTCATTTGGTTTCCTTCGGAGAGAAGCTGAGATTTCACTGGGGAAGGCGGTAGGTTAAAATTGGCATGCTGGGAAAATCTCTCTCTCTCTCTCACTCTGTGTGTGTGTGTGTGTGTGCACGCGTTCACATGAATGGTCTCAGTCCGTCTGAAGCCAGCTAAGATTTCTTCGTTAATGAAGCAAAAGTTTGAAGCGTTTGAAGAATGAAGTCCCGACAATAGTTCACACTGTTTTTCGGCTTCTCGTTTCGTGCTTTGTAAAGCGTTTCAGGGATTTTTTCGCCATCCTTTTTTTGTTTCTAACACAACTACTCGACGATAGCTGCTCAAAGGTATTTTCTAACAAACCTCTCCATGGACACATGACAAATTCACGGACGCACGCATGCTATAGTTCGTAATGCAGCCCATTTGCTGCTGTCCTTACCTCTCTCTCTCTCTCACACACACATACAAATGAAAAACGGAAAAGGTGGGATAGATCGGGGAGGGGGGGATTGTGGAACACACACACACACACAGTGTGGAATTCGAAAATTTAAAAGTCATCGAAATCGCCCTCTCACTGGTGGATGAGTCAGCAGAAAGAGTCATAAACCAAGCTTTTCGCTAACTAAAGCATAAAAACTGCTGTTACCTCCCACTGGCTCCCATCGTAACAGTTACAGGAGCGGAGCAGTAAACCCCCGTGACGTTATCAAGAACGCCATCCAATTAATTTTTTTTTCCTCGTCGCCAACTCCACGCCTATGGGCTCTTACTTGTTTGATTTTCCGAGGCGCAAATGGTTGCTTGCGAGCAAATAGTTCTCCTACTTTTACATCATCTCCTCCTAATGAACATTACTAACCGCACTACTACCCTTTTCTCTTTTTGCCGTTCCCAGCTCGCCCCTTATCGTCCTTGGTGTGTTCAAAGCGCATGCGCGTAAACAACCATGACTTCCGGTCGAAACAGAAACGGCAACAGAAACAAAGATGTTGTTCTGTGTTATCGAGGGCCAATGCGGAATTATGATACCCTTAGACATTCAAAATAAAACACATGGAATCCGTAAAAAGCGCGATTTTATGGCGCTTAGAGATTGTTCCCTTTACAATATTTGCGCATATCAGTTCAACAAGAAACTACCTTGCTCGCTAAAATAAATGCACGTGCTGATGATAGTGATATCTAGATAAATAGTAATTTCCTGAAAAAGAATTAATAAAAATGTTTTGTATTGTATTGAACATGGTGTGCTTGCGTCGTCGATGTCTCTTGCGTCCTCGCCAGTGCTTAGCATCTGGGTTAGAAACCATGACCGCAGACGAACTGCATGTGCACCCGAGAAATATTTCTTCTTGCGACCTTATAGGGTCACGGGGGTAGCAGGCACTGCGGCGGAAAGTGTTGCGACCAGGCGTACTCTGTGTGTGTGTGTGTGTGTGAGAGAGAGAGAGAGAGTGAGAAAGAGAGAGAGAGATTTTGAGACATGTTAGGCTTCTCTTGCACCTCCCCCACGACCACAACTGCGATATCAGCCGACGATTTCGTTGCCGCATCCCCAACTTCCGGTGCCAGAGAAAAGACGGTCATCAGGCCAGTTCACACAAACATTGCTTCGCGTTTGCCCTCCGTGTTCCTCCCACCGCAGGTGGACATAATGCGCTCTCTCCGCCTCCTGCTGCCCTGCCTAGGTAAACTGACATTTTCTGCGTTTACAGCCAAGGGGTCCCGCACTCGCGGGCAGAAATGTTTGATGAAATCTCCCTGATTCCTGCGTGGGCCTGCGTGTGTTGTCTGTTGTTGGTTACGTCAAAGGTACCCTCCCATCCACACACGCACACACACACACACACACACACACACAAACACACTGCGACTGATGCCGGGGTGCGGGCAGCACCGGTGATGATATGGGGGAGACATCAGATTGGTTGGATTTTGACCCAAACACAATCAGATCAACTTTCGATTTGAGACCTGGAATTTAACCTCATTGGCGAGTGGGAAGAAATAAATCCGACACGTTCTCACTCTCTCTGTTTTACACACACACACACTCTCTCTCTCTCTCTCTCTCACACACACACACACACGAGGTCGCGCGAGAAAAAGAATGCAGGCACAAGAAATTTGTTTTCAGACAGAACAGGAACGTCAGGAAAGTCGCCGATAGAAAGACCATCAGAAAAGAACAGAAAAACAACCCTTAATTAAGGGAACACCAACCTACAATCAAAAGAACATCAATCCGTAATCTCGAGAGCATCCACCCGTAAGCAAGTGGGCGTCACCCAGTAGTGGATTGTACATCAGTTATAATCGTGAGAGGATGTCATAGGAAATAAACGACAACATGCAGTGCAGAGGACAAGAGGATCAAAAATAGATCACTCCGGCACATCTCATTTCTAAACTTATTTCATCCACCTGAAAAAAAAACTGTCAGCTAACATCAAACTTAATCGACCGCAAGAGCAGCAAATAAATTTCGTAAGTACAAGTACGGAACCTAAAGCGAGGCAGTAGAGTAGGAGGTTAAGGGAGGGATGGGGAGTGGGTAACCGAGTTTCAGGGTCAGGGGGCGGAGCTCTGTGATACATTGTGTTTTCTTTTCATCCTTCTGTCGTTTGAGACATCAGGTTCTCCGCACTTCCCCCTCCCCCCCCATGACCCCGCAGCCAAGAAAAACATTACACCGTACAGTAGACGATTCCATCAGTAAACCCTAACCCTAACTCCACCCTACACCATCATCATCTGAGTCGTTGCTGTTTCTTTTTCCGGTTTATTTATTTATGACTGTTTCTATTTCTGTATCTGACAATCGTTTATCAGGCTTATCTTAGAACCTTTGCTTCTCCCACCCACACGCAATGTGAGTGGCGGAACTAAAAAAAGACAGGAGAGAAAAACTGCATGAAGTGTAAAGTCCCCAAAAAAAAAATAATAATAATAATAAGGAAGGGGTGGGAAGTCAGAGAAGAAAAATTGGGAGGGGTGGAGACGAGAGGGAGAGAGAAGGGAGCTGGAGGAAGAAAATGCTCGGAGGGAAGACAGAACGTGCAAGAAAGCTGTCGCCTGGACCTTTTTTCTTTTGTAACGGCAACAACCCTTACATCAGCACGCACCGCCAGACAGAAAAATCGATGCGGCTGCATTTCTGACACGCCAGTGTTTCCATAATTCTACCATCGCTCACAGCCACTATCTCGTCTTTCACGAAATTAAAGATTCCGTGCGCACGCCTGGCGGCTTACTCATCGTTTCCCATTTTATTAAAAATCTTCAATCTTTACGGGCGGTTCGTCGGTCGTGTTGGGGGCTAGCGCGCTGGAACTCACCGGTTCGAAGCTAGCTCGGATCAGGGGCTGAATCAGATACCTCCCCTTCGTGCAGCGTTTTGAATGATTTGACTCCGTTTTTACTAGACACACTGAACCACTCACTGTTCGGTGCCCCACGACCAGAGGCTTTGTCAGCTGACACGTTCCTAAAATGTGATGCACGTGTAATGTCCCTCTCGTTTGCCCATTCAGCATCAACTTAATGTAACTCCCTCCCTCTTTTGTCATAGTGTTTTTTTCGCACGTGCCTTTAGAACACACTTCAAAAAACATCAGAAGTATTAGGCCACGAGTTTCGGACTGGCTATTGTTCTGTATTATCTTTTTTTCATTTTTTTTCGTTTGTTGTATCATTTCTACCATTCACATTTTTCGTGTATTTAATTAGCACTCAGAGCATGACACTGATGTTTGGTAGCCCGCTATACAAATATACATTTCCTATTATTATACACATCATTAACTTTATTGCTCTTATATATTATTATTTCCTATTAAAGGACGCCAATGTCAGTGACTGATTTATTCACCATATTTATAGTCACGTGCCCCGCTGGAAACCGTGACAGACGGACGAGCTGCGAGGTTGTTGATCAACATCATGAGTGCGCCGACCACTGCATCAAAATCTCATCGTCATAGCAACAGTTCTTGTCGCAGGTGGAAGGAGTCTCTTCCCCCCCCCACCACCACCACACACCCAACCTCCATCGTGCAAAGCCAACCATCAGCCGCGTCGTCGCTGCCGTCGATGGCAGCATCACGGTCGTCGTTGTCGTCGTCGTGGTTGTGGCTGTGGGCTGCTATCGGCGTTGGTCGGCGCTCGAGTTACCATGGAGAGGCGGATAAGCATGTCGCGCGTGAGATAAGCTGTTCTCGAGTTTGCAAGAGATGCTGCCCTCCTTTGATCTCTGCTCTCTCTCTTTCCGGACCTCTCCTGAACATCTGCCTCGCTGTTTCCATTCTTCGCCATGGACCACAAAGACCATCACACATTTCATCAACCACATCTAGCAATTTTCGTAAAACTAACATTTTTTTAAAAACTTTTAAATCTTAACTGAGTGTGGCCCACAACACAGTGAGTAAATCAGCTAACCACGTGTACTGTTGGTCTAGAATGTTTCCCCTTGCTGCCAGGGTGGATAGGGAGGGAACTCGTAATTTAGTGCGGTCATCATCAGTGTTGTATATCAACTAGCCTTATATGCAGTCCTCGCGAGTGTTTCGCGGAGGGCTTTTATTTTTATTTTATTTTTCTTCCGCTCGACGAAACAGTCGAACGTCAGCGATAAGGCTCTGGTGAAAGGAGAATGTTCTGGAGGATTCTTGCGCCGGGCAATTCATCAACGATGGTATTCAGACTTTAGGAGGAAACACCCTGTCTTCTAGCGATAACACAGCACGTGAAAGCGAATGGCACTTCTGTAGGTATTGTAAAGTACCGCCATATTTTGTGTGGTTATTTATTTTGTTTTTACTTACCATCTCCCCCAACCTCTTACTCTTTCTCTGTTCCTACCCCATCCACCCCGCTCTCTTCTGGGGTGGGGGTTAGAGGTAAAAGTAAAGGTGATATTCAACCACATCTACTCCTTCTTCATCCTCCAATCTCCTCCCCTCGAAAAAAAAAAAAATCTGTCAGCTCCAGCGGAAGTTGTTTTTCGCCAAGTGGAATTAATCTTCCCAAACGCTTTCCTCCTGTTCTACACCTCGTATCACGCTACCCCCCCCCCAATTGCCTCTATCCCACCTTCCCTTACCTCAGACATCTGCAATTCTTAAAGACATTATTCCACCAACCGTCCGTTCTTCGGATCTCCTCCTCCGACCGAGCACATTTCTTATTAGCATTCCCTTCCTTCCCACCTCGCTAGCACGAACTGATGTACGAGGGATGTCCACTGGACCTGCTCCTTACTCTCGATATTTTCTCAACCATAAGTGCTTCTTTGTATGGAGAGTAAGGGGAACGGAGATTAAAACGTTTACAGATAAAATCAAAACTGTTTGTGAAAGAACAGGTTTGGGGTGGAACGCGAGGCCTCACCTCCTTTACATGGCATCAAAATAAAGTTCCCGTGTTCTCACACAAACGGCTATCCCAACATGCATTTGCACTTCGGGGTGTTTCTCCTTAAAACTGATAGATGGGGTGCTATAAACAGCCTGGCTCTGGAGATAGAAACGACTTCTTCTGCCTTTCCGCTCCTAACTGACAGAACAACAGAGAGACAAACCCCGCGCAAAGAAGAAGGTAGGAACGACTGGGTTCTAGACGGTCTTTGAGGCACAGACCATCATTCTGCGCCTTTTAAATGCCATCCTAACAGCTAGAGTGGATCTACGGAGGAAAAATAAATAAAAACGCTTGTGTCTGTGGCCTTTGCAACGGGAGAGGGGGGTGGGGTGGGACCCTGATGTACACATGCTTACTCAGGATTTTCTCCCATCTTTCAGACAAAAAAAATTAGATGTAACGTATAAAAAGTACTTTAAAATGTTTACAAAAATTCTCTTAAAAAAAAAACACTACTTCAAACGGGTCGAAAACGGACCAGAAATGCTCAATGTCTGCTCATAACTGTCACAGCTGGAGAAAGATGTCGAAAATTTACATTTTATTTTAAGCCGACCGCACAGTTTCTTCGGAGGAAATACCTTGCTCAAAGGCAAGCAAAAATATCGGAGTGGTATTTGTACCTCTCTTACTCTCCTACCCCGCCTCCCGCTCCCCACCCGACCCCACTCCCTGACCTGTGACACCCTAGGAGTTGGAATGACATAACAGGCGAGCTTCGTACGGGGCTGTCTTCACGAGTCTTACTTTTTTCTGAAGCCTCCTCAGTTCGCAAATGTACTGGCATATTTATTGGCAACAAAACTGCACTTGACTTAAGTTCTAAATATCAAAAGTCTGGAGCATTGCACCCAAATCACTAATTTATAATAATAATAACAACATGTAATTTCCTGTGACCTATAAATGTATACAAAACAATATCCTTTTCAATGGTTCTGTAAAAAGCTTCAAAATGCTCTGCCTCTGTGTTCAAATCTCTCTCTTACTCTTTTTTTTCTCTCTCTCTCAAGGAGGGACTAGTCTTTTACTGCTCGCATAATGAAGCCGACGAAAGGTGCACTCGAACTGTTTATTCAAACTTTACACATATGTGAATCTTACTTTTCAAGTGAAGAGCTGCTCTGGGAGGGGTTGGGGGGGTATTCAGCTCGCTAAACCGGTGCTGCACAACCTAGTGTAAACATCCCGAGCCCAAAGAAAGTCGCATTTTGCCATAAACCTATGGCGCGGTGGAACCAAGAACCAAGAACTAAGAAGAGGCAATTGAAGACAGCTGCGCAAAGAGGGTCGGCCTCGTCTGTTGTTATTTCCTGCGCAGGAAATTACGCCGAGCCTGATGACTAGCACCAGCTTGCGATACACGAGAGAGAACAATGGTTGTGGCAGCAAACTCCAGCCATCCCCACGGCGCCGGTGTGGGAAGTCCGTGCGAAAGAATAACAGCGCAGGGGTCGGGCCAGGTGACCAGGCTGCCGCCCGGCAGGGTGTCCGGGGTGGATTGAGAGAAGCAACACAGCGACCGGGGGATTTGTGGATGTAAGCAACGATAGACTGAACTTGCTACCTAGATCGAGTCGGTGATGGTTGACAGTAGTGCTGGGACGCATGAAGCCCGTCAGAAAAGACAACACTGACCCTAGCTTTACTTGACCCGTTGTATATAAGACTTTTACAAACCAGTCTGGGTGACCAGGGGAAGAAAAGAAAAAGAATGAGAGAGAGAAAGAATAAAAGAAATACAAGAAGCAAATCATGAATAAAAGAACAAAGAAAAGTAAGAAAGAAACACAAAAAACAAACAACAATAAAACTAAAACCCACACATAAACACACAAAAAAGAAATAACGAAAGAAAAGAAAGAAAGAAAGAAAGAATATTATCGGTACAACTATAAACAGGAACCTTTAAATACTCTTCAGCATGAAGATATTAAAAGATATTAAGATGACGAAAGAAGAAGACGATGATGAGATCAATAATAATAATAATAACAAGAACAAAAAACAACAAGACTACAAACATATGCCTTCAGCGGAGGACTGTAGGAAGTGGAGGGGAGGTTTGTGTATGTGTGTGTGTGTGTGTGGCCACACCCCACACAGACCCACAGGACCCCAGTGTCCCAGACCCAGCACGAGACCCACAGGACCCAGTAGACCCCAGTAGCCTGACCCTGTGTGGTAGTGAAGAAGGACCCAAGCCACAAGCCCACACAGAGACCCAAAGTAAGACCCCAGCAGGACCCATCCACACAGAAGCCCAGACCCACACAGCACCCCAGACCCAGCCGACCCCAGCCAGAAAGACCCGACCAGCACAGTAGCCCACTGCCACAGAGGACCGTGGCCCCAGGACCCAGACCCCATGCCCCAGTAGCCCACCTGCCAGCCGGCATGTGGCCGAAGAATGGCCGGCAGGCAGGAGCCAGGGGGTGTGTGTTCTGTGTGTGTGTGTGTGTGTGTGTGGTAGTAGCCTACCTGCCTGTTGCAGCACGGCTCTGTGTGTGTGTGTGTGTGTGGTAGTAGCCTACCTGCCAGTTGCAGCACGGCTCTGTGTGTGTGTGTGTGTGTGGTAGTAGCCTACCTGCCAGTTGCAGCACGGCTCTGTGTGTGTGTGTGTGTGTGTGTGGTAGTAGCCTACCTGCCTGTTGCAGCACGGCTCTGTGTGTGTGTGTGTGTGTGGTAGTAGCCTACCTGCCAGTTGCAGCACGGCTCTGTGTGTGTGTGTGTGTGTGGTAGTAGCCTACCTGCCAGTTGCAGCACGGCTCTGTGTGTGTGTGTGTGTGTGTGTGGTAGCCTACCTGCCAGTTGCAGCACGGCTCTGTGTGTGTGTGTGTGTGTGTGTGTGTGTGTGTGTGTGTGTGTGTGTGTGTGTTGCAGCAGCCTACCTGCCAGTTGCAGCGTGGCGTTGTTGCTGATGGCGCTGCCGTGGATGTTGGTGGCGTTGCAGTAGTAGACGCCCACGTCGGGCTTGGCGTTCTTGTTGTGGATGATGCGCAGGAAGAAGAGCTGGCCGCTGTTGAGGAGCATGCGGTGGGAGGACGGGCTGTCCGCCGCCGTCAGCACGCGCTCGCCATTGCGGTACCACGTGATTGTGGGCGGGGGATCCCCCTCCGCCTTGCAGTTGAGCTTGGCCGGCTCGTTCTTGGCCACGTAGTCGTCCGTGGGGTGTTCCACAATGCGAGGGTTTGGCAGGTCACCTGCATAACAAGAGACGAACATATGTAACACAACTCGAAAATACGAGACAAATATTTGTAGTGCAACGCGAGATACAAGATTCACTTGGTAATAATCACTAACTTGATCTTAAACCCTTGTTTTTTTAATGTCGACTAAATTGCCTAGTCAAGTATAAAATAATAATTTTGAAATAAATACTAATAATGCATGTCAATATATTTCCTACACGTTGTCACAGACCAGTCCGTATGCACTCGCGGCCTTCAACCCCACTGTCTGTAAACACGGCCGGCAGGTCACTCGTCAGCCACCCGGGGTATCTCAGTGCGTTTTATCAACTCCTTACAAACCTGCTTCCCGATCCACTCGGAAACAGGAAGCTTAAGTCTGCGTCTTAGTTACCCACCTCCTAGAGTAATTAAAATTTTGTAGAACCTTGAGGCTACACTAAGATACAGCCTAAAATCTAGCTGCACGCGCTTTTATATTAACGACAATTATCAGTTAATATCATGACAAAGTTCTCCTTTATTATGAAACACTGTCTTATCTTGACTTGTGTTTAGTGTATGCTTAGTTTGTGTTTAGTGTGTGTTTAGTGTATGCTTAGTTTGTGTTTAGTGTATGGTTCAAACAAAGTTAGAAAGTAGACGATGGTTGAATAGTTAGACGAGTGTATTTTATATTGTCCTGTCAAAAGTCAATCGTCCAGGTAACTAATATATCACCACCTGGCAGCCAACAAAGCAGCCATGTTATACTTACTGGGAAAATACGCACATGTCCTTTAGTAAAAATAACACGTTTACTACAACAAACTAAAATATGTTTACCTACCAAACATGTATAAAATATGTTTATCTACCAATATGTTTAATCGTTGATACATCTTTGGGTTTCGCGTGTTTTTCTAATAGGTTTTATTGTCAACAAAAGCTTCGTTTCATCCAGCAAGCATGTTGCAAAGGAAAAAAATTACGATTTCATAACTTCGAAAGGTGATCCTAGATGAATGAGGAAACGATGATGTCAACAAGCCGTTACTGTCGGCACACACAAAAAAGATGAATCAACTGAAACATTATTTATTTATTTTCATGGGCGCCAGCGAGATTTGTTCGTCTGCGCACGTTAGGCTGTTCGTCACTTCTCCCTCACTCCATAAAGCCGTAACGAAAGGTAGCCAAACAACGGGCACATCAACGCGATCACAAATCTTGCCCCCGCAAGATCTCCCTATCAGACATTCACCATCTTGAAATTTCGGCGGCCATCTTAAGGCGGCAACTATGGACGTCCTTCGGGGTTTCGCGAAAACCCTCCGCCCACCCCCGCCAGTTCCCCCCTGTACTCCTCCCACGACACTTGTTTTGTGTCTCCTTTTCTTCACGAGCACCATACATCACCTGATTTTTATCCTTTCCCTAAAATGAATGAGACTGAACTTCCTTTAAACGCACAGCATCCGCATCCATGTACAAAGAAAGGTCCTAAGACCGCGGAAGGTACAATTCCGTCGTTGATTCAAAGAATAGAAAAATAAAAAATTAGTGGCTCAGAAAGAGACCCTCCTCGCTTTTACATTATCTACCGCCCAGAAATAAACACCAGACACTTTTCGTCTTGCTCAGTAAGAGAAGCAGACGATGTTGCCCATTCCATGTTACGTGACTGCCGAAACGAGCCCAACGGCCAACTTCAAACGAACCCAAGTGACGTACGTCGCTGATAAGGAAGCCTTCCTGGAACCCGGAGTGGAGGCTCTCAGTTTAATCTACACGTGTAGGCACTTCAAGAAATGAAAGAGAGACGTACACCATATCTGCGAGCAGAGAAATCAAGCCGAAAGCAGGGTGAGTATGTTATGTGTGAAGGAGGGAAGATATGGCCATTAAACGATACTTGCGGCGTATGAAAAAAAAAAAAAAGAGTCACGATTGACGGCGCATGCTCAAAGCCCGATGAATATGCATGATAAGACCAGACATGACGTTTATGATTTGCTAACGCCAAGACGAAAGGGAAAGTATGGAGGCATCAAAAACATCATACGGGCATTTATCATTTAAAATTGCACCCTCTTTGAGAAACTTGTCCTTGGAAAGGAAATAGAAGAGAAGAGATGGTGTGTGTGTGTGTGTGTGTGTGGGAAGGGGTGGGTAAAATTAAAGAAAATGCTTAGCATGACACTCATCATGAGTTTTACTCTTTTTTTTTTTACATCTGTCCCTCGAGTTAAATAATTTAAAAATATAGAAAAGTTCATTTAGTTTAAAAAAATACTAATGGTCTGAAATGCTAGAACGAAACTTTAAATCATCTAGTGAGGCACCGGCAACGAAAAAGAAATACAAGAAACAACGATTCTTTTATCTCTCTCTCTCAAAAAGAAAATAAAATATAAAACAGATCGTCCAAGTAAATGTTTAGGAATTCATCTCTGTATTTATTACGAAAATAGTTTTCAGAATAATTTGTCACAATTGTTAAAAAAAATTCATTGTCCTTTTTCGTCCCAAAGCGTGAGAAACGTGTGTGTGTGTGTGTGTGTGTGTGTGTGTGTGTGTGTGTGTGTGTGAGAAATGAGTGAAGAAATAGCAGCATCCCTGGCACGTTAATTACTTGCAACTATCGATGCCTGAACATGTCTGTCTCGACGACAATGCCAAGAAACTCTCTCCGTCATTCGCGCGGCGTCATGCTGCAAGTTCAGTCATCTGAATCATCCCCAACTCCCACCCACCCAAAAGTCACTCCGTCGCCCGCCCGCCCACCAGCTGCCCACTAGCTACCCACCCTCGCACGCAGACGTCAAGGGGAGAATGTGCTGCCCCGACTCATATTTCAAACACGCGGGAATGCACATAATACTTTTGGCTATGTCGCGCTGCCTTCACCCTTCTCGTGTGTACGTGCGCGCGAGTGTGTGCATGTGTGTGTGCGTGCAGTCTGTCATTTTCTTCTCCCCAACCCACACCCCCTTCTCCGCGCATCACTGGGAGTCGCCAGCCAGTCCATCAAGCAAGAGACAGCAACCGAATGCCAGCAACAGAGAAGCAACAAGGGAAACAATTCCAACCTTCTGGTGGTCTCCCCTGGAAGCTTCAAGAACGCGAAAGCCACCAGCCGAAAGCAATGGTGCTACTGCATACATCAAAACCGGTTTCACTTACGCAGGCTGACCGCCATTTGTCTCCTGAACCAAGCAACACCACGTGAAGACTAATATTCCGAAGCTGCTCATGGTAGCCTCGTTGTGGCGAGATAATTCCACAGAGCCTCAATCTCAAATGACCTACTTTTGGAATGGCTCGTATAAGTACGCTGAAAGCGATTGGAAAAAAGGAAAACATTAAGCAGAAAATCTCGAAAAGAGTTCAAGCAACCGGGTGGCAAATGTAAATACAAAGTTTCTTGTCCTCTTCCTCTTCTGTAACTATTACTATTAATGAAGTAGGTCGCCTGATGCCAGGCTGATGTTTCAACAGAAAACCCAAATAATGTAAAACCTATTTTCTCCAAAGGAAAGTAAGAAAAGATGAAACAGGAGCCGCTCTCATATCAACGCATGCGCAAATGTAAAAAAGCATCATCCTCTCCACCACCATCATCATCAGCCCCACCACTACCACTAACCCACAAAAAAGCGTGATCATGATTTTTGCGTTTCACGGGGTTTCACTCAAACCCGCTCATCGACTCCACGGGAAAAGCAGTGGAGACAAGCCCTCGCAGGTAGGTCTCGCTGCTCACAACGGTATCAGACGCAGGTGAAAAACCGGCAACAATGCGCCTACCTGGCGGCTGCCAGAGGCAAGGCAAGTAAAAGGTAATAGACCCATCCATCACCTCCACACCTTTCAGGGATGGCGGGGGGGGGGGGAGGCGATCAAGGCTCTGGCTTCACCCGATCTCTGGAAGTGTTTCCCCAACATCCCACGTGACCTCGGCTCGCCAAGCGGATTGTGGTCCCTCACCTGACGAGCAGACACACGTGAGCACTACGGACAGGTTGCCTGACAATAAACCGTCTGCCTTTCCAAGCGGTTTACAGCGCCGTCGGCCCCATAAACTGGCTCGGGTACTTACTTCAGGGTATTCTTCTTTTTGTCGCCTTTCTCCTGCTTATCATTTCCCCCTTTCACATTTTTAAATACTTTTTTCCCTCCCGCCGACTTTCCGTGTTCTTTCACAAAGCATTTACGGTAGGCTACGAAACAGTCGAGCGGTTAAAGCGCTGGCGTGCAAACTGAGAGGGGTACCGGTTCGATACCCGTAAAGCGCAGATCACCTCCCAATTGACCAAGCTGGCTGGAATGGGTACCTGACTCCCAAAGAGGGTTGTATAAGGTAAGCCAGCGAGGGAGGGGAGGTGGGCATCGCCCTCACGAAAAGTTGGCCCCGAGAAAACTGAGGTCTCTGACTCCTCACTCCCTACTGACCTGAAAAGGTCACGCCACGACCTTTACCTTACCGGACCGTGCAAAACTGCGCGCTCGACTGTAAAGCAGAAACTCGCTAGTTTATTCTTTTGTTAAAATGAATGAGACTGAACTTTCTTTAAGCGCACGGACTTGTAAAAAAAGAGAACTCACCTTCCCTTCCCCGACTCCACCACCCTGCAGCTCCTCGGGAGAACAAAGATACCTGATGGATCAGGTAAGGTGAAAACAGCGAAAGCACAGGGGTGGGCAAAGCCTTCCACAGGCCTTGCCCTAGGCACGGTAAACCACTTACATCCACTGTTTGCTTGGTTTCAGGTTTACGATTTCTAGTAGTTACTATATTGCTTAATAAATATCCTAACATTGTGAAGTCTACACTTGCTCAGCAGGTCACTTCCATTATTACCGGCCATTTCACGATATATTTATATACACAGGTTATTCACATTTCTGTTTTGCCAAAACATGTCATTTTTGTGTGGTAACAGTTTGGTTAATAAAAAAGACGGAAGAAAGCAGAAAGCATTTTTCTTTTCAATGTTTCCGTAGCACAAGAGCTAAACCGCGTGTGGTCTCAAGCTGTGTATGTACATGAGTATTGACAAAGAGCAGAACATCTTCATACGAAAACGTTAATGGGTACCTGACTCTTTAGAAGGTAGAGCAAGGTGAGGCGAAGGGGGAGGGGGGAAAGAGGTGGGGTAGTGTCGCCTTCACATACACGCACACACATGCGCGCACACGCACGTACACACGTAGACCTCGCCCCGAGCTAAGTGGGGTCTCTAACACCTCGCTTCCCAACCACTGTAAAGTCACGTGACTTCCTTTACCTTTTACCTCAGCACCCGGAATCTAGTCTATGAAGAATGTGCGTTACTGACAACAAAACAAACAAGCGGCCGTGACATCGCCCTGCCCACCAAAGGTCAGCGAAGTACGTTTAACTTCTTTCTCTCCTCCCCCCCCTCTTTCTCTCTCTCTCTCTCTGGTTTCTCCCATCCAAAGGCAAGACTCTGGCCTCACATGTCAAAGGCAAAACCAAGCATTCTTGAGGTCGTCTTCTTCGGGCAAAACACCGTCCGACACCCGTTTAGCTGCTACCCAGAAAAAAAGGACGTAAACTGTCAGCTGAGAAAACAGACGACACTCGCCACTTCGCTCAGGTATGAGCACTGCGCCACCTCGACCACCCAAGAGCTGGAAGGAGAGCGAGGGAACCCTCCTTCACCTCCTCATCCTCTATCTTCCAATCCCTCCTTACCCCCCCCCCACCAGCCAACACGTGCGGTCAGTAACACTGTCAGTGTCCATTGAGGGATGGCCTCGCAGTCACCACCGGTGTGACACTAGTAACTGATGTTAGTCATTCAACCAAAACTTGCAAAGAGGAACAAATTTCCTTTCCTGCTTTAGTTATTTTCTTCCTTTTCTTTTAGTGCAGCTTTTCCTGTCCTATCCTGTATCCATAATAGCACAAGGACGTAATCGATTCCTGGTGTTTAAAGTCGTGGGTTCGATTCTTATCACAATCATTTTCAACATGTTATTTTCTTTTTCGTTTGGGGGTTTTATTTTTGGGGTGGGGATGGCGCGCCGATTTTTTTCTTTTTTTTAAATTTTATTTTGAGTGACAGAATAAGTTGGGTTTGGGTTTAGGTTTTAGGTTAAGGCGTGGGTTGGAGCTAGGGTTTGAGGGTGACCACAATGTGTAAAGACAAAATAATTGTAAATACTACTACTACTACTCAAGCGATAGTAAAAGCGATAGTCAAGAGCGGTGAGAGGAGGCAGAAACCCTCGCCATCCTGATGACCCAGGCAAACTAATTTTATTTACTGTTTGACGTGTTGTCCTCGGCCGCATTTAGCGCAGTCTCGCTCAGTCTGGCTCAGACTCTAGGGGTTGCAAAAAACGAAAACAACATATAGCTAGTCTCGAAAATTTTTTTAAGAGGAAGTCTCTTTCCGCTGCTAGATGAGACACTAATTTAAATATTTATTAGCTCGTGTCTCGCTTGTTTCTCACCCCCACGTCGAACAAAGAACTAATGAAGTACCGAGAAAATGGAAAACGGAAAATTGCGTGCAATGTGACCGTTTTGCTATAAAAGACTAAGAGAACGGTAGTGCAACAAGTAAGTCAACACGCAAAGAACCAGGCAGAACGAAATAAACAAATAAATAAATGAAAAGAGCGTGCGGGAAAACCATTGAAACAAAGAATGCTCAGATGCGAAAAAGATTAGGAGATTGACTAATTTACTTCAGGGTCCTTTGCCCTACGGAAGGGAAAGGAAACATACCAGTAATAAAAACAATACTACAATCAAAAATGTCAACAATATAAAAATGATCGACAGCAGGGAGTGAAGTGTACCATGCGTTAATGAAGAAAGGAAAAAGGTGATGGTGAGTGGCAGGGGGTGGAAGAAGAAGCCGACGCCAAAAGACGGCTGGAAGCATTTCTTTTTCAAAGAAATAAAAAAAAAAAACGGGTTTAGGTTCAGTCACACGAACTAATCTTGCAGAGCTTCCAGGAGCCTGGGATCGACATGATTCATTGCACCGCTCGTGTCCACACACGACAGGCGCCGCCGCCGTCAGGGTTGGGCAAATTAACATTTGATAAACAGGGTGCCGGGTGCACAGACTGCTAGCAGTCAGCTAAGGATTTTAGTTGACAGCTATGGTTTGCATTTAGCATCCACACGCAAGCGCGTGTGTGTGCATCCGGACCAGGCCGCCGAGCGAACTCTTCAAGGTTCCACCATCCGCTTGTCAGGATGTGCGTAGATGAAATTCGGGGTCTTATTTATGAATGATGACAGTTATATAACAGGATAAAACGACTCCAAGCAGTTTCAGGTCACCCAAACCACATCCCACCCTACCTAATAATAATAATAATAAATAAAATAATAAAGAAAGAAATAGCCCAATAGGTGGTTTGTCGAAGTCTGACGCTCCTGAACAGTTTATGGCACCAACATATCTGTCGTTCGCTAATGTCTACAAACGATCAGGTGCATGTGTGAGCTCAGATGTGGTGTGTAAGACTACGGGGTCTCCTACTGCGCCCGAGGAACGTTAACTCCATTGCTTCAAGGTCTCCTGTCGAGACCACTGCGCGTCACTTAATGGCGACGAGTGACGTGCGGCACGCATTCGACTTCCTCCGCCCGCCAAAAAATAAATAAATTAAAAAAACTACACCATAAAACTTGCGCGAAGGAAAAAAAACACCTCGAGACATCAGAAGGACTCAGTGGTCGGACTTGCGCTAATAAGAGATGGCGCTATCAGCTATTGCTCGGGTGGAATTCCCTCCCTCTCACCCCCCTCTCCCAAACCCCCTTCTTTCTCTCTCTCCTTGCCGTAATCCTTTTCTGACTAGTCGATTTCTCGCAATCCTCTGGATCCATGACAACTACCACAAAACAAATATGCATGAAAGGAATATATACGAACTCTTCAAGCATCCATAACAATTCGAGACAACTATCGACCGGAAATAAGCCTCTCGCAGATCACGTGACATCCTCCTCGGAAACGACTGGCACAACAGCTTTTGGTCACTTGCCGGCGATCGGTTCCGGTTGCACGCGACTGGTCGCAAGCTCCGACGTACGTGACGTCAGAAGGGTGAGTCGCGGTTGAGGGAGTCGTGGTTGGGCTGCAACGTAGTCGCCCAGCAAGGGAGACTAACCGAATGAAGCCGCCAGTCCACCGATCCATAGCAAACACAGACCTCCTCGTGAGGAATTCTGCCGACTGGCAAGTTTCAGCACGAGCTTGGTGTTCACTTTACCGCCGCCTGCGTCTCCTGGGGGAGTCTGGAGTTACAGACAGACCTGCCGGTGCGGACAGTAAATCGGCTCAGAAAACGTTAAATAAATCTTTTTCCCGCCCACCGTTAATCTGCCTGAGCTCTGGCCAAGACAGCGAACACACGAATCTATTCTCTCGCCTGCCTTCTAGCAGGTGTCTTTGCAGCAGCCCGTGAGAGCTGAGTTCTCTCCCCCTTTATCCTTTTCTCTCCCTTGACCCTTTTCTTGGTTACCTCCCACACGAGCCTCTACCTTCACCTTCCTGCATACCAGGTGCAGTTAGGACATTATTTAAAGCTCTTGTGACAGCAGAGAGATTAATTACAGACTTTTTTCCGCAGTGTTCGCGTGGTTATTAAATGCTGGAACCCTGAACTCTCCAGGCTGTCGCTTCGTCCACACACACACCCCCCCTACCTCGAATCAGTGTTACACCCACATCGTCAGGACTGCGACGACCACGCCATCAGAATTGCGACAATCACCCTAAATAACCTACACGATCTTGTCCACAGCACAACAGATCTTGCGGGCCACCAACGATGAGGACCGTTTGGTCGGAACCAACAGCTCGGAACAGAAGCACGAGCTGGCTTGACACCACTTGTCAGAATATATTAAATTCTCCGCCAAAGGTCACTATATATATATATATATAAATGTCATAACTCATACAGCTGGTCGATGGAAAACTTGCCAGTTGTCATGGTCAATAGGAACAAGGAGCCTTGCGAGATGCTACATTACACCTGGACTGCAAGGTTCATTAAACTGTCATACTTGTGGTAATACACTTGCGGTCCGTCTCCTGTAACGGTCAGAGCTCCGATAATAGTATTAACTTCAAACTGGTCAAAGTTTTTCGTCAAGTTTACACTCCTCCTTTTTTTTTAAACAAAACAGTGTTTTTTCTCTCTCTCTCTCTCACTCGCAAAAGACGACACCTGATGGCATTGTCACTGTTACCTCACACTCGCTGCCTGACCCTCTTCATTCCCAGTGAACTCTTCGCACTCAGCAACTGGGTCAGCGACGAGGTCCTTCTGAGCCACAAAACTAGAGAACATCACTTGTCATCGAAAGTCGACCGATTACGGTTATTTATTTTAAAACGAATGCCAATAAAAACTCACATATAACAACAAATGTTCTTATATTCCTCCCTTCCTCTATCTCTCCGCACCCACCCACCCCCACCCTGTTTTCAACCACCTACTAACATTTACCCCTACCTCTTCCTCTCTCCTCGTTTCTTGGATGTCCATTTCCGATGGTTGCTGTTAGCAACGTTTATATCCCACCCACCCTCTCCCCCACCTCTACTCTGCCAAAGACCCCAGACGTTTGCCTCCCCTAACCGAACCATCCAGACCGCACGTAAACACGACAGAGTTGCCCCAACCGACGAAAACTGCTTAAATGTCAGGACTGTCGGAAAACATGTCAGACCGCATCGGGCCTCATTCCGGGAGAGATTTGGTTACTGGTGCCAGAGCTTGGCACGAGACTGATGCCTGATTCTCTTTCCACGGGCGGCACCACACTACTCGGCCCCCCACCCCTTCCTCATACACACAACGGTCTCCACACCCCTCCTCACCTCCGATGAGGTACCTGACCTTTCACAGCACAGGGCACAGTGTTAGATAGTGTGACGTCAGGGAGGAATAAAGGAGAGGGGGATGGGTGAAGAATAAGGTTTGCTTCCCGCCAGTGTTTTGTGTTCAAACACCGTTTTGCAAGGTCTCGCGAGACCTCACGACGCCTCGCGGCATTGATCACGTCCCGTCACGTCTCGGGGGCGAACCCGAGATCCGCGGGTGGCAGAGGCTGCTTCTGCATCAGGAGGGGGGGGGGGGCCTGTAGCATGCGGCCAAGATACGCGATGCTGGATGCTTCCAGAAGCTGCAGTGAGTGGCGCAGCCCACCCACACGCAGGGGATGACGGTATATCTATGTGTGTTGGATAACGCCTTCACGCTGCACCACCACAACTGGCCGCGAAAGCTGTTAACTCATCAGTCCGGAAGATTAAAGTGGGGTCGCGGCACATGCGCAGACTGCTGTTGACCGTTTCTTCACTAAAAGCCAGCTTTGTTTCTACGCTCATTCGCTTACAGAATCAATCAACAAGAACATTTTAACATTACTCCCCGCATCACACCACAGAACACATCTCTCTGAATTAGATTACAGAATTGTAATGAGCGCAAACAATTATGAAAAAAAAAGGCAAGTCAGTCTTGTGAATTCATTTTTTTTTTCAAACGCAATTCGGTTAGGAATATTCTAGAACTGTGTGCTCACAGATCCGCACAGCCAGCACGTGGGTGTTCCCTGTTCGCTTCTCTTGCGGCCCACATCCTTACACAGCAGTTAAAACGATGTTTGGGGGGAAGTACCCGTCTTTTCAAACGGTTAGATCATCGTAGAGTTTAAAAAGCGTTGCCGGTGTTTCTCTGTAAACACCCGGCAAGTACCCACAAACTTATCCACGTGTGGTCTGCACGACGTCAAAGCCGTTTGTTTAACTCATTCGCCACCCGTTGCGCGAAGTTGCAACCTAATGGCAGCAGGTGCAGGGTTAATTGCTAGAGACGATAACCCAAAGTTCTTATTTCTACGGTCTTTTATTTCATCTTTCTTCCTTTATTTCATCGGATGTCTTTCTTTCTACTTTTTTTTTTTAGAACTTGAAGCTAGCAGCAACTTCCTTCCTACACTTATGCACACACACACACACACACACACACACACACACACACACACACACACATATTCGCATGCACGCAGACAAATCGTGCATGACAATAGATACATACTGCATGTCAGACAGGATAACCCCTCATCTATAACATGCTTACTGCTTCAGCAATGCTGCAGCTTATTCTTAATGAAATGATGATACCCGTTAAGCCTCAAGGAAGAAAGACTGGAAAGAGAGTATATTGAAGATATTGGCTACATACTATAAAATTTGTCAGGTTGAGACCAACATTACAACGAATGCGTGCCCTAAAGTCCTGGGCACATGTTCTTGGATATCGGCGTTGGTAACATTTTCCCAGCCTGGGTAATGTACCAGCTAGGTAAGTTACCCCGACAGGCAATCTAAGTCCAAAGTCAGAAGATACTGAGGAGCCAGTTAGTTGCCTAACCGACCGACATTACAGACATGACCGACAAAAGGGGATGCACATGCGTGTGGGGGGGTCACATGGTGAAGCACGAAACATGCAACTAAAATGAGAAACATTAAAAATTAGAAAAAAAGATACAGAATGTCGAGTGTGTTTATTCTGGCCACTTGATGTTTCTTGAGCAAGTATTAGATGACAGAAATGTTAATTTATTTACATTCAGAAACATACAACACCAGAAAGACACAATTTCGACTGCAAAGTTTAGTTGTTTAATGTCATCTGCTACTCAGCTTATGAATTTGATGAAAACGGTGTTTACCAAACACTTCTGTACCATTGATTTAATTATTAAATCTATTTTTTTCAGGACTAAAAAATTAAGAGTTCGGGTAAACTAACTAAATGACGGTCTTAACTACATTTACCTTTGGTGGGAGAAAGTCACACCTCCGATATTTAAAAAAAAAAAACGGTCAGATGAAACGACTTGCATTGGCCTACCCTGGGTACACGACAACAATGAATTACTCATAAGGGTAGCAACTCTGGGTAAAGGTGCTTATGAGCGCTGGCTAAAAAAAAAAACAACAACAGAAGGGGGCAAAGGAGGGTGTAGCAAAGGAGGGTGGCTCCGAAATGATGTCCCCTTCTTTGTCTCCGTGTGCCTGATGCGCCTGCTGCTTCTGTCAGATTTTCAACGCCGCAAGTCAGAGCTGCTCAAGTCGTTAAAAGGGACGGTACTCTGCGTGACCACCCACCACTTATCTCCCCTAAAAATCGCAAGCAGGTACCCAACCGTGGCCAATGACAGGCTTTAAGTCTTTGAAGGGAAGTTTGAAAAAAAAAATGCAAGGGTGGTGCGCACCGGCCGAGAGATGGCGTTGCTGATCTGGTAGACGAAAATTACCTCCCATCTTTGAGCGGCGGGCGTTGTGCACCTGCCCCCTCCTCCCACCTCCACCCTTGCAATCCCCTCCCTCGATGCGGTAGGTCATTGTGTGGCCTCAGAACCAGCCTCGCGAAAAATAAATGACTACTCGCTTCATTAGGCGAAATAAAAGGCTGCGAGCGTGCAGGGATTCAATGACGTCACCCTTCTAGAAAGTTCGATCTGCTACATGTGTCGATGGGGAAGGGAAAAAAACCCTAATACAACAGATTGACAGTGTACGCTTCACCAACCTGATCGCAGACACGATGGGAAAGGACCAGCTCACGGTGTCAAACGGAGGAAAAAACTGCACGCGCATGAACAGGTTTATTGATGGGTTTCTGCACCGTGTGCCCTCAAAGAATGAATGAAAGAGAGAGAAAGAGACCAAACGGCATTAATAATAATGATAATGATGAGGAAGAGGAGGAGGAGGAGGACAAGGAGTTAAGAAAATGCGCCTCAAAGTGGAAGCTCCAAGTGTAGTGCAATTGCTAAGAACGACAAGAAACAAAAGAAAAGCAAAAATAAAACAATTTCAGAACACCCCAAGATAAAGTATGGAGGATGCGGAGGCAAGAGATGCGATGTAACCATCTGTACATCAGACGAAGATCTCCACACGTACAAACACATATTACGGAAAATTTCACGTTTCGATGAGATTAACATATATAACTGAGCAAAATGAAACTCACTGAGAACAGAAGAATACAGAGAACATCTTCCTTGGGGGAGGGGTTGAAGTAAATCGATAGTCAAGTCCCAGAAAGCTTTCCAAAACACTGACTAGGACAGACGGCACGGAATAAGCGACTTAATACCAAAAAAAAGGCCACATTGTTTTAAAAAATGAATGCAGTCGGTGATGCAAAGTCGAGGAGACTTCGTCTACAGCTAAATGTACCCCACGACATACTGAGTCCAGATCAGTGAAGACCCTCGTGGTGCTGATCATACACGCGTAGATGAGTTTTTTTTTCAAAGTCATTTATTCTGTCTTGCAGCCTTTGATGAAAGTAGACTTCAATGAACATTTGATCAGGCTATTCAGATCTCAGAGGACGCTTGATAGAAGAAAAAAAAACTGTAAACAGACGCTTAGATGCACCAGGAGGCCTTTGAAATGGAAGACAATAAGCCTCTTTACTTCCAAATAAGGTCTAATTCTCTCGAGTAACAATCTCATCAAAAATTTAAAAAAGAAAAAAATAAATAAAACCTAGGAAGATATTTTGAAGAGAAATACTGATAGTCCCTGCAGCTGTATGGTTATTAAATTTCGAATTTCAATCCTCGCCAGCATCTTTCCAAACTTGAAACCGGTCTTCCATCCCGCCATCCACCCTGCACCCCGTCCCCGCCGCTCTATCCTACGTCCTGTCCCCGTTTATCGCTGTTAGTTGTTATTTCCACTTAACACAGACCGAAATTAATAACCTTGTTATGCTCTTTGTGCAGCTACTTGAACGAAATCCCAAGCAGTCGCGGGTTTGTAGATGGCGCACAAGTTCTTCCTCGAGGGATCAAAAGGAACGGTAACTCGCGCGAACATTATCGGGGAGACAATCAGGCACGCCAGGCGGCGCGGGCGAGATTCTCCATGCTCTTTCCACGATAAACCTCGCTTCAACCTTAGGTAAATAATTTCTTCTTCATCGAACGTGTGTTTGACAAACCGCTTTTCACAGTGCTGCCGTCTTGTTTGCGATGTAGTCATCTGCGACGCATCATTTCGCTCTCTCGCTCTGTCACTCGCTCCCTCGCTCGCTAAGCGTTTCTACGCACACACTTTGGTCGTAGGACAAAAACCATAAAAGCGAGGCAGCTTGGGATCTGCTTAACTTGCAAGACAAGAAGGGGCCGCTGTTCTCGAGAGGCGCTTTGACGCTCTGATCAAAGAGATTTTGACTGTTAAGTTGTTGGCGGTCATTAGAACTCCCCACGTCTGGGGGCACTGGCGATATAAAACAGCGCCGTGTCCTCCTGAAGCCTCCTAATGGAGGTACAGGAGGCAGGGACTAAGTGCATTGTACTAAAACACCCCTGACCACCCCCCCAAAAAAAAAAAACACGCACACATTTCTATTTTCTGGAGTGTCAATAAAGCAATAAATGATAACAATGTCATCAACATACCGAAAGATTTTAGTGATATATTTAGAATTTCTCAAGTGTGGGTTGCTAGCAATGATGCTCCTCCTGTCTCTTTGCTTGTATCTGCACTCAGGTGACTCGACACGCGCGCGCGTGCACACACACACACGCACACACTTCAACCTCTTCTTTTCCACACACTCTTTCATTTCGTCGAGCTCCTTCCTCACCAGTTCACCAACCGAGTGTGGACCATTTGTCAACAAAAGTCTTGGCTCCCAGCTGGTCTTCAGGGGAAAATAGAGGGGTAGGGGGTAAGTACCCACACTACACGGGTAGAGCAGGGAGAGGTGCAGGACAGTCTCGGACTCCACCACGCGGATACCAGCTGCTGCGTGTGGATCTACAACCGAAAGACACCCTACCATCAACGTCTCTCACTTCCCCCGACAACCCCTCACCCCCCCACCCCCATTTTCTCTTTCAAACCTGACGTTGGACTTCACGTGTCGGGAGGAACAAATTCATCTCGGGGACAAAAACCAATCCCGAACCATCGTCAACGCAGTCGGCTTCTCGGATTCTCCCCCACCCGCACGTCATCAACCCCCACCCCCTCCCGTAACGCCTTTGAACCAATGAAATGAATTGAGCAGATTTTTTTTCTCTCCAAAATGGAATGAGGTCGGGGTGGGTGCGTGGGTGGTGGCGGAAACTGATGGCGGAACGGGAAGATGACTCCGCAAGTGATGAAGAAAACCCGAAGCAGCAAAATGTTACTTTAAAAAATCAAAACGAGGATGCATGCCAACAACAAAAAAATATGCATTCAGTACGGAATTTTGTTTCTTCAGGTTAAAAAAAAAACTTGGGAAGACATTTTTGTTTGTTGCTGTTACTATTTCAATGTCGCCTCATCAGCCCGGGGAGTAACCAAGTCGCTCACAGGGTCGGCTACTTTGAAAATGGTCTGCTAGGGAGGGGAAAAAAAGTGCCGTTACCATGGTTACCAATGACACCCTTGGCATGTCCTTCTGTGTGCGTCCCCTGACGAGTGCAAGTCTAACATTCACGCATGCGCCGAAGGGCATGCAGCGGGGTGGGTGGGAATGGGTGGCCTTATACAGCCGCAGAGCCAGCCAGCAGGCGCCTTTCCGTGACGTCACAGGTCACGGCGGTGTCACCTTTAGCGCCGAGGCAACCCCCCCCCAACTCTCCACGATACCTTTCCACGGTCCTTCATCACCAAGACGCCCAGGGTACGGGGTGAGGAGTCGTACCAGCCGATATGTAGAGCAGTGGGTGAGTCGGGGTGGGGGTGGGGGGGGGTTTGTCCAGCGTGCAGGAACTCTTCAAGGTCGATCTATCCTCAGGATGCTTCCTGGAATTTCCCTTACCCCCCCCCCCATCCTTAGCCCACACCAACGACCTCCCCAGCCTCTTCCCTTTCCTGGGTTCCCTTCTCACACACTGGATGGCCAAGCCACGACTGCACCGTCTGAACAACACATATCGA
Source organism: Marisa cornuarietis (assembly GCA_004794655.1). Taxonomy (NCBI): domain Eukaryota; kingdom Metazoa; phylum Mollusca; class Gastropoda; order Architaenioglossa; family Ampullariidae; genus Marisa; species Marisa cornuarietis. Next base: position 3,370,122 of record SMMW01000521.1, read on the forward strand.
TCCAACATCATGCTCGACCCGCATGCCGCAATCTAATTTTTGTAACTTTTTTTTTCCTTTTTTCCGTTTTTCCCCTCTTCCGTTATGGTCTATCAATCATGATAACCCTCTACGTAACTCTGCGACAGCAAGATGGAGAGAAGGATGAAGAGAAGGTCAGCCTGTCTTCATCTGCTTAGAAAGACGTTCATGATGTTTTCGTTTTATTTCTTTACTTATGAAATATTTACTGTCTTTCTCCCTTTCAAACGCCAAAGTTACACAAAGGCATAAAAAAAAGAAGATCGTGTAGTAAATTTAGTTCCTTTGAACAAACTGGTCGTTGGAGAGAATTGGATGGACATCAGAAACAAGGCAGCGGACACGGATAAAAAAAAAAGATGTGGGGCGGTGGGAGGGAACAGAACTGGTAAGTGGTCCCTAGAACTTATTCAGGGAAGGTGCGTGAAAGAAGGTAGGGTGGAACGATCGCTGATGCCATCTTGACGAAGTCCTCTGTACCAAACCAAACAGGGTGTCACTGCACATACAGTTTAACTGTCTTCTTAACTACTTTCCGCTTTCGTTGGGTGGGCAAGTCTTGATCTTCATGGGCGGCACAAATGATAAGGGTGGTAACTACCGGGTGAATCAGAGGGTGGGCAGCATCGTCGTCCGATAAACAGGTTTGGAAAAAAAAGGACTTTGAGCGTGGAGTGTTTCAACCATCGATGCATACTGGTGTAAGTAGACATCTAAAAGCATAAAATCGATATTATTTTCTATTAACTGATTTTTAATTACTTGATAAGTGATGACTGACAGGGTATTGTCGTAACTGATTTATTACGATCATTGCACAGCCAACAGTTAAGGACAGTGGTGTTCGTACACATCATCAGAAGACCTCACATTTTATTCCTCTTTTATTAACATCCGACATTTAACGAAAACGCACTCAGCCACTTCATCAACTTTTTTTTAAATAAACCATTTTATCCTCAGTTCTGATGTGATATTCAATCAAAGATGGCAGGTGCGTCATCGTTAAATGAACAGGAAGAGCACGTTCACCTTATCTGAAGCTTCTGAGGTGGAATCCGAGCGTCCGCTTCATTCCTGTGTCATCAGTCAGATTAGTTTTCTCATTCCTGTGTCATCAGTAAGATTATTTTGCTTTACTAATGAGAAAAACATTTCGCGGCTAGTAAATGAAGTGCTGCCTGCGAAAGGCTTTGAGATAGCAAGGTGTGTCTGCATGTGTAAGAAAGCTGTCTGCTGGATTTAATACGTTCGGTATCAAACAGGGTACGATTCGTACAAAATGAAACTCAGCTCTGCCTCCCGCGGTGCAATAACGATTTACGACTTTGACCCAGAAGCCTTTATGGACGAGAATATGCAGAGACACAGATGATGTGGACACCGCATCCCATGTCTTTGATGTTTAAAAATAAAAGAAGCCGAGGGACGTCTACCCCTTCACACAAAAATAAACGGGTATCGATTTAGGAAACATTGCTTTTGCTAAATCAAGCCCCAGAGGCTAATGTGCCCTGTAACCTCTCTCGCATCAGGAAGACATGTGGGTCAGTCTGATGACATCTTTAGGTCTGGCTTTGTCCAGATCCTTCAATTCTCGCCCGTCCGCAGCTGCTCCCTCCTCCGCAACAAAAGCCTGTCTTTGAAGGATAAGCAACTCATGTTCTTTCTCGTGCACGCAGCCTAGACGTGCAGGTGACAAATGCAAGCATCCCCTTCCCTTTTCCTGTCATCCACACGAAACGAGGAGGACGCGTGTAATGGCGGCGAGGTGCATGACCTGCGTGTAATAGCGGTGAGATGCGAGGTGCGTGACCTGTCACGTTAGTCATGTGACGGGGCGCCTCGAGCACGAGCGACACTCCGGAGGTGCCTAATGACACGCACCCCGGCCCCTTGCCTGGCTTTCTCCGCAGCATCCAGTCTGCAACAGCAACAACCACCAGCGACCATTCGCTTGGCACAGACGTCCACCACAAATCCACAGAACTGTCGCAGTACCATTGTAACCAGCCTCACTGCAAGTCGGTCTTTTCACAGCAGCAGCACAGCAGCAGCAGCAGCAGCAGCAACCCTGACACGAAGGACAGCACCAACGTTTTCACTCTCACCCAACCTCCCTCGTGAACACCACCACAATCATCATCATCGCCATTGTTCTTCGGTTTCACACTCATCCTTCGGCTGACATTATGTCACTCTAGTCATTTTTAAGAAGAAAAAAAGACCAAAAAATTTATCTCTCCCTTGACAGCCATCAATGCAGGGTTGACGGCCATTCACTCGTTCCTCGTGTGGAGTGGTTAACGAACGAATCAGAACCGACAGAACTCACCCAGCGTGTTTTCATTTCATGCAGCTGTGACAAAAGAAAGCCCCGGATGTTATCCGCTTTCCTCTCTACTACCCAAACACCTCTTAACGACATTTATAAACAAGTGGCTTCATAAAGGAGGGGGGGTGCAGGTGGGAGGTTTTTGGTGGCAGGGAGGGAGTTGGGGGGAAGGCTTTTTCATTCCCAGCTTTCTCGCAGATTTATGTTTTAGATTATTAGCTCACATATCTTCCAACGTCCCGACAGTGAAATAAGTCATCAGTGTAGTTTGGTTCATAAGGAGGAAGAGGCGTGCCGGAAAGAGTCAACTCTCGAAACTAGGTGGCCGAACTTGCTGGTCAGGTGTGTTTAAGGTGGTCAGCTATGTTAACAGAGGAGAGAAAGAGAGCATATCTTGCCGACGGGTCAAGACGAGACATGTTGTTCATGTGTCCCGTGGAGACAGCATATCGCCAACATGTCTAACTGAGACTGAAGCATTTAGCCGAGTCAAGCGGAGACCGACAACAACTTGCCAACGGTGCTTAGTGGAGACCAGGAACAACTTGCCAACTCGTTTAGCGGAGATCGGGAAGACCTTACCAACGTGTCGGTGGAGTTGCCAACTAAGCTGCAACACGACCAGACCACTATTGTCCTCTGCAGAGCTCGTAAAAACGAATGAGGCAGGTATCGTTCTCGAATACCCATACCTGGCCATTCCTCTTCAATCATCATAATAATAGGGAGATAATGATGATGATGCACGGAACATTTTTTGTGTTCGGTGATGGAGAGAAGGGAGGGGTTCCTCTTCCTAACTTGCTCTTTTTTCTCTCTGAAGGATGTAACAAAGGATGCTTACTCTCCGCGCGTGCTAATTCCACCCCACCCCACCCCTCCTCCTCCACCACCACCACCACCACCTTGATGAGGCCACCATAACTTGAGGTATAATATTCCCTTTGATCGCGCGAGTGTGGCCTTCAACGCTCAGCAGGACTCCGACGATCTGCGCATGTCCGTCAACTTCACACCCTCGGCCATCTTCTCGCCCCCGCGCAAACCGGAAACTTCCCACGGGCGCCGGTTCTCGCTTCTGGCAGATAACGTCCTCGACCACCACAACCTCCAGCCCAGCATGAGGTACCGGATTGCTTTCGGGTGGAAGTCAACAACACAGCGATGCAGACGACAGGAAAAACAAGAAACGCCGACGTCCTGTAACAGCAGATGAAATGAAGCCGTTCTCTGGTTTCCCACGTGACAACAATCTGAATTGCAAATGCACCAAACATGAAACCTGCTTTGAGTGCGGCTGTTGCATCAGTATCTCTTGTCAAGTGACAATTTCTTACATATCAGATTTTTTACAAACATATATTTTTTTTAAACCAATCAATATCTAAAGTAAAAAAAATCTAATCGTATCTAGAGAATGAAAATTGTCGATTTAAAAAAAAATCGTCGGAATGGAAACTATGTTCGTGGCTAGCCCACCTATATAGACAGTATCAAGGTCTGAGCTAAAGCATTCTGCGCATGCCTCTTTATCTTCTTCCGGTTTAGTGCTGGGCTAGTGAGCGCTGAAGGTCATCACGTGAAATAAGAGGTCGAGGTGTGAGAAATGAACAGAAGGCCACCACGTGACTAATGTCCTCGCAACTTTGAACCATCAGCAGTGCAGACTGCAGTCCAGCTGTCCCCCCCCTCCTCTATATGTAAGGAAAGGAGAGCGGATGGTGGTGAGAGTTTTTGGCTTTTTGGGGTGGGGGGGGTGAGGGGAGGAAAATTGCTAGAAGAGTGTTTGGAACACTGGCTTTCATGGGCACGATGCCCAGAGACGAAGTGGTGCCGCCCCTATCTGACAGCTGTCTCTGTCACTCACCGCCTCTTGAACCGGCTGCGCGTTCGGCCAGTGGCATGCTGGGAAGCCAGTCTCCATTATCGGACCACCCCCTGTCGTGAAGGTCTGGGTTTTGTTTCTACATGCGATCAGTGATCTACATGTGTGTGTGCGTGTTTTTTTATATTTTATTTGCGTTTGTGGTACGGAGAATACTGAAACCTGTGGACCCTCTTCTCATTCATTTTTTTTTCATCCAACACTTGGAAAATTTTTGTTGTCTCCAAAAGCAGACACATTTCACAAACTTTGCATGAAATATACAAACTAACGCTAAACAGTAAAAAGTAGTCATGTCTGTCATGTCATTAAACTTTCAGAAATGGTCTTTTGACAAGACTTTTGTCTGTCTCCCCATCTCCTACACTGCGTTTACATTCCCAACCATCAAAGAGGTCGGGTTTCACTAGTTCAGTAGTGAAACAACTGGCAAAAGAACGCTGTGCCATACGGGTTTCGAACCGACTAGTCTGCCGCTTCCAGAACTCTAACCACACGGTTGTTCACTCGGATAGAAGAAAGTTGCCTGCGCGCATGTCCCCAGGAGAAAGCGCCGATGCTAGTGCTGCCTGCGCGTGCATGCTGCTGACGGCGGGGAGGAAAATACCCGCACCAGCCTGGACAGGCACGGAGGCGCGTGTCTCGCAAGCATGCAAGGAGGGATTCCGTGCATGCTTCATCAAAGTGTACAGACTCCGCCGGTCTCCTAAACGCCACAGCCCCAACCTGAGACGGGTTGCATTTGTCTATCTCAAAATATGGGTGGTCTCCCCCTGGAAGTCTCCGCCTCCCACTTTATCTAATAACCAGTCTAGGCACCCTTGCTAAAGAAAAAAAAAAAGGTCATCCCTAAGTCCACTTGCATCAGCAACTAGTGACTGTTAAAAACAAAATGGAGTTCAAAAGTGCCAGAAAGCTAGGACCCTTCCTTTACAACAAGACAAAGAAATTATTTATCCTTCACTTCTTCTTTTCTTTCTTCCTTTCTCTCTGTGTGTGTGTGTGTGTGTGTTTGGGACTAGCTAGTAGCCGACACGAAAGATCCAAAGGAAAGGAATCGCTATCTTCATCTCGCCTGTTTGTTCAAAGCAGCGCATGTATTTCCGAACACCAAGACGTGCATCGTCCTGGGTTTGTGGAGGCTGGCGCTGAAAGCTGAACCCGATCTGTTCTGATGCACACAGAAGAAGGATATCGGTAACCCCGGTTCGAACCAAGCTGGTGTCCGACCAGATCTCTCAGCAGATCCCAGAGACTAAGAATATTTGCTTCAGGCCGTGCAGTGTGCGTGTTAAACGTCTCGTCAGAACACCCGAGAACATTCCAGAATCGTTTTCACTTAGCAGCATGCTGCAGACAAGTAGATATGTTATCTGACTACACAAAAGTTGCTCGGGTACTTATGACTGACCTAAACATGCATTCTTCAAGGTTCGATCCATACTATCCTAGACCCGTTTCTGATTCTTTAAAAAAAAAAAAAATTCGAAATTTCGAGCCTACTCATCCATAACCTCGTTAGAGTATCGTTGTGTCCCACTGTTTCTCGTTTGTATTACTAAACTTTCGAGATATTTCGTGAGTTTTTAAGATGGTTAACTGTGTACCTTTGTGACAAACGTGGCAAGTAGCAACAATTCTTTCCCCAGGTTTGTCTTCTACTTATCGTGCTATCCCTGCCAGCTTCTATTTCTGCTCAGCCTATCTGTTGCAGACAATCAGCTTCTCCAGTATAAACCCCTCGGCAAACGTCATCCCGCCCAAGGCACAATCTCAGAAACCCTTTCCGGTAGCACACACACACACACACACACACACACACACACACACAAATAAGTCTCATGCGCTAGTCTCGACATTCTTATGTCAAGGACCGCTTGCGGGCGGCGGTAGTTTATTTTCAGAGTTCTTGATTCAGCTTCTTTTATTCCTATCAGTCCGCTATTTACACCGCTACCTTCCAAATTCATCGTACACTCTCCTTTATGAACAGTCCTGTTAGTAACATAGTCTCCTTTAAGAACCTCGATATCAATAATATAGCCTCCTATATAATTGCAAATCAAAAGTATAGTCTGCTTGATGAACTTCCACATCAATGATTCATTTTAGACTCGACTTCTTGGTCATTGTAGTTATTTCCCACCAGTCTGCAATCTTCAAACATTTTTAGTCTCCTGTGTGACCTTTAATTACACTTTAATATGAAAAATCCTATCTACTAATCATGAGTGGGGTTAAGATAGCCTCGTGGCAAGAGCCGGTTCGATACCCGTGTCACGCAGCGTGCAGTAGGTACCTAGACAGTAAGCAGCGAGGGAAAAGAAGAAGGGCACTGACCCCGAGAAAAGTGGGGTCTCTGACCCCTCACTCCCCAACGAACGTGAGATTCATATCCACCTCCTATACAAATCTCCAATGCATAATACAGTCTTCAGCTATGAACCTGCACATCAACAGCATCGTTTTCAAAATAAATTTCCACATCAGTAGTACACTCTTCTCATAAACTTTCCCTTCTACTGCTAAACACTCCTGTATAAAACTTAAATACGTTTAAAACTTTCCTCTCCAACCCTCCACATCCATTGTACAAGTGCCTTAATAAGTCTTTTTAGAATAGTTCACCCACAAGCACTGGAATCCAACAGTAATTATTTCATACACCGCCCCTGACATCAACCTCGGGCTCTTCTGGTCTACAAAGGAACATATAATGGATTCTAAACAGTAGCACCTACTATGTGTCTGCGAAAACTTGGTGGTGGTGATGGTGGTAGTGGTGGCTGCTGTTATAAGAGGAGTTCTGAATAAATATTTACAGTCTGGACCGCCGGTCCGCAGGTTGCCGATGCTAGTCGAGTAGTCCCTAAGTGCGGATTGCGGAAAGGGCGACAACCAACCACAAGAGGGTAACTTAGGAGACGCAAGGGACGCAATCCTCGTGATGCACAGAATAAGGGGAAGCAGCAAAACCACTTGGTCCAAGTCTTAATTGTTGTTGTGCCCCAAGTGCAAAAGTTCGCCGTTGCCCTACAAACCGGCCCCACGATCTTCAACGAACAAATAATAATAAGCTATGGGATCCAAGACGCAAAACTTCTTTCTCGACCCTATCCATCGTCACATCCCTCGCCCTTACCAGTAAATGGTATCCAAACTTGGGGAGGTAGGGAAAACACTTTTTTTTTTAAGCAGCTGTCAAGTTAAATTTGTGAGCTTTACGTAAATGAACTTTCAAGCCGAGATAGAGCGCAGCCTCAGCGTCAATACCTGGCTTCAAAGCTCCGCTGTCTCGTCGTTAAAATGAAGTGCCTCAAGTGGTCGGGACCAAGAACTTCGCCTTCCTTGCCCTCGTAACTACACTCACCCCCCTCGCAATTCAGGCGCGGTCTTTGCGCATCCTGTTTTCCCCTATCAGCAGCACGCAGGCAGAGAGTCGTTGGGCGGACCTTTAAGTTTTCTCATAACACAGGTTCCCAGGCCCGCATCAGCGAAGATCAAAGGTTGCAACCAAAAGGGTAGGGTACCCACCATCATGTCTCATCACCTCTGAGCAGCTCTTTCGCTTAGCAGAAACGATGCAAAGCTGACTGTTGTGGCTGCACCCGTACACCTGTCCAGCCAAGAGCAACCTCCTAGGGAAACTAAATTGAAAAGGTAGGTAGTGTGCGACTAAAACTCAATCACGAGCAGGAAAGAACAGTGCGGAGGTGTTTCACCGTAACGTGTTGTGAAAAGGGTCACGAAATCATCCTCCGCCATTTTGGTAGTCCAGCTCGCTATGTTAAGCGAGGAACAACCTGCAGAAATACGTTTGGAGTTGTTGGGTTTGGCTGGTAGTTCTTTGCGGTATTTTATTCTTTGCATTCCTTTAAATTCCTCACAGGTCAAAGCAAGAAGTGTCAATAAGGCGATATCATTGAATAACAGCTAAATGATGCTCTAATCAAAGGTAACTATCAAGATAGTGTCTCGAGCTGTCTCAAGCTTACTTCCTGGCCTTGGTAAACACACACACTAAATAAACTTTTATGCCACGATGATTGGCGCCAGAGGGACAAGGCGGCGGATCCCGAGCCAGACCCTCCCATCAAACATCTTCCTGCAGTCTCATGCGACAAACCCCTTCAATCTTCAGCTTCTTTCATGTCCTCCATCTTTTATGCTTTTCTATATTTTGCTTCTGTAATGCATTCCCCAAGCGCCTCTTCTTGTCCTTTGATTCGTGAAGCTCGTCTCCTCCGTTTGTACAAATGTCAGGAGAGACAAACTTTGTATGCATGTTGTGGAATAATATTCATACTCCCAGTGGGTACAGGAATAAATAACAGGAAGGCTTTAGCCATGCTGACGACGAAAAACATCATGTCTTGCTAGGGATTTCATACATCCAAGAGGCTACCACGGTCTATGAATATCCAAATTTAAAAGACTGGTTAGAGAATAGTTGCTGAGCTCACAGCAAACCATCAAGATGGCGACACGTGTAGTCTTGCCTCCTGCAGACACTCATCATGGGTCTCGGCAGGAACTCAGAGATTCAAATAATACTTCTACAGAAAGTCTTGGCAACACGTGTCGGCTAAAATAGTCCTCCGTCCGACTTGGCTTATTTAATTAGTCAATAAGTTGAATGAAATCGAACAAACAACCCGATCCCAATAGCGTGCTTCAATTTAGCTGAAGCAGAAACAAAATGGTTGACGGTAAGTTATTCATCACAAATAAAGTAATAAAAATTGAAAATAAGGAGCGACGGGTGTCAGGCGCTATTGAGCGCTAAAGGGGCGCCACTTCATTTCCTTGAAAGGCGAGCGCGAAGTGATGAGCACTGGAGCTTACGTGGCCAGACAGTAATCTTCACTGGCTTCCCCTTTACATCCGTTCCGGTCTGGTCCCTCTGGGCGCTGGCAAGCACCGGGGGTGACTTTCATGCTGCGTCTGCAGCTTCCTCCGACCATCCCCATCTGAGGGCGTCCTGCTCCTCGTGCAGAGTGAAATGTCAAAGGTCCGTGGCGCGTTACAAGAAAAATTTGCATGTCCAGCATCCACAACAAAATCTTAGAAAATAACCATTATTAAAATAATTATGGGAGTAATAACAGCCGTGTGGCTTTAACAAAAATTCCAGAAAATTGTAAATTCGGAACTTAAAAATAATAATATACAGTTGATCCACAGTAAATGTTGGTCTAAATAAAGATAAACTCAACGTTAAAAATTATGTTGATCAACAGTAAATGCTGGTCTGAAAAAAGTAAATTCAAGGTAACAAACTAAAAATCATTAGAATTAAGTGATGAATATGTGATAATCAGATTTTTAGACAAAGTAAACTAAATATAGGCGTGCGAGGACACACACAAATAACTCTCTCTTTCTATCTCTCACACACACACACAAACCACCACCCCCACCACCACATAACCGAAAAACTATATTGTGGACAACATGATTGTTAGAAGAAAAAACAGCCGCAACACTGGCTCGCGTGGTCCTTAATGAATGAAATGCAAAACAGCGGTTCAGGGCAAAACAAAGAACGAAGACCAAACACAGGAAGCAACAAACAGCAGTTCGTTGGGTGTGGTTCGGGTAACTGCTCAGGCTGAAGGCAGCAAAGGCTCAGAGTTATTATCTCCCCACCCTCCTACCCCTCCCCCTACCCCTTCGTCAATTTCCCTTACTCCTGATGTTTGTCGAAGACGAGGTCCCGGGTACCTACCTCCGAGCGCTTTCCTACCTTCTTCTTCTTCTCACGCCCTCTTGGGAGGTGATACCCCACAGTTCGAAACACTCCAACCCCACCTCATCCCACCACTGCGATACGCTGAGCAGGCACATTCACAGCAACCATAACATGATAATCAAATCATTTACTGTTCACCGAGAGTAAAGAAAGTTCCTATAGTTTCCGGAAGTAAACTTATTCTCAAATGACTTCCTTGTGTGACTTGTCAAGGGGTTTACAAGTTTTCCTACATTTCAAAAAAAAAAAAAATACAAGAAAGAAATACTTTCCCGAGAACGGAAATGTGATCATTTACAAAAAGTTCTTCCGTGCGTTGAGAGGTCTGTAATAACGGTCCATGTAAGACGATGAATATGTTACTTCCAGGAAGGTCGAATGGCCAATAAAAATGTGTGCCGAGAGTCGGTAAATCACCATGACAACACGAAATGGCCTTGGTTCTGCTTGACATTATGCTAACCTACGTTGGTCTCGGCGAAACGGCGCAATTTTGACATGGGGGGGGGGGGGATCGGTGGGAGGAAACAAGCATAACGACAACCTTAACAAGAATTGTGAACATCAAATAATCATTTCTCTAAAAAAAAAAAATGTACAGTGTGCAGAAAGAGAAAGATAACACGACAATCATTAGCGAGGAATAATTATGAAATGAGACATTATGTCTGTTCTGAGACTCACAGACATTATCTTTATTATTCTTTTTTGTGCTGATTTGATGGTCACACGCACACGTGTGTGTGAGAGAGAGAGAAAGAGAGAGAAAGGAACGGGTGTATGCGCGCGCACAGTTTACATGTGTGCACACAGGTATCAGATTGAGAACAGGGAATAGAAAATTGTATTTTCATACTTAAAAGGTCTGGACAAAGGTTTTCTTAACAGGACAAACGTTTGACCAAGTTTTTTGTGATATACCATCAACTAAAAACCTTTCCACACCGGCTAAGGACTCTGAATGAGTCTCAGCGTGCACGAGGGTTCGCGCGTGAATTTTTGTGCACGTAACCCATGTGTGTTGTAAAATAATGTTGTTACACCTTATTATTCTTATTTCATACTTTTCACAAATAAGACAAATAAATACTTAAGACAGACTTAAACAACCTAGCAGCATTTCTGTCTTTATTATTTTTTACTTTCTTATTGTTTTATTTTTTTCTTCTGTTTTTTGCTGCGCAATGAGCATTCTTTTAAATGGATACCTGCGCAATCATCATCATCATCATCATCATCATCATCATCATCATCATCATCATCATCACAAATCACGTTATTCTCTAATTGCTCCATTCCTAAACAACAACATTCTTAAATCAGTTTATTTTAATATCGTGTTATGATCTCCCTTAATTTTCCCGTCGAATGTATTTAAAGGGGTGACTGCAGATTCCTCGGCGTTGATACCATTGATGTAAGAAGAAAGCTCGTCTCAGCTACACACGTGCCCATGAAAGAACTCTGCAAGGCCGGCTGCTTGTTCCGCCTATTTGGGAATCTAATTTATTTTGCTTTGTACGGCAAAACATGCTTCCAATTACAGAACCATCAAGCCCAAAGGGCTTTTTTAACACTTTCCCCTGACTTCAATTGCCCTTCCCCGAAATGAAAATGTGTCAGACAGGGGACTGGCTCATGAAACGACTGCCAAGCACGCGTTAGAACTTCACATACCAGTTTGTTGAGCGTTGCTGGTTGAGTGGGGGGTAGGGATATCAAAAAGGACCTCTATCTTCCTTCTTCTCTCTCACACACATAATTTTTTTTTAAGATGATCAGTTTGTAGTCGCTGCTACAATATGATACAATTTTATATCTTAAATGCATTTCGAGCTCTTTCCAATTACATTGCATGGGTGAAGTTTTCGACATTTTATGTCATTTTCTATGTTTCCCATTTAAGATGGAACAACAAAAAACTACAGCCATTGTCAGTCAGTGTCTTATCTCTTCCCCTCCCCCCTCTCTCTCACAATGCTTTTTTCTTTTTTTTCCCCCTCTCTCTCTCTCTTTCTCGTGTTCTCTCAAACTTCAACAACACAGAATACGAACTACAACAGTTTGGGGGAAGTAGTGAGAGTAGGAGACGTGGTGAAACTCTTTCACACGTTCGTCAGCTACGTTGGCCCGCTCCTAAGCTCGCTTTGATCTTCCTCTCCAGTTTCAGCAAGCAGCTCCTGTCTTCACAGAGGCCACGATGACAGACGTCGACAGAGCAGCTTTTTTCCCCGTTGAGGGGAGATAAGCCGGTCCTTCCGACATTCCGGCCATCCATCCCGTGGCCTGGCGTGTTTATAAACCTGCGTCGACTCTTCCATCACCCGCAGGAAACGGGTTTTTTTTTTCTTTTTTTCAAACAGACATCTTTCTGGCAGAACAAAGTCCAGACCTACTCGCCTGAGATACGAACCTGTTACCCTAAACTTTCACTGAACAACAGGCAGCATGAAGGTGAGTTCTGGTTATAATTAAAACTGTACGCAGCGTGAACTAATGTTGCATGTATGCCGAGTTGGATACAAGTATTCATGTACACACATATTCACCTACATACGATTTTATTTTTAAACAAAAACTTGTTATGTTTTATGCATTAGTTTAGATTACTGGGGGGGGGGAGGGTAAGAAAGAGGGTAGGTGGGGGCGGGTGTAACCATTCTTTCCGGACAACACGAGAAGAACATTAAGCTTGCACGACAATCGTTTTATGTCACACAGAAATAGTTTCCGAAGTCTTGAAATATTTTGTAGGTTTTAGAAGTAGTTTTGAGTTACAAAAGGCTTTCACTTGTTAGAACTGCTTTCAGTTTATAGAAACAGCTTTGACGTGCTTGAGGTAATCTGTTTCATCGTTAGCGAGGTGTTACTAGCATTACTGCAGTAGACGTAACCGTCTCCGCGAAGAGTTAAAGGAGATAAACAAAAACTCAAGAATGGTGGGAAGAAGAATAGTGATGGCGGTGGCAAAGGGGTTGGAAAGAGAGAGCAAAGGAAGAATAAAGCGATGCAGAGGCGGGTCTGTACGCACGTTTTTATGACGTAAGCTCTCGCAACTGGTGAGTGAGGAAGAATGTGTCTTGTCACTTTGCTCCCCCTGCCTTAGCAGCTCCACCAAACCCCCTGCCGCGTCTGTGAGTTACGGGCCCTGGCGCCCACACCGCGATGCCAGCACAAATCTCCCTCCAGATCTAATCAACTCGGAGCTAATGAGGAACCGGCGGTGAATTTACACCCGCTACCCGGTCTGATCATGCCCTACCTTCGGCCCTCGGCAACGGCCACACTCGGCTTCTCCCTGTTCATGCAACGTCACTGGTATGCGGCTGGAGGGTTGTCTCCCCTTTAAACATAAAGTACTATTTTTCTCGTCTATCCAAACGTTCCTCAATCTTTCTTTTCATCACATTATCTATTTATCTACCTGTCAAATTCTCGACACATTTGCATATCTGTACTTAGCGAGTCTTTTCATGAGATTCCTTTGAGATACCTTCGCAAAAGCCCTTTAACCAGCTTGGAGGAGGCCATCTTGCTCATGCGTACTAGACTGCTCTCATTTTGCGTGCACCTCAAATCAGTCGTACTTCGCATGCGCACTTCTCTTGTTTTACTTCCGGAAAGACAAACAAGCCAGTCAGAACGCGGTACAAATCTTAACCCGGCCATGTAACAGTGAAACGAGATAAAAAGTTTATCACCCGCACCCAGCATGTAAAAGGCGGAGTCTGTACCTTTCCCGATAAATCATGGACCCGGTACTGGCCTTAACGGGCCTCGAACCAGTTATACAACCCTCCACAAACGAACGCACTAGCCACAAAGCTATGATACCTGCAGCTTCTTGCTATTTCTTGCACTTTCTCGTAAGTTCAGCTTCTAGTCATTATCTATTATCATTATTGTTGCTGTTAATGACAGTAGGTCAACTTAGGGACAAAGTTATGTGTAGATGTAGTCTACGAAGTATGTCACTTAAAACGATCCTCTAGACATCAAAGCAATGAAAATAAGACAAATGTGTCGCTCGTGTCTATGAATATAGATTAAAAATATGCATCCCCAGTGAGCTAGAGGGAGCCAGCAGGTTCGTAGGCGCCATTGCAGTGGGTCTGATCAGGGTCTAGCAGTTGTTCGCGCAAGAACTAAAAGAACAGAAATTCATAATTCCCGCCTTAAGAAAGAAGAATAGTAATAAAATAACGAGGATGTCAAAATCTTGAGGATAATGATGAAAATGATGTGATGAGGCGACAGTGAATCGTGACTGTATAGGACGCACCTGCTGATTGACTGGGTATCTGTGAGACAAGGGGAGGGAATGCGGGGTCGGGACCAAAAAATAAGGGACGTAACCTCCCCTTCCCCTCTTGTCATCGCTGTGCACCAACAGTCTGTTCGTGACAGTTCTACAGCCGACCAATCGTTGCGAGCTTCCTTTCAAATCTGCAGTAAGTTGGACCAGTCTCCGAAGACCTTACTTGTCAGCTTTTCGAGACCGCCATGACACCACACCAACTCTGACATTTCCCTGACAAAGGTCACTGACTCTAGTGACAGCAACCTGTCTACACAGCTACTGTATCTTTCGTTGGTCATTTTCTAAATCTCTGTCAGGAGAGTCGAAAGCATCAAATTGAAGCTGTCACTGGTAAACCCTTAGGACTGGGCCTTACGCCGGTAAATTTCAGTCAGAGTGGACATGACCCTTTGAAGGCGAGTCCCGGCCGGCCCTAGGTACCCAAGAGGTCATCTGCTTGCAGATGGGAGTAGACGAGTCGTACCAGCTGCTCTGGTCCAGTGGCTTGGAACGTTCAAAAACAAGAGCAGCTCTCTCCCCTTTTCATAACAGTGTTAAAGCGGAAAGTTTACAAAACTCCCCGGTAATTCTGATGATTCCTTAGCTCAATGATTCTCACATCACAAAGGAAAAAATTCGAATTACGGCACTTTTTAGATATACTAATATAACTATTGCTTTTAATAAGATTTCAAGAAAACAACAACATTCTGAGAAAAAAAGTCGTTTGAAATTCTGTATTTGCACTACATGTATTACTGCCTTTTTGAGATAAATGGAAACCCTGGAAACCTCTTTCCATTTAGGTTTTAAAATTGCTGATATCTTGAACAACATCAATGTCTTAAGTTCTTCGAAGGCAAAAGTGGTGGTGATGGCAAACAATGGACATCTCGTTACCCAAAATGCTCTTGTCCAAAAGAGGGTCCGCTGAAGCAGTGTGAAATGCTCCTCTCATTCTTGCTGCCTTATTCATTCTGTCTGATCAGGAATCGCGATTTGAAAAAAATTCTTTAAAATACTATACACAGCTCTGCTTTACTGCAGCTGTCTTTTGAAAGTCATGATCAAGTGCTTTAATGACCAGCCACAGACAACAAAAAATTATTAAATTTAAAGTTGTTAACAGAGTAAACAGCTAATAAAATAAACTGCTATTGAGTTTTTATCTTGTTAAAAAAAAACAAAATTTTTTTGCCTTGATTTTCGGAATCAGTATCTTTTGATGAAAATATTTGAGAAAAAAAATGTGCTTTCTAGGAAGCCTTTAAGCACAACGTGGTGTACACCCAGTCAGTCAGTTAAAGTCGCACCAATTGTCCTGCAGTCAGAAAATAATTTTTCGCGTTAGAGCGAAGACTCCGACAGCCCATGTTTGTTTGTTTCCCAGAAGTTAAAAACAAACCAAAAGAAACCCCAAATAAATGAAAGCAAATATTCGTGTCGTTTTCCTTCGTGTCCTGCGTCAGCATCAGTCTGCTTGGAAATCTATACATTCCCAGTTATCAACAAATGCTCTTGCGATGGGTGAGTGGTGGTAGTAGTGGCGGTCGTGGGGTGGTGGGATGGAAGTAAAGAAATAAACCTCACCGGCAACAACAAAGAACGACACGCAGGGGTTATCAGCCGTCGCGAAGAGTGACTTCCCTTTCTCCTCCCACTTCTCGACAAAAGAGTGGGGGAGCACTCCAAGCACTGAGGCCATTAGGGACGGCAACTGCTGGGCACTGTATGAAACTATTGCTTTTCCCCAAAACTGCATTTTCCTCTTAGCCACGTTTTCTTATCGCACGACGAACTAAGAGCTCTTCTGGGGGCGAGCGACACCAAAACCTTTTCTACAAAAGTTCGTTATTAGCAAGGCTGCACAAGACATCATTATCACTTGAGAAGGAGGAGGAGGCTGTAACTGTCTTTACGTTTCCTCCCGATTATACTTCTTCCTTCTTTTGTTCCTCCTACTGTTTTCTGCTTCTTCAATGTTGCTGTTATAGCTTTTATTCATCTGTTGCTGTTGTCGGTAATGCCGTTCTGTCTTCCACTTACCCACGTGTGCACACACACACACACACACACACACACACACACACACACAGACGAGTAAATAATAAATTAATTGGTTTTAATGAAGGGTCACAACTCTCATCGCAATATCATACTACAGTCACACATGTTGACAAACCCGACTCTGTGGCCGTGATGTAGCTATAGTTGGTGGGTAGGTATAAAACTCAATACGTACTCACGCACGAATGCACACATACAAAAATATATTATATACACAGATATAACACACACACACACCACGGTCGTCGTCATCTTCAATGTGCACAAGCGTCCTTCGGGTTTTATTCCTCGTCACCTGTCTATCCTTCCTGTCCCTTGACAAAGCTTCCACCCACCCATCCTTTTCCATAGCTCACCCACCCACCCCCCTTCCCCATACACACACCCACCTCCCTACACAAACATGCTGACGCCAGCAATCATATAATGCATGCACTGTTCTGTGAAACTCTAAAGTGTGTTTTGAGATTCTTATTTTAGTTGTGAATAATAAACACGATTAGACCAAACACTCCGTCTTCTATTTGAAGCATGCACACAATTTCTCGCTTTGTCATATTAGATGTACCCCACGCGATTCCAATTGTGAGAGCCACACGAGGGCTAACATATGATGAGAAGGTTTTAATTTAATTTTTTTTCAACATGTAGAGGGGAGGGTGGGCAGCAAAACCTAAACTCTGTCAACTGCAGTTGCTCCAAAACGAATTTCGTACAAACGGCACAGCAGTCAAGGAAGGGGTGCGTCGACTTGGGATACCCGAAGCAAAACTAACAAGTCGCTCATAAATCGCAGATAATAAATCTAGAGTTTGTTTTCCCCTGGCCATAAAGGTGGCGCTTGCTTCCCATGAAACGTCACATTCGCTGTTCTCCTTCAGGTTCCTAATTAGCTGCTCCGCTATCAAGATGCCAGCCGGGCAGACGACCATAAATTGCAGTCCAAAACTCAAGAAAAAGTGACAAGAACGCTTGATTCACCAGCTCTCTAATGGAAGCATTTTTCTTTTTCTTTTTTTTTTTTAAAAAAAGGGGAAAGAATTCTCGCACCCACAATACGGTTTCCTTTGAGTCATGTCAGTAAAATACCAGCGGCGGTGAAGGCAGTGAGTTATCACCAGAACCACCTATCTTGGCGGGTGTCTTACAGCAACACGTGTTACAGCTTTTGCCACAAAATCTATGACTACCATGTGTGTGTGTGTGTGTGTTTGTGCTTCACTGTTATTTTCCTTTACATATAGCGCCGGTCTTTAAGAAGGATTTATAAGGTACTGACACGCGAAAACTGTTCCAATCGCCAGGTTAGAACATTGAGCGCCAAGAATAGAACTCTAGGCACAACACAAATAAACAAAACAAAAGAGAAAAAAATAATTGCAGTGCGAAAGAAACACACACAGCATGCGGCTGGTAATGATTAGTTTTCAAGACAAATTAAGCTGGAATGAAACGTTGACACGGATAAGCTGATGTTAGTATCAGAAAAAAAAACCCATGAAACTGAAATTACTTGTTCAACTTAAAATTAAATGTGATATATTTAGCTCCACAATGAAACAATAGGTCACAGTGTTTGAGAACTGAGGTGAATTTTTTAATTTAATTTACATGTGTGTGTGTGTGTGTGTGTTGGTGTGCACACGTGCGCATATATGCCCGCCATGTCTTTTTTTTAAATTTTGCAGTTCTATCTCTTTGCTTCAATCGTTCCTTTCCATCGCTCTTTGTTCTAGCATCATACATTTCAATTAATTTTCCATTAGTCGCCTCTTTGTCGTGTTTCTGATCATTCACCCGCTCACAAAAATAAAAGTGAAAAAAAAACTTAGCTTCGATTATTAAACAGTTGCCTATAAAGTTCAACAACGGACTGCCACGACCGTTCTCTCGACCGAAGCTTGCTGCCGCACCAGGAAGCCCGCATTGCATGCTGATATTTTCTGGCGATAAGAAACTTATTGATCTTCCTCTTCAACTACTTCACTCTCTGCATCCTATCTCTCTCTCTCTCTCCCACCCCTTCCACCTCGTCTTCTTCCGGCCGCCCTTCCCTGCCAACCATTCGTCCCTTCGTGTCCCCGTCTGTCACAGGACATCTAGGCAGCCATGTAAGCAGCATCCACCTACAGAAAAGTGCTTGAAATTATTGTTAAATCGGATTATCTACACTGGCTCGGTAACTGCAGCCCTTGTCTTGCTTGTGCCATCACCTCAGTCTGCTGCGCTGAAAGACAGCCCGTTGCTGAATACATTCCAATTATTTTTTTCTCTTTACATCCTTTTTTTTTTTTTTGTCTACCCTGGCTTCTGTTTACTTCAGCGCGTGCTGTCTCGAGGAGCACACGTTGCAAACTTTGGTATACGACTTTTCATTTCGTTTCCCTGCCCAGGGGTTTAAAGGCCGAAAAATTAAATTTTCTCGAAAGGCAGACGACACAGATGACGATCACTGGACGCAGTGCTTGACAGTTTAGAAGTTACGAGACAGAGAATAAAGAACTAACTTAATAACTGTATAAGGTAATATACTTTCTGAGACTTCTTTGTGTCCATGAAGTTTTGAAGACTGTCATGTGACAGCAGACACCGCACAGACAATAATCCTCTAGTATGGGCGTGGGGAGGAATTAAGTGTTTTACGCTGAGGCAGCAACTAAGGCTACATTAACTAAGGCTCTGTAACCAGGTGCCACGTGCTGCGAAAAAAAAAAGAAACCTAAGACGAGATCTGAACCCAGGACAGCCAATCTTCACGTATTTAGTGACAGGCGCCAGCCGTTGCGCTACAGGATTTTGTGCAGACATGGGGAGGTAAGACCACCAAAAAGGGAGCTAACTACTCAGACGTTTGGCTGCACATTCTGGTTGAGGAGGAGTGAGTAGTCAGTCAGCCTGTGAGCGCATCGACCGCGGAGGTTTAACATATAACATTCATATTATAATTCTTCCTCACTGAACGACTCCCACCGCTATGGATGCTCTCCCTACTACACAGACCAGAGGCTAGTTGCACAACATGTAAATAAGCAAAATTAGAAACAAGCGCATTAGATGACGGGAACAGTTTATTTTTTTTTTAAGTCTTAAATTGTATTGTGCACTATGTTTCTACGGAACTGATTATCTAGATACACTTAAGGCCTAAAAGTGTTTAAAATTAGAAATGTGCTGTGCAAATGGCTCCAGGTGCATTTGAGACAGTCATGCGCTTGAAGGCTTGTTCCCCGGCATTCATCTTGTCGTGTCACTGAGGGTGGAAGTGGGGAGAAGTCTGTGTGTTTAGGGGGTGAAGGGGGGCAAGTCAGAGGTCAGACCTGTCAGTCCTGTGGGCTGCCTAATAAGAATGTACGCGTATAGGTAAAGTGATGCTTAAAAACTACATTGCTTGTGGCAACAGGTCTAACCTATAAATGTCTACTTGCCTAAATTCACCTTAATCAACACGTGAAAAACTGACAGATCCCTAGGTCAGACAGCGGGGTTGTGTTAAAGATCGATGTGTAGAGCGGCCAGACTTCTTACTTTCAAGAAAGAATGTGAACCTTTAATTTAATCTTGATGTACCTAACTCCCATTCAATAGAATTTGATCGCCTGTTGCTGGCCAACAGCTGGAATTTAAGTTATGTCGAAATTTTCTATTAAAAAACATCTAATGTTCTAGGAAATGAACTATTACGGAGGAAATTCTAAAGAAAGTTACACATCTGGAAAATTAGTTCTTACATTGTGGCGGAGGGGGTGGCGGTTGAAAAAGGTCTCTCCTCGATAACAGAATGTCCGCCTGAATTATCTTCCTTGAGAGCAGCTGTTACGAAAGGCTGTCCTCACAATTCAGTTAACGAAAAGACTCGGGAAGAGCGCTGCCGGTGGATCGCTTGACGGGAAGACGATAACAAACAGGCATTACGTTCACCTCCATGCAGCTGGCTCCACATTTTCTTCCATATTTTAAGACCGTCAAAGAGGTATAAAACGAAGTCATCAACAAACCACTGACTTGACATTTGAAAAAAAAACCCCACCATATGTCGAGTTCTACCCGGGTGTATGTATAACTCAGAAATAACCATCTTTTCTTTCCTTAGGGTGCACGGCTGCCAATAAAGAGAGGCAACTACGTTACAGACAGCGACACCCCCAGCGTTTTCACTGTCGTCACGCATGCGCGGTGTCTATCTCGGGACTAAAAGTCGAAGCCAGTGACTTATCCTTGTCAAGAAGAACTGAAGACAAGTGACGAGTAGTGAGAACGATTTGTTTCAGACCACGTACCCGGGATACAAAATCTAAAACATACGCGGGGTACAAAATCTAATGACACAGAGAAGACCTAAACCGAGCTTGGATGGAGGCAGAAGTAGAATTGCACTTACAAAAAAAAAAAAAAGGAAAGAAAAAAGAAAGGAACGGTAACTCTTTTCTGGGCATGGGGATGCTACGTTTAGACAGTGTTTTCTTTAAAACTGCGTATATTATATTTTTTTCTTTTTACTTGTATGGATAACTACCCGAGTTATCTGTAAAGCAAGTGCAATGCTTACACTTGATTCAATTTTTTGTTTCTACGAAAGTTCGGGTCACTTTAAGATCAAGTTTTGTTTTCCCTCTCACTATCACTAATGATGATTTATTTGCTGTAAGATCTTTGCCGATTATTACCAAAGAAACTGAATCCTGCTAATTGGATCTTTTAAATATTGAATCTTTAAAAACCGACAGACGAAACAAGACCTGGTAATCTTTCCCTATAAAGATTTCTCACCTGCACCCGTCCCTACCTTCACCTGTTCATCTACGTAGAATGTGCTAAGAGTTTGATTGGTCAAAGTTGTAGTCTCTTGCAAAGATGTACGTGGAAGGTTTAAGCCAAAGGAGAGAAAGTGGTTAGAATTCCGAAATGAACTAAACAAAAAAGAAAAAAAAATCCTTTCTCGGGCAGACTAAATAAGGCTTGTCTTTCGTCGATGCTAGATAACCAGGTAGACCGAAATGGCACGACTAGACAGAGGCTTTTAGTCGTATGTTTCGTTTAATCTTCTTTCACAAGCAAGGCACGATTCGGCCCACTCCCTTCCACCCCTCCCCTAACCCTTGACACTTGCTGGATCCAGCCTGGGGCTAACTAAGACAGCAGCAGAGCTACAGTACACCACGTTTCATCGATGCTAAGCTAAGATTTAAGTCTGTGGGCCGTCTCTTGCAGAAAAAAAACTATTCACATCGCCGGCAACGACCCTGTCGCACCAAAGTTTTTCAGATAGATATACGCATGCGCGGCATGTTTACTAAACATGGCCGCCGTCTGCGATAATTATGACAGATTTACAGCTGGAGTGCAAATAGAAGATTCTATCATCAGCGCAGCTAATTCCTCGACCCTCCCAACCCCAACCCAACCCGTTTCGTTACTCCGTTATCGGATGATACATTTTACAATAAATAAATAAAGGACAGCTAGTTTTTCAACTTCGATTTCAATCCCCGTTGAGATTGTTTTGCAAGATCCATTGACGATAATAACCTTTCTCCTGCAGACCACTGCCACGAGTGTTCCTAACGGACAGTGTGTTTGCTTTGTGTCACGAGTGTTATGCATGCACCTGCCTGTAAAACAGCTGCTTTTGCCATAAGGACCGGAACTCGGGGTCTTAGACATTTTCTCACCACTTCGCGATGCCACTATCTGACCTACACACGGGCCATTGGTTCCTTCGTGCTCACGCTGACCTGCTTGGGGTTCAACTATGAAGACAAATCTAAAGGGAAAGGGTGAAAAAAAATGGGTAACAGAATTCGAACTCGCAACGAGTAACTAACAGAGAGAGAGAGAGATGTCGGGAAAATAAAGTTCCCTCGGAATTCACCCGCCTCCAGCATTTGTCACTCTTATCTGCCATCCAAGACCCTGAGGTGTCGACAACACACGTGTGTTTTTTTTAAATGGAAAAGAAATCGGAAAGTTTTGGAGCACAGTGAGTGGGAGGGGTGGTATGGGCAACAAAGTCTACATCCCAGGGCAAAACAACAATGTCTCACCACGGTCTGCACGAATGACTCACACACTCCGCCATAGGATTAGTCATTTTAAGAAGGCAAATTTTTAAACTCTAACTTTGGTTTGTAACTTGCCATTACATTTCTCTAATTTTGGCATGAATACCAAATTGACAGTCGGTATATTAAAATGAAACGGAAATCATCAGCATCAACAATTATGTCATTAAGGAATACAATCTCTGGAATGCAGAAGAAGCTAAAGGCTCGTGCATAGGACTGTTTCTGCAGCTGCGCAAGCAAAGCCCAGTTTTGTTAATCATCCGAGTACAATGCAAGCAAAAGAGGGCAGTGAAGCTTGATTATGTTCTTCTTAATGCTTTCCAGCAGTGTAGCAAAATTTAAAACAATTATACTCTCACTACATGCTCAGGAAACGCCCTCCAAAGGAGCTTTGTTTTTTTTTTAACTTTTATTCTCCTCCGCAAGAAGACAAGGTTTTAAATAAACTTTCTCATGAACCGAGTAAACTCGCGTGCAGGGACCCTACATCTTATCCCCACTCCTCCTACCTGGTCTATTCAACTCCCTTGTTAGGATCGGGTATCGACTGAACTATGGCCAATGCAGGTTTTTGAGTTGAATAAATTCAGCAATTGAAGGAGATGTGAGGAAGGTATTGTGTACTTGCCAACATGTTTGCTCCATAACTTTTAAGTATATATATGTCTGCGCGTGCACACGCAAGCACACACACACACACACACACACTGCTACCATAGACCTATCGGCCTCCTCTGCCTCCCCCCCCCCTCTGAATTTTTTCACAGTGCAAGCCAGGTTACTCTTTCACTCGCCAAGTAGAAGCCGTCATTCAAACACCAACACCAGGACAACCTTCAGGCTGCAGAACCGACGACGTTCGAAACCAGTTTTGTGTTTAGGATGTTGAGACTTTATCACAAACAAAATGGGAGGTAGACTTGAAATGCCAGCGCAGGTATGTATGCGCGTTTTGATGAGAAAACATTTGCATATTTGGAGGAAGACGCGATGCTCTTTGTTCGAGCATGTAGAAACAAACCCATGAAAGCACAGGTGCACTGTATGTACTCCCAGACACCACCACCACCACCAATTTGAAATGGTAGAAGCCATGTTGAGCACGTGACGGCAATGTCATACACCACGTGACATCAGGATGGCACGCGCCTCTGCCTTCCGAACTTTCCGCGGCATTTGTTGCTGGCGTCCTGTCTCGCTCGCTGATTAACGCGCCAAAACAAACACCAACCCTGGCAATGCACCTCCCTCCAGAGAGTCATTCCCGACAGCTCTCCCCACCCCATCCACCCGGTTCTGTTGAGTACCATGAGAACACAGAGATAGCAGAATACAATAGAAATAATTCAACCAATAAAATACAACAACGACAAACCGGGTGCAAAGCCCACCTCGATGGTACAGACAATCATGTCATCGCTTCTCATTCTTCCACTGGCAGATCTTCTACCGCCATCATCATCAGCATCGACGGCACAGCTAACAGCTACCACAGTCACGACGACAATGTAAAACAAAAATGAATATAAAATTACAACGCCTGCCACTCTGTCCTTTTCTTAGAGGGCGATTCGAGGGCTGTTAAGCTTTCGTCGCTGATGACGAAAGGTCAACTTCAGGGGAGGAAAGAAGGGTTCAAGTCGAGAGGTCTCCGCTAGATGACGCTGGTAAACAAGGTGCGAGACCGTACTGAAGGGCACAACAATGTTTAACCTCGTTGACGAAACTACAGATAAAAAAAAAAAACAAAAAACACAGACACAAAGGAGGCGGGGAAAGGAAGCCGAGCCGGCAATGTAGATGGGAGGTGGATTTTTTTTTTTTAAAGTGTGGTTGGGGCCGGGGGGAAAGGGGGGAGCATCCTGGAGGTCTCGGTGAGGTTATGTCAGATTCGGTGAAGGCTCTGCAAAGACGCTTGTACAACTTGCAGAAAGGCCATTAAAGTCATGATGGGGACTGGGGCTTGACGGGTCGACCCTGGAAATATTATCTCAGTGAAGCTTTCATTGTTTTTTTTTCTTTTCTGTGTGTGTGCCCCGTTTCACGGAACAGTTTTTTTTAAAATTTAAATCCACACCAGCTTTCGCATTCTCTCTCTCACACACACACACAACCTCTTTATCATCCCCGACTCAAAAATCGATTAAAACTCTCCTTTTATGTTAAAAAAAATCACCGGAGAAGCTCAGACTATGGTAATAAATAACGAATACACCAAGGAAATACAACTAAAAGCTCTCGGGGATAATATTTCTCCCAGACGATCGTCTTCCGAAAAAAAAAAAAGAAAAAAAAAACAAGAAGAGAATCTTACATCAGGAACAAGAGCGGCCTTTGTCCCCGAGGACAGTTCTGATCCTGCCTCGATTTCTTACCTTACGTGAGAGGCAGACGATTTATGACTGGGGTCTACAGGTAAGACCGAAGGGCTTATCAAAAGGACGGGCCTCAAGAAACGGAAGAACCGCAACCCTCCGCGATCGTGTGACAACAACAAGACGTTTAAGCCAGGCAAGGGCGAGTCACTCTTATCTAACGCACGCAACCTAACGAAAGAAGTTGTCGTTACTGCACCTTTCGGATAGGGTGACATTGTCGGTGTTGTAAAGTAAGCACCAACTTCTAAAGTCCATGAAAAGGATTCCCCATCCCCTCCCCAACCTCCTCTATTGAGCTCACTCGATTAACAACAGTTAAACCCCGTGTAAGCGCTAAACTGTTTTTTCCCCCTCACACCCCTACCCTTCCTCCGCCACCACCCTTCGTCTACCTTCCACAACTTTCGTTGGCAGTGTCATTTGATAAAAAGCGAAAAACTAAGTGAGAATTAGTCATAAAATGTCTTATCTATCTCTTGTGTCGACCGATTAGGATTAGTAGAAAAATAAAGTGTACTGACATGACATTTGTTTCCACACTTAAACAAAAATGGTTTGATAAACGCGCGTGACGTCTAGACCGGTAACTCTGAGAGAGGCTAAAAAACCATCTTGTCCTGGCAAACTCAGCCTGGACAGAAAAATAAGTTACACACACGCATGTGAGTGAGCACACACGCATACACAAAGACTAGAAGATGTTGCTCAGCACAGAATTATTCTTCCACAATCATTCCTGGCAGATAAAATGGCACTCGTTGTTCTGCCAGTGTCGGAAAGCATCGCACATTTTTGTGGAAAGCCCAGTGGAGTTGCTTGCAACAGATCTCTCTTTCTCACTTAATTTTTCTGTCTTTTTGTTTCAATGATCTGTCAACACCATGCGACTCTCTACAACTGCCAACGCGAGTTTAGAGCGAAGATTCCCCATGCTTGAAAATTCTGCGAACTGAGTTCCATGTTTTATTCACTGGAGCAGGTCCATTCAAAGACCAGCACCAGCTGGGATAGTGGTGCTGTTGTTACTTCTACTGTTGCTACTGCTGTTTCTACGACTACAACCACTGGTCGGTATTACTTTATACCTTGACTAAACTCTAAAATTACTTTATGCCTTGACTATAACATTACTTGACTTCCGGGATCCCCAAAGACTAAGCCAGCGAGGACAAGCGGGTCAATTCTCTGACCTCCACAGCCAAAACGCTGCAGCTGTGAACGATTATTTTAAAACAAAAACATTTTTTTATGACAAGTGAAGACGACAGTTGAGGAGATGGACTCCAAAGATTTTTATTTAACCCTCTCGAGCCGTAGCTGGCACCGGCTCCCGCGCTACCGATAGCATCTTTCGGCCGTGTCCATTAGTTCTGGCTGGACGCATGGCTGCATCCCTGCTAGACCGTTATCAGAGAGATCCTCCTTCAGCTGCCTCCTGACACTTGACACCCGTGACCTCTGTCCTCGCTCCCCTTTCCCCCTACAGTCGCCGACCACGTTGATCTGCGATAGGGGTCTCGGTGCCACCGTCGTTTCCATGGTAATCGCATCTAAGCTGTCCAAGAACACGGCTCCCAGAAGACAGAACAAGAACACACACTGGTTGGTAGAGTCTGCGCGGTCAGCAGAAATAGTCAAGTGCCACGCTTTCAAAGAAAGAAAGAAAGAAAGAAAGAAAGAAAGAAAGAAAGAAAGAAAGAAAGAAAGAGTGAGAGATCTGTTGCAAGTATATTTACTGGGCTCTCCACAAAAATGTTCGATGCTTTCCGACAAAACATTTTCTCGTGCGTCGTGTAACAAGAGGATGTAGACTCGACTGATGAAAACGTTCCTCGAATGGGACTTTCTATTTAAGACCATTCTTTTGGCTCGACCTAACCCCAATACGATAAGGTTTAGATATATATATATATATCTTGCATATCAGTTGTATCCAAGCACACACACAAAGACAAGTGCTTTCTGAATTTGGTACAGGACACAAAGAGCAGATGAAGGAAGAGGAGGAACAAGACGATTTAAGAGGAACCATCCACGACTAAAGAGAAGAAGAAGGAGGCACTTGACGATTTTCTAGCGACATGACCTAATAACCGGGAACTGGGAACCCATTTCGCTCGCGAATTTCTCGCGAAGATTCCCCTTGTAGCGGCGGTGTATCTGATGCCTCGCCTGTCTTCCTCAATGACCGTCTGTCTTCGTTGCAGACGTAGCTTTTGTCGGACAATTTCATTCTCTGGGTCTCTAGGCAGGACTCGCACAAATTTCCTTTCCTTTTCTCGCAGAAGTTGTCGGCCCTGTGCCCCCCGGAGTCACTGGCCTTCCCCTCGCACCACTCACTTCTTTTCCGATCGCCGCAATTTGCGGTGTTGCGATGTTTTTCGATGTGGTCTGCAGGCGGTAAAAATTGGAGCGAAACCTTACACCAGAAAACTCACTGGGTATTATGATATCTATTTTTGACAGCCACCCTTTTCTATAAGTCAGACGACAGAGAAACCAAAAAGTTATTTCAGCTTAAGTTTTAGTCTGTAACTAAGACTGCGGTCAGACACCACATCTGTCGAGGCTATTATTACAATAAGCGCCATCTTAAATCTCCGACTAGGGTTTCAGTATATTTTAGAGAAACTTGCCATTAACCATGACGACCTTCCCGATAGGAATATGATGCCACAAGGCTTTCAGAATACGATTTTCCGAAACTCTAACAATTTTTTCCGTTATCGTTATTTTCCCCAAATCCTATCCTAATCATTATATTGTACATGGCTCCAAGTAGCATTATCACAGTTTGCGATACCAGCTGCGCAAGCATTTTTCCAAGTGGAAACGCGCATTGCTTGCACCTTCAATCAAAAGTCATGTTTCGCACGTGCACGTCCTCCCCCACCCACTTGTCACGATGACCCTCCTCGGAAAAGGGCAAGGCCGGCCACCACCCGGCACCAAAGCGTTCTTAGCTCTTCAGGTTGAAGCCGCGGTTCGGATTCCACGAGCGCCCGCCGGTCATCAGGCTAATAGACAGAGTGGCTTCCCTGCGGTAGGATCAAAGAACTGCAAAATGACTTCACACGCTAACGGCAAGGGCGGGAAGGCAGGAGTTAGGGAGGAGGGCGAGTGGGTGGAGACTGTGGGGTGAAGCAGATGCGAGTCTCATCCGTGAGGAAATGGTAATGACAGTTCACAACTGATTCGCCCCGGCCTTTTTATTTTCTTGTAGTCGTTTGCACCCACGGCACCTTTTCTCGTCAAAGGTGCAGTTGGCGGGGTGCTGGAGTTTATTAAAGGTGGCAGGGTGGGAGTGGGACGAGCGAAGCCTAAACGCTACAGAAAATTGGAGACCACCCAGCTGCAAGAGCGACATCTCGCGGCGACATCTCCGCTGTCTTCTGTACTGGAAACCGCTGCGTTTGAACCTCATAATGGGGGTGAAACACTAGCCTTTGCGCGCAAACTTCTACACCGGCGCCCACCAAGGGCCCGACAAGAGAGGAAAGCACATCCCACGAGATTTTATCTCCCTCATCAAGATTCTTTTTAAACTCTCGTCCTAAACTTTCAAACGCTGTCCCCCCTATGAACAGAGGATATTTCTCCCCCAACCTGTGAACTTTTACAGTCTAGTCTGACTTGAAGGCTGTCCATACGGTACACTAGTATCTCTCAGTTCGTCTGACTTTTTGTCTTTTTTTTTGGCCGACGTCCCATACTAACACCTCTTCCCCCACGAGATCCATACAAACCAATCATGGTCCCTTACCCTGACACCCGTACAAACTACCCATTTCTTGTCATACATACGAACAACCTGTCGTCCATTACCCCGGCATACGTACGAGCAGCTCGTCGGCCCCTTTCCAAATGTCCGAGATACCAGTGCAAAGCTATTGTCATTCCTGTTACACAAGAAAGGTCCTTTTTTTTCTTGTGACAACGAGAACATACTAAAATCCACTTATCGCTGATCATGTAGTTTCTATCGCTCAAGAAGTATTGTCACAGCGAGTAGTTGGTAAGCAGTTGCGCGGAATGACTAGTCAGATGTGACCTCCTATCCTAGCGACACTCTCTTTGTCTTGTTTTTCTCTCTCATTTACACACACACACACACACACACACACACACACACACACACACAGTTTGTGTGTCGGGAGTAGGAGACAATCTTCACAGATACCGCTGAGTCCATAAGATCTTTATATACCTTTCAACTTTCCTTAGTTCAGCTACACAGATCATGTTTCTCGATCCCCGCGACTGCAGAGAGTCATTACGAATGCACCCTGCCATATTCTTCAGCTCTCTCCATGCGGAATATTGTTCTCTGTCACCCACTCATGCTCAAGCAAGCGGAGAAGCCGTAATGACCAGCTTGCATGTGCAGAGGTCACTTTCGTGGGTCCCCCCTTTCAGGCTGACGTGCAGTCCAATCTCCCCCGCGGCGTTTACGGGTGGGAGAGGGGAGAAGAAAATATTGTCGACTGGTAAACCGACGAAAAGGTTGTAGTTCACCTGACCCCCTCCTTTCTCTCCGCCTGCTATTTTCTTTGGCAGCTAATCTGCTCGCTTATTTCTCTGAATACCTCCGTGTGCAGGAATCCAGCGAAGACAACTATGCGAGAGGTGCACAAGCACTGACGACTGTTCAGTATCCAGCTGAAACGTCTCTTGTTTCTGAAGGATGAGAATTGCTGGGACGACGAAGATTCTTCGAGTATGAAGTTACCCCCGGAGTGCTTTCGAGACAAAGATTTTGGAATTCTGACAGATGTAATTGCCTTTACTTCTACCCGAAGGCTGCACTTTTTTGTGCGTTTGTTTTCACTTGGGGTGGAGGAGTAGTTTGTGTTGGTGGTGATGGGGAGGAGAATGCCTTAACTACATTGAACGGTTGCACGTCTTCCTCCAAGTCAGCATGAATGGAGAAGGCAAAACCTGGAGGGACTGACCTTTTATGACAAAAAAGTTCGTACAAAATTAAAACCCGGACTGCTCTGTTTTTCCATTAAGGTTCTTATTATTTTATTTTTTTACTTCTTGCACTCTCGAACAGTCCAGTGGCGACCTAATTGCTCTCTCTCTCTCTCTCTCACACACACACACACACACACACAGAATTTCATTTGAAATTTATAAATTTAATCATAAACCAGTTGTACCTAGACAGTTATGAACCTTATTAAAGGCGATACAGCTTTCATGAGTGTTTCATTAAAAAAAGAAAAAGAAAGAAAGTGCTTTTTAGTGCAGACGTCAGATTGTGTAAACTTTACCCCTCGACATATACATCCGAGGCTCACATGTTGGGATCATCTTGCCACTCGCCATGCATTCAAACCCCCACAAAACCTCCCCCCCCCCCCGGGCGGCCTCATCATACGATGAAAACATTATCCTTTTATCTAAAAAAAAACTTGGTTTCTCCAGGCGACAGGGCCTTCTCAAGGCAACGGAACAACCCAGGATGAACTCAGGCAGAGCTGATGGCGCGAACGTACCGGAGTGACCTGCCCTTGCCTGCGCCCCCGTGTCCCCGCTCGCTCGGCGGTAGGTCGCTCGACGCGACCCTCGACCCCCACACGCGGGTCTGTCTGCTGAGAATGTACCCCATTCCTACCCTCCCCCCTTCCCCCGTGCCCGTTCAGTTGAAGAGAAGTGCCGGCAGCTGGTGGCGATTTCACAATTTCGCACTGTGACCAGAGACAGTGACATACTAAAGGATCGGGGCGTAAGGGTCAGAAACCGTTGTACTTGCCTTATCCCTCCCTCCCCCAGCCCCTTAACTAGGGCCAGTTGCTGTTGTCTGTCGTCAAAACACACGCATCACTAAACACACCTGCACTTCACCAGCGCTGGCTGATACCAACCCTGCTGCCGCGATACCCGCAAGCCCCAAGGTCTGCTCACGATGACGCATTTGAGGGTCGTGTTGCTTTCCTTCCCTCGAGACATGAATTATCAAACTGTGTTCGTGCTTTCTGCCTCATTAGGACCCTATCCCGTGCATATCTTTCCTCACGCGATGAAAGCTCGCGTTCCATTTCGCATATCACAGCCAAGGGAAGTCATGAGAGGAAAATAAATGAAGAGTGCTTTCCCCTCTGGACACCTGCACGAAAACCACGTTTCTCTGCTGTTGCATAACCCCTCGCCCGACATCATGGATCTGCTCTGCCCATATCTCGTGTTTATTTGATATTATCTTCCTCACGGCACGTGCGTGAAGTCAGTTTCTGCCGCCACCTTTTATGTCACTCTTTACAAAATTGACGCGCACTGTTGAACTTGTGGAAAAACTTGTTTTCTCCTTCCGTCGAGACGAAACGAATCACAGATAAGCATTCTAGTGTATTGCTCTACGCCTGTGGCGAATACAATTACACAAGAGACAAGGCGTAAAAATGAATCTAAATGAGTCATTAGAAACTCCATGTTAATTAATTGTCGGGGCTTTTTCCTTAACAAGTTACCTGGCGCTTTTGGGGGAGAGAAAATAATTCTGTCTTTGCCATACTCAATGCCTATAAGGTCGCACCAACGCTGAGTCTGATGTACGTGGATTTCCTCACTAAAAACGGACCTGGTGAGGTTTGACATCTCAACATGTGTAAAACATCAACCGTGAGCCGGGGTCCAACCGCCTCACAAGGCGACGGCGGAATTTGACGAATTTGTGACAACGCATTCCATTGGATGAACAATGGCAGCGTCATCAGGGTCAGTCTTCGTGCGAGCAGCCCGAGGGGTCTGTCAACATCAGGGTCACAGGGGTGGTAGATCACAGTTGTCAGCTTTGAGTGCAAATAAAATAAGATCCTGTAGACAACGCTAGCCTTGTCTTGACGCAACTAACTGTGGCACCCTATGGCCACCGAGGAAGTAACCCCTCCTGGCTTCCCGACCAAGTTGGGGGGAGGGGGGAGGGGGGAGGGTTTTGCGGTGGCGTTCCGAGGATGAGGTTTGTGAGGAGGGGTAGGAGGGGGATGGGGCAAGCCTTATTTCCAGATGACAGCAGGGGATCGCTGTAAACTGGTGCCGAACAAAAACAGTTAGGTCGGGGATCTCCGTTTATTACCAACCCCGAAAGTCAGATAGGTTCTTATCAGCAGCGCTTCATGCTTGGCAAGTAGATTTTAAAACCCGTGCGGGCTCCAGGGTTCAAAGAAATTGTTAGCACCCATGAGGATCTCAACTTGAGAGACGCGGCTTGTCCAGAATATAAACCCGGGTTTCATCCTCAGTGTTTTCTGCTCAAAATGTATTAATACATGAAAATTGTTTTTAAAACGGTGTCGATTGTGTAATATCCCTATAACAGACCATTTCTCTCTTTCTCGCAAATGTATTGTGTGTGTGTGTGTGTGTGTGTGTGTGTGTGTGTGTGCGCGCATGTGTGTGTATGAGAGAGAGAGAGAGAGAGATGAACTTGCTTCTAGTCACAAGATTATTCAAAGCACATTTGATTTCATTAGTGTACACCCCACCCTCTATGAACCTCGTAATCAAGATACCTCATTCTATTTCCCCTCATCACCAATAATCAGGACATAACAGAGCTTAGTAAACAACGCAGGACTAAATAAATACTCCCCCCGCCCCACCAAAAAAAAGGACATAAGCTCACAATCATTTTTGACTGGAGCTGCCTTAAACTCTATACGACCGTGACAGAAAGACAGGCAGACGGCACAGCAGACCGAAAGCCCCCTTCAGTTCACAAGCTAATCCCATAATTGCTTGGACAAAGAGCAGACGAGCGGGCTCGGAAGGAGGCTGAGAGGAAGAGAAGCTGTGAGAAGTGACCCTGATCTGTACTCCTTGTCACCCGTCACAGCTCAGCTTCCACGTGCAAAGCAGACGACCGTATCTCCCCCTGACCTCGACCCCCCACAGGAACTGGATAGGGTTCCGCACGACATGCAGCCCGCTGCCACGTGAGCATTCTCTAGATGGCGCTGAAAGTCTGGGAACTTGCAGCTTGCAGAGACGATGATCGTGTGTTCGAACGTTCGAGAAGAAAGTTTAGTTTTGTATCCGTTTTTCACTGATGTTGTCTGTGATAAGACGAGGTCACAGGACGTGAAGACTGCATCATCCAACAGAAAAGGTCTCAGCAATTTTGTACCTGCCCTACGATGTTGGATATGTACTCGCCAAATTCTTCAAACTTTTTTTCCTCAACCATTCTCCATCGCTACGTGAAAATAATTTCGTTGGTTCTGTCGACCAGGTATGATGAATGGAGAGTAAAAGTTTAACATGTCTACAACGCAAGAGGGACAGCTCCTGGCTTCCGGAAGGAACATTAAGAGGCAGTCTGCAAAGTAAACGTCAAGGAATGGATTCTCAGACTTCATAAAGTCTTTGTTGTTCCCTAACAAACAAACAAACAAACAAACAAACAGCTTCGAGTTCCTAACTTGATTTATAGTGGATTTGTTCTTTTTCTACGTCATTTGTTTTTCTCTCGTTGAATGCTTCCAGTAATCCTGCTACATAAACGGCTACCAAACGCAAAGCTGCATTAACTCTCTGGGAGAACCAATCTTGACTCTGATCCTGACCTTGAACCTGACACTGATCCTGACCCTGACGAGCTGCAAGCTCCTTTTGATTCCATCGGCTACGTTCTTTGCCAGACCACACGTCAGGCAAATCACGTACCAATGACGTTGACTCCTTCCGCCATCGAGTCGACGGCATGGCCCATCAATCGCTTCGTAAACCTACCATCCTCGACAAAAAGTCGCCTCCCCACCCACCTCTCTCCCTCGCACTATCCTTTCTATCAACTCCTCTCATCGATTAGCTATTTATGGATCATTGATCAGCTAATGGCCTCGTCTCTAACAAAAAGTCCCCCACCTCATAATCCCTTTTCCTCTTCCCCCGTTCTTTGCCCTCACAATAAACATTACGCTGCCACGAGGCCCGGGAAAAGAAAAGAAAAGCAGGCCTGCTAATTATATCTGTCATGTTGCAAGCCACCACCAACCTCCCTTACACACTCCAAGTCGGACTATAACAATCCTACCCATCCGCGCCGAGGACCTTGGACGAAATGCAGTCAGACCACTAAGCCGGGCTGATCTACGTTTAGCGACAAAATGAAAAATGTCGCTAGCATTGATTAGCTCTATCCTCGTACCGACAAGTCCCCTGCCTTTGTGTCTGATTCAATCATGCAGCGCCGCAAAGCGGCTGGCCAGCGGGCTGCAACTCTTAACGGTAACTGCGCAAAAGATGTGCTCGATTATTGGCTCGGGGGCGAGGGGAGGCTTGCCTATGGGTATCCCCCTCCCCCCCGCCAAAACCATCAGCCCACCACCGCCAACCCCCAGAAGGCTGTGCCCGAGAGGTATAGCACGGGCCTGGGAAAGTAAAACAGCTTTCACTTCATTAGCCACGCGCACCAACAGGCCATTCTGCTTAGGCTCACCCGAGACACGGTTATTTCCCCTGGACGACCAGTTCTTTCCCCCTGTTCCACAGAAGGTCAATACCGTGGCCTATGAGGGTCACAGCGCAGTAATGGTGTTTTATTTCTGGCAGCCGCCCCTGAACATTAAGTATAGGCAGCTGCATGCAAGTCAGCTACGGACATCAAAAATACTGACTGCATTATAAGGCTATTGAGGCCTTTTAATCGTATACCGATCATATCGTGAAAGACCACGACCCGTCACCTTATACAGGAAGTGACTTGTGATATAAAGCTAATAATTATCGAAAGAACCCCTTCCCAGCTTTCCTCCCTTTCTTGAGCCCAGCCACCATATCATGGCCACAAAGCACAGGGGTTCCATCGAACCAAACAGTGACCTCAGGCAAACTTGGTTGGACTTCCCTGCAGTCCAGTCCTTTGAGCACTGTTGATCAAGTCAGACTTCTCACCAACCCACGACGTTGATTTGCTGTCGATGATCACCACAAACCCACGAGCAATCTTCACACGAGCGCGTGCGCACGATTCCAGCCAACCACCATCTCCAAACTACACTGTGGTCATGTGGCGGGGAGGAGCAGTCAGTGTTAACGTGGGACAAAGTGTATCGGGACCGTGCAACCATTTCATATTTAAAAATTTAACAATAAGAAACATCTACGCCATAAAAAAAAATAATTGCACCATCAACAGTAAATTACACAAGCAAACAAGACAGTAGTTTCTACATAAAATGTACTAAGGGGTTAAGTGACATCGTGGAGTGGGGGAGGGACGAGAGAAGAAAAGAAACAAGAAAAACAGAAAAAATGAAGGAAAGAATGTTCAACGAAACTCCGGTCATTAAATGCATCATGGGCAATATTTTAAAATGGATTTGGGGGGGGGGGGAGAAGAAAAGGGTAGGGCGGGTGGAAAATATCGACTTGCGTGATGTCGATGTTGGTGAAGATGTCGACTTTTTTCCCTATCTTTTGTAACTGAGCACATTTCCAAAATTAGAACTGCCCACTGGGACTAATAAAGCTGGTTCTTTGTCATTAGTCATTTTGGCATGCAGAGAGAGAGAGAGAGAGATGTCATGAGGACACAACTATGTAAAAACGAAAACAGATACGAGGGGGACGCCACACAAGAAGATGTCGCTCCAGGGAGCTTACCTTCTGTCGCCACGACTCTCACTGCAGCACTAAGAACGACGCCGACGATGAGGACGATAACCGCTGTGGTAACCGCGACGACGCCACCAGCACCAGTGCCGGCTGGTCGGGGGTAAATCCTTGGCCGCCACCCACTCATCCTTCATGCTCCTCCACCGGGAAGCCACGCATGGGCGGTCACGTCACGCTTGACTGACGTCCGGGACGCTGAAGGCAAAGTATCCCAGCCTTAGGTGTGAAGTCCGCGGTAGACCTGTCAAACAAGACATTGAGAGAACTCTCGTCAGAAACCTAGCAAAGGCAGGTCTTGTCTTTATTATTTAATTAGTTATTTATTCTCCTACCTCCCCCATGAGGAAAACACCTGTCTGGGGTTTCAGCTAGCAATCGTGAAAAAAAAAATCGAACATTGACAGATTCGGTAGTATTGTGCTAACTCAGCAAACTAACTTTTTGGAGGTTTTGACGAAGAAGATTTTTAAATACGTATTTTTTTTCTTGATACAGATGAAGAAGTTTAATCATCTTGAACTTTTTGTCATGGTTTGCTGTACTGTCATGTCGGCTATTAAGGCGACTGACGAAATTAGCTCTCATTTGCTCCAATAAAACTCCTTTTGAAATGGGTTATCCGACGACCATGTCACACTTTTGTCTACTTTCAACGAGGGAGACCTCCATAGGATGTAAAGAAAATGTGGATGATGAGGACGATGAAGAAGACGATGACAGGTTGATGACACTGACGACTTTGATGATGACGTGGATAGTAGCAGTGAGGAAGGTAAAGACATCCATTGAAATGTGCCTATGTCTGAGAACGTCTATACCTGAATAAACCAGACGTGTGAGATGGTCCGAGCACATCACCTCAATAAACCAGATATAGAAGATGGACCGAGTACATCACCTCAATAATCCAGACATATAAGATGGACCGAGCACATCACCTCAATAAACCAGATATAGAAGATGGACCGAGTACATCACCTCAATAATCCAGACATATAAGATGGACCGAGCACATCACCTCAATAAACCAGATATAGAAGATGGACCGAGTACATCACCTCAATAATCCAGACATATAAGATGGACCGAGCACATCACCTCAATAAACCAGATACAGAAGATGGACCGAGTATATCACCTCAATAAGCCAGACGTGTAAGACGGTCTTCCGTATATCACCTCAATAAACCAGACACAGAGGCTGGCGGTTTCCATACACCACCTCAATAAACCAGACATAGAAGATGGTCCGAGTACATCACCTCAATAAGCCAGACGTGTAAGACGGTCTTCAGTACATCGCCTCAATAAACCAACAAACCTGCGGCCTGACAGCAGGACGACGTGGATCGGCCTCTCTCGCTCGCGCCGCACGCACTGCGCCTAAATTAATTTGCATTTTTAAAGAGGCAATCGAGCGAGCGAGCGCAGGGCACGTAAAGTGGCCAATCACAGTCCCGCTTCCCGCTGGAACCACCAAGGAGTTACTCTCCACGTCAGCCCCTCTCGTGTAGTTACTTCCCTTTTCTTACACCGTTATCACGTGCACCATTACTTATTATATTTTTTATTTTTAAAGGTGTCAAAATCTCCTCTCTTTATTTAGAAGTTGTTTTTTCCCCTCACCAGTCTTTAACCCTTGAATATTGGCAACACACTCGGGGAGAAACGACACTAGGGAATCAATTATTTAATAAAGAGTAAGGTTGAGGTTAATGGTGAAAACCACGAGGGACAAGGCGAGTATATACAACCCAGGCCTCTGCAAGCTTATGACCTTTGTATAATAAATACAGAAGAGGAAACGATTTCTTTGGCGTCAAAGCGATGGCCTCCGTAAGGGTGTCCCTCGGTGCTGCGATTCCAGAAGCCAGACCATTTTATCTCACGCGCTCTTACTCTCGCCTCCTCTGGGCGTCAAGAGCTAAAAATAACTGGACGCAAGGCACTTTCGTCGATAGAATCCAAAGTGAATGACAGTTCGGGGAAAAAAGGCGGGGATTCGTGTGGCTGGGTGGTGGGTGTGGGTGAGTGGGTGGAGCAGAAAGGCAAGCAAAGATTTGTTCTGAAAATGACAAGTGTTTAGGGTGTTGGTCATAATGGGAATGGTCTGGCTGATGGTACAGAGGACGGGAGGGGGGAATCACAATTATATGGTGGTGCATCTGTCTCTTTAGATGTTAACTTTGTAAAAAGTTTAGAAAAATAGTGTGCAGCCTTTACTGAACACTTTTGAATGTGTAATACACAGATTTTATTAGAAGAAAACAGAATTACATACGCACATTGTAGACTACAAGAGTGCATCGCTATAACGTAGTTCAGACCTGATGAAACACAATCCTTGTTTACCGGCTTACTGCTGGTTTATCGATGAAAGCCCGAGAACCCATTATTAGGCGACCACCAATCAGCACCGAGACCCACCGCACGCAAGGTGTGGAACTTCCCACCCAACTGATGACTTTTTCCCACTTTGACAGCCATCACCACCCCTTTGACACCCTTAAAGCGTTGTCCAGGGCAAGAGATGACCCACAGGGTTGCCCAGCCACACCACCACCACCACCACCACCACTTCCGCCGACTTAACCTCTGTCAGTCACGCCCCAGAGGCGCGAAGGTATGAAAAGGCCCCAGTCAACAGGTTCTAACGGCAAGGACAGAGCGGCTTAGTGTCAAAGGTTGCTCCCTTCTTTTTCTCTCGCATCAAATGTGGCTGGCAAGGCAACTGCTCGAGAGTTTTAACAAATGGAAGATCATCTCTTCTTTCCATATAACTTCTTCTTATTAGTCCGTTTCGCCCCCCAGTGGAGCATAGGGCCCTTCCATGTGACTACAGGCTCAATACTAAGCGTTACAATCCAGGGATGTTTCATTTCAACTGACAAATATTTTACGTCTGCAGATTGTTCATTCATCTTAATTGTACTATGTTAAGCCTATGTGAGAGAAAAAAATGCGAGACACAACTTATAATTATTATATCATTATTATTACAAAACACATTAACCAAAGGAGAAGACACAGTTGAGTAGTATTGACTGTTTTGCTGAAAGCTTCCCAGGGACATAAGGTTTCGTCAATCCTTGTATTCCAGTGCGAGATTACCACTAGATGAAAGCAGTTTTCCTAACCAAATGACTAACCAGCCTATTTGACCAAATGGCTATGAGGCTACTTTACACTAACGATGATGTAAAGTGCGAGGGAGCATTCTACACTGAACCACTCTTACCTGGTTAAATGATCATGAACGGAGTACGTTTACATGTCCAAGTTTGCCTGCTTTGACCACGTGATCTGCCACAACCCTGCGCTACCTAAATCCATTTTTCAGGACATCCTTACAGGAGATTGGTGTGAGCATTTTTTCAGTAGCTATTGGTTATTACAGAATAATGTATTGCTAATGACAAAGCAACATATTTCGTTTTTTATTTTTTTCGCAATGTGCCGCTTCGGGGCAGGCACTGGCGGTCACTTCCGGAAGAGAAACAAAGCCTTCGTGCAGCGTCGACTCATTAACAGTGCGAACGAACCCAATTTCCGGTACAGGACAGGAAGCTGCGCGAGGCCAATCTGTCCCAGCATTAGGTTAGCTGCTGACGTCATTCAAGCGTCACCGAGCAACGCCCACGCGAGAGGGTTCGGGGGCTTGCCAATCAATAACTTACGAGGGACAAAGGGAAGACTCCGGCAGGCCAGGGCCTCGACGCCACCCGGGGTGCGAGGGAGGAGGAGGAGGCGTGCCCAGTTAAGCCCACCTTGCCTCCCAGGTGCCCGGACCTCGTGAACTGTTCACGGCTGACCGCTCCCGGACCGCGACTACCACAGAACCAAGGAAGGAACTAAAGGAACTGCCCGCTGACAGGACCCCCCACCCCCACCCCGTCTCCCTCAAAATCTTTCGCGCACCATCAAAGGAGCAAATCAGGCTTGAAAACGACTGGTGAGGCGGAAATCTCATAGGCATGCAGCCGAGACGACCAACTGGACCAGCAGGGACCGAGTGGACAGTGCGGCAGGTTGCCTGCACGCGTGACCTGTAACATATGACCTGAGACCGGACAAGACTGTCCATATCCAAAACGTGTGCAAGGGAAATCAAGACTGAGAGGCGCTCTGTTTCATTATTTTAATTGTATGCTTCAACAATAACACAATTCAAAATAGTTCAGTAACAGTCCTGTGGTTTGCGGGATGAGTAAGGTTTGGCAGTCCATGAAAAAAGATGTAACACTAAATGAACTACTAATGTACAGATAGGTAAAAAAAAAAAAATCGCGGTTTACTGTATCAGACATGTACTCAGGAAGCTTTTCCAAATCCTCCCACATTTTACATGAGAAGGATTCGTTCCTCCTCATTCATCTGTCAGCTCTTAGGTTTGATTAGTACAGATCGGACAATGGACGGAGGGAAGGTATCGGTTGCAGTCGCTCAATTTAAGAATAAAGAAAGACAGGCCTTGCATCCTTTACTTCTCCCACTACGTGTCACCACAGAGTTGTCATGGGCAATAATTCGACAACACCATTGTTCGCTCTCTTTCTCTCGCTCTCTCTCACACACACACACATGGCCGCAAGTCAACCTCACACGAACATGCAATCGCAGGTTAAACAAGATTCTTAACTCCACGCCCACCCAACACTAACTCGTTGCCCATTAAGACGAGGCCGAGGCCGAGGCCTAACTGCACCTAACGACGCAAGACGCCAGCACAAAACAAAAGCTGTGACGTGTCTTGGTTGAACCAACACGAACTCGGAGGGACCTGCTCCCCTACTTCCTGTTTTAGACAAAAGGGTCGCACGCTGAGGTGACCTCACGACCTTGACACTTGCCAGGCCTCTCTAAAGTCGGGGGTGGGGGGGGGAGAAAGTTGTGTTTTTTTCCTTCAGGAGTGGGTGGGGTTGCTGACATTACAGATTTGTCTTGAAGCCACAACACCCAGGGGCTGTCATACTTCGGCGGTCTATAAGGCATCATTTTTAATGGCGACATGAACAAACTCGGGCATAAAAGGCGGGGAATTATCTGTCCACACTCACCCACAAACCCCTATAGACCCTCCGTACTTATCTCAAGTTTACACACGCCTATTCAAATCACGCCGTTACAAACCGAAAGATTTCTGCTTATTCTTCTTTTGGGGGGGGGGGGTGGAGGTAGGAGTTGGTGGGGGGGGGGAGGAGAATATTCCTTTTTTTTATACCACGGAGTTTTTATGCCTTCCCGCCCACTCGCGGGGCTGTAAAAGAAGTTAAGCCTAGTAACATCTATTCACTCCGACACAAATAGGTCCATCTCTTGGGGCCGACACGATGACATGCGAAGCTAGTTATCTACCCACGGCAGGCAAAAGAATAAAAACACCCTCTTTTCCTATCACCCCAACCCCTCACAGCCCTTGAATGTAAAAGAAAACTACAGCTGCTAAGTTATGTTCCCAGCCTTTCAAACGACAGGCTAGTCAACCGCTCGACTGTAATTAACGTCAAAAACAGAAAAAAGATTCTAGGTACCTAGAGGAAGAGGCACTTTGGTCTTTTACATTAAAAACGCCCGAGAACACACACACACACACACACACACACACACACACACACTATCGTTCTCTTTCCCTCCAGTTCATAACGACAGCAACTCCCCCCACCCAACTCTCCCTACCCAAAAAGAGAGAAAAAATTCCCTTTAACCTATGTTTTGCATCCACAAAATAAAAGGGTTTTTCAAAATCTGTTAAAATTGCTAAATTTTTGGTTAGACCCCCTGCATAAATATAATGGGGGTCACAGTGTCCATCACCAGGAAAACGATGCACATGCAGTAATATTACCGCAGTCACGATCTCCTGATATCAACGAAATGTTCAAAATATTACGAGTCAAATTGAATTTAATATGCTAGTAAGACTGCGTCTCTGATATTTCTTCACAAATAATGACACACACAAACTTTTCTTAGATGAATTGTCAACGATGTGTGTGTGTGTGTGTGTGTGTGTGTGTGTGTGTGTGTGTGTGTGTGTGTGATGTTGTAGGTGAATACTTGATTTCCTTGTAATGTTTTTATCTACTTGCCCACTTCTTTTTTTTCTTCATTTTTGAACTAGAACACATTCCCCCATTCAAATTGCCCACTGGGACAAATAAAGTTGGTCATTGTCATTGTCAGATTGTACAATATTCCCTACGTCCTACGACATGATCTCCGACCTCGTCCCCTTTGACGGTTTCAGACACACCCCCCCATGAATCCTCATCTTTTTAACCGCTAACGCAAATCTTTGTGTGATCTGAAACTTTTTTGTGAGACACGCCCCATTCTAAACGATATTATTTTCTTCCCTCTTTATCAAAGATTTTTATTTACAAGCCGTTATGCCTGTCTACACAGTTACCACGTGACATCGCAGGTTATCCATTCGCAATGTCGAGATGTGGGGCACAGGTCAGCTGATATCTCGTCGCGGGGCGAGATGATGACAAATTCTCGCGAGATCGCATTTCGCGAACGTCTCAAGTTTACAACGATGGTACTGTTGCCATTAGCAACGCCCTCTGACTGTAGTACTAGCTATCATTTCACAGACAGTGACAGCGACACTATCAATAGTGACACTGACAATATTAACAGTTGGTGCAGCAAAGCGCTTTTACATAATGTGTTGGAAACAATCCCACTTAGGATTTCACCGGCAGAACAAGGAGATAATAACCAGAGACAGAGATAGGGCGAGTGTGTGTGTGTGTGTGAGAGAGAGAGAGAGAGAAAGAGAGAGACGGTGAAAGGAATGACGAAAAAAAAACACAAAGAAAAGGGTTGAGAGAGAGAAGAGCTAACTATTTACCTAGCAATTTACGTGGTGTAGCCGCACGTTTTGACACGGTTGACAGGCCTCAGCTCCCGGACATAAAAATGACACAAGCAACATCAATCCTTCAAATCACGACTAGCGATCTTTAAAAACGGCGGCTGGAAACCTGACACCTCGACCAAGTCTCGTTTCAAGGATGAGATTACAAGATGACTAACGAGTAACGCAGCAGTTTTCGAATATAGGTCATAACAGTTTTTTTAAAATCGACCCAAATCACGCGGACAAACATCTCTTTTAGAAAGTATAGCTTTAGTGGTGCACCCGAAAGTCAAGAAGCGGCTTCCTAGCGATAAAGATAACACAACGACGACGACAACCACAACAGTGCCACCGACAGGAACACCTACAATAACTACAACAATAATAGGGAATGTTTTTAACCAGACGATTGGTTCTTTGCGTCAAGATGCACTGTAAATTGGAAAAAAAAACACTTCTAAGACATCTGTCCAAATTTTGAAAATAATAAAATACTGTGTGAGCCTTGAAAATTTCTATATTAAAATCAAGCTGTGGAACAAGACAATATTAACAAAGGTGATGACAACAACAGATGAGAATAACAATGGCAAATACCATAACAAATGACAAGGACAATAGCCTTGAGAATTGCAATGACAATAAGAGGTGACAATAGCAATGACAAAGACAATAACAAATGACACCGACAATAGCAAAAACAATGCTCACGTCTCGTGTCAGGACGCTGGGATAAGTCAAGAAGGGGGGGGGGAGGGAAGAGGTTTAGATGAGTCAGACAGGTGTGCTTCAAGGCTGTACCACAAGATGGGGAGGCCCTGACTTCAGCCACGAGAGACAAACATGGCTGGTCCTTAGGGGCTGGGACTGGGGGGCCCGCGCGCACACACCCCGCACGTCACGGAGACAGCGTATCATCATGCAGCGGACGGCACATGACGTGCGGCACGACAGCAGCACTGCAGAAGCAGCAGCAGCAGAAGGAGCGGTGAGGGGGGGGGTAGAGGAAAACAAAGTACGAGCCCCTCTTGCCCCGTTAATGACCAGTACCTAGACACGTGAGGGTCATCCGGCGGCCGCGAGGCAAACAGCAGGCGCGTGACCACTGCTCTACCGACGCAGCATCGCACTCGCTGCTTCCAAACACCCCCCAACCCCAACACCACCACCTCCCCGGGACTCGCCGACAGGTTGCGACACGTCTCGCTGAAGGACGACTGGGAG
This sequence comes from Marisa cornuarietis, assembly GCA_004794655.1. Classification (NCBI taxonomy): domain Eukaryota; kingdom Metazoa; phylum Mollusca; class Gastropoda; order Architaenioglossa; family Ampullariidae; genus Marisa; species Marisa cornuarietis. The sequence continues at coordinate 3,413,634 of SMMW01000521.1, forward strand.
CTTGTGTGCATGTGTGTACGTGTGTGTGTACGTGTGTGTGTGTGTGTGTGTTGTGGGCGGGGGAGGGAGGGTGAAGGGTGCATAATACAGACGCCGATCATCATCATCTTTCTTTCAAAATCATCCTCACCGCACTCTTCACTTTTCTCAGAAATTCTATGCCTAGAATTGTAAGCTGACTAAAGCAGGGGAAAGAAAATTTTGATTTCTCTGGTAAAGAATAGTCAGCGTAGTAACAGAAATAGTAGCAGTACAACAAAGTAATTTCTATTTTTTTCCCAATTTCCCTTATCGCTGCTAGCCAATACTACAGTGTTTTTTTATTTTTACATTTGTAATTACTAAATGTTAATTTCTTGCTAGTGCAAGTCCCAACATACCCCGGTTAGGAAAGGTACTAGTGCCACCACCAATTAAAAATTAATCTGTTCTTAGGTTTCCTTCCTTCATTCATTGCTATTCATTAGTGGTTCGCGATGTGCTTCCAAAGATTTCTGAGATATCGTTAATTTTTGCGTCGTCAACCCTAAAGACCTTTAGCGAGAGTCAGGATGGCCTTCTGCAGTGTCTTAACTTTTTTTTCAATTCATAAATCATTCAGACATCTCTGGGCTTAGGCAAAAAGAGTTTTCCAGTCCAACCCCCAGGCGAGTCTTGCACTACGAACCTTGTGCTACGAAATCAAGCCCACTTACCGAGCACGTGCCAGAGGCCGTTGTCACGAGGCAGGGGTAAAGTTACCTCGGGTTAGCGAATAAGGTCCTGTAACTGAAAACAGGCGCACACCTAAGATGGCAGGTGATAATCTCGATGTCACAATCTTGCCTACGGTGCATAATGTCTTGCTAGACCTGCAGGTGATGGGCGGTGATAAAACAAACCCCGAGTTTAAGGCGTACTTCTAGTTCATGGTTATGGCCGCAGGCTAAGACGTTTCCAACGAAGAATAAACTACAATTAGACTATCTGACCTGTTGGCTATGCATACCACACCCAGTCAGATGCCGGCCGACAGTCAGTCAGTCAGTCACCTGTGTTTACCATTGCGAGGATGTCAGCCTTAGTAGCTATTGAGTACCTATGTGTGTGTGCCAGAGAACCAGTGATAAACATGCATGTCTGGCATACCTAGTGACTGCTGGTTTTTACACGTGCGATGCACGCATCTAAGCTCTCTGCACAGGAAGAGCTTTTATCCCTTTCTGGTCCTCCTACCTCATCCCTCAAGCATCACTCACTGGGTTTCAACAAGGGTCGGCACACTGGAAAAGGATTTTTTTATACCTGTACTCTGACCTTTGTGGCAAAGAGACCTATCTCATCTACCTGTCCTCTACCTGTCACAACGAGCACATTGATCTCGTCTTCCCTGTCTTAATAAGTTTTTCACAGCTTTTATCCTGCAAATCTCCTCACGCGCTCTGCCAGACACGTCTACCACCCACAAAAGAGCTGCGACCTGAGGGTACGGATGATAAGTTCGTACTTAAAATTTGTTTCAGGCTAAAAATGATTCATTTAAAAAATAAAACCAGTACGGAGGAGGGTAAGGATTGGCATCAAGAAAGATAAGCTAAGACAAAAATCTATCTGAAATGCCACAAAATGTCGCATGAAAAAACTCATAAAGAGAACCAATGGTGCGTCCAACTTATTTGCTCCCACTAAAGACATACACTGAAGTTATGTAAGCATATACAACGAAAGGACAGCCAGACGATTATCATATCCATAGAAAGAAACTGGTGTAACTCTGATATCGGGCACAAGGAAATATCCAGACTTCACATTCGCGCACAACACTCGATCTAAATCTTCTTAAGTCACTTTATCTCGTTCTCGCCACATCAGACATCCTCCCCACTCCCACCCCGTCCTGTTCTCTTTCTCGCTCGTTATACATGAAAACTCCTTGAAAAGTCAGGGAGGAAGGATCGTTCTACGAGTATATTCCATAAAGAAAAGTGAGGGGGGGGGTGAACTCCTTTAGGGAGTAAGGTATTTGATCTCTGCTCACGCTGCACCTTTTTGTTGCCTGGAGGGTTATCGGGTGGTCTCGAGAAGCTAACTTTCACGTCTGGTCAAACACTAGTCCGGCACCTACCTCCGTCCTTCAGACCCTCCCCGAAACCCACTTGCCCAAACCTGGTCTCCGTGCAGAGTGTCTGAAGTAAGTGAAGAGCCAATACTCATGTGTGAACTCGCCAAATACAAGCCCTCCGCCAGGGCAGGGGGACTCTATCGCAGCGTGTACGCGAGTAGCGGCCCCTCGGACAAACAGTGGGCTTGTCTACTTAACTCTTTGTCTGCCGCTGAGGGCCTCCTGCGAAAGGTCTCTCTCTCTCTCTCTTTTCCATCCCTCACAACGGTCTTTCTGTTCCCTCCTTTTGTCTCTTCTTTCCATCCACAACACATGTATTACTCAGCTGAGTACAAAGTACTGACAACAGTAGCAAACAAGACGATTCCAGACTAACATCGCAATCCCACATTTCTTAAGAGTCTAGCAGGAAGTGTAACTTTTCTTGAGGCCGTGAAGACAGGAAAAAAGGACATTTGAGAGGGTAAAAATAAAAAAACACCTCGTGATAATCACGAATAACCATGAGTGTAGCTTATTCGTGAAGACTACCCACGAGTAAAGAAAAAGTGTCGGGCAGATTCATGAGCTCTTTCCTCCGGTATGGGTTGGGGGAAGGTTGGGGAGAGGACCGTTAAAATGTTTTGCGGCTTCCTCAAAGGTGGTGGTGGTGGTGTGGGGGGGGGGAACAGTTAAATTTGGACACTTGCGTGTGAGTCCAACTCAGCTTACAAGGTCGCTCGTATGATATTCTGTCTTTATGAGCGATTGATGCCTTCTTTCCACCGTCGAGCCGACTACTGCCGAAGATGTACCGACTGATGCCGATGATGAGCCGAATGTTGCCGATCTTGCGTTGAATACTTCTACGAATGTCGGCGCTCGTGAAGCGTGCACGAGAAACAGGCGCCAGAAATGCACGCGACCTTCCAACAATGTAAAGTAATAAGGTAGGACATATTCCGTTGTTTGCGCAATTTAATAAAAGATATTTCTAAGAGAGAGCTAAAATAAATGCAATAACAACAGATGTTGAGGTAGGCAGTTGCTCTTCGTAAACATGAAATCTGGCCTTGACTTTGTAAATGAACCCACCTTTAAGTTGCTCTTTGGTCGATCTGTTTCTCAAAAGGTCATCGCTGTAGCATTTAAATATGGGCACGTGGTGTCAACTATCGCAAAGTTCTAACAAACTGAAACACGACACTTCGTTTATTCGATTAGGAACGAATTTTGAAAGACAAAATTCCAAACGGTTTTCTGTAGGACTGCGCACGTTTTGTGCGCAATCGATTTTTGTTTCCGAGGATCTAGGAAAACCAGGCATTCCACTGGCAACCAAGCATCTGAGCGAGGGTTTCGAATTTCCTTTACATTTCACAGGATTTAAATTTATGGATTACATTTTATTCGGGTCTATTCGCAAAAAGTCGATATTAGAATGGGAAAGGAGGGAGGCAATCACACATCTATCGATCTCACTTGTATTCGCTGCGCCACCCGGACCCCATGACACGACTTCCCCTTTGTTTTACCTGTTCAAAATATTATAGACACAACAGCAGTCTGGTTTACTATTACCATTCTATTGAAAACTGCAATAACAGCAGAACTTTCTCGAATTTCTTTCACTTTCCTCTTGTGCGACGGTGAGAGCAGCTAAAAATAGCCACTTGTGCAATTTGTCTTTCCCCAGGCAGGAGATGATCGCAGGGACTGGACTGTCTGAAGAGGGTAGGAATTGTAGGTGGAAGGAGGAGAAACTAGGAAACATCCACCCGTTTGATGGTACCCACCCACACGAAACGCGTCCTAAAGGTTTAGCCACCCAAAAGGCGCTCTCTCCTCTTGAACACACACACACACACACACACACACACACACACACACACAAATACATACCTTGCGCATACATAACAAACAAGTGTAACAACAACAAAGAGCGACCAACAAAAGGTCGGGGTAGCGACACAAATCCAAACTGCCAAAGCCACCTTCTCCCTTTGAACACCCCTTGTTGTTATTTATCTATCGGTCCATATATCTGATTGTCTGTAAGTCCGTCTTACATCAACCTCCATTTAAATGATTTAAAAATAAGACTTTCAATTTTGGCGGTGGAGAGAAATTTAAAACATAAATAAAACTGCGAGTTATCAGAATAGACAGAATAAGTCGTGTTAAGATTTTCCCATCTTCCCATGTCTGTGCAAAGCTTGTGATAAATAACATGGGATCTCGTGAGAAAGGAAAGAGACTTCCTTTGTGATGCCTTTCACCTGTTTGAGTCCAAGAGACTACAGCTCTGATTTAACCTGTTTGATGCTTTTAACCTTTTTGGGATCCAAGAGGTATATCGATTGTCTTTTACAATGCCAGAAAGAGTATTTTTTTTCTTTTTTAACAATCTGCTCAAGACGCACGCTTTTCATCACATAGCGAAAATAAACGCCCTTTAGCCAAGACTAGCAAAGGAGGGTGGAGCTGTGCAGACATAAAATGAAACCAAGGGAAAAGAAAGAAAAAAAAGAAAAAAAACAAGAAGAGAAAAAACCCAGGGAAGCTACAGAAAATAGTGCTGCGGTCGCCTAACCCTGGACATGTTTAGAAAATAAATTTGACAACACCAGGGTGCTAAAAGTGCCACGTACCTAAGAAGTCAAACAGAAGCAGCGACCGACCCGTGCAAACAGGAGAAAGATGAGAGGGGCGAGTTGGAAGAAGTGGTGGGGTTGTTGAATGAATCATTCAAGTCTTTCCTCGAAAGTCTCCGACACACACACAAACACACACAAACAGGTGGGTGCACTTGCAGCTCTGTAGGAGGCAGTCAACGAAACTTAAAATACTCGACACGAGGACGGTACGGGTGGTCTTGAGTGCAAATCACAACACATCGTTATTTTTTGTTAAAGTGGTTGGATGAGGGACCGAATCGACACCTGTCTGAAACGTCAATGCACCATCGTTTCCTCCCCTGTCCCTTCCACCCCCTTGACCCTCATGCTGTGCCCTGAGGGTTGATTCCATCACGGAGGGCATACTCTCAAACTACGATGGAAAATACTAGCAGCCAGCGAATGAGCCCCTCTGAGGCTGGGAGAGCGAGAAAATGAAAGAAAAATGAAGAGGGCCATAACCAGACACGCCGCAGTCAAGCTTAGACACAAGCAGCAAGGTTCATCTACAGAAAATACTCGTCCTACAGAAATCAGACAGTCAGAAATATCTTCCATTTTCGACTGTGATTTGAGGACATGCGTAAGAGGGAAGGTGATGGGGATGTGTAGAGGCTGCTGGGTACAATGAAGCACTCTCGATAATTCCTCCAAAAAGACGTTAGGGTGAAGGACCTAAACAAGTCTTCCCTTAAAGGTCTGAGTTCGATGGGGGGGGGGGGAGAGTGTTCTGTGACTAAAATTTCACAGATTACACTTCACAGACTTAACATTATTTTCAAACTGTATGGAAGAAACTAGTTTAACAACAAGAAAAAAAAAGCAGCAATATAAAAACACAATGAAAATTCTCGTATTATCAGCATCATTGCTGCACTAAAACTTACAAGCTGTGTTGAGCAACACACACACACACACACACACACACACACACACACACACACACACACACACACACACATCATATCTTCTTATTATTATTCCTTTTCGCCCCCAGTGGAGCATAGGGCCGCAACTACACCAGCCAGCGAACCCGGTTCTGGGCCTCCCTCCTCAGTTGGGCCCATGTCATTCCAACACACACCATATATTAGGATGTCATTTGTTGCATTCTTTCATTTTCGTTTCCACCCAGTCATCCAGCCATGTGTTGTGAATTTAAACAACGAGCACCCCGGGCAATATTTTTTAAAACCTTCCTCCCCCTCCCACCGAGCCCTCTAGCTGTCAGGCAGACAAAACTGCCTTGAATACTAATAAAAAGGACAATGATTTGTTCAAATACTCCCATCTATGTCTTCAATGACACTTATACGCCTCCCTTGCAACATTATACTTTCAATATACTGAGCCTCACCTCTGCCAGGGATTTACCACCCCTTTGTTTCATTATCTTGGGGGTCAGGTGCGAACTAAGGAGTCAGGTTCAAAACGTCCGGTATCTACCAAAGACAACAGACGCAGGAGCTCAAGGGTTAAGCCCTGGATTATGAGTGAAGTAATGGAAAATCCCTGGGACCGTCCCACAAGGAAAGGCTTTAGAGAAGAGAATGTTGTGGACGATGAACTGTGAGATATTAGTGAGGTGTACCGACTATCTCGGGTCTCTCGTTCCTGCGATGCTCAAGGCGATGGAGTTTGCGATGCCTCGCGACATTCTATCATGTACTAAAATGACCTCCACTTGCACCCGTAACAAGGGACTTAACTCTACTTGTCTACTGGTGTCCCCCGCGAAACAAATAAAAAACTGCACAGAGATTAATATTGCATCCATGGTAGTATAAGAAGTAAATATCGTAGCAGTACCCCTTCTATAAAATAAATACCTGTGATTAATGAGGGGATATATACAGAAGAAAAAAATTCGCTGACATAAACCAAAACGCGAAAACGTATACACACATTTCTGATAAACATCCTACATAAATATTTACTCATAAAAGAGACTGTAATAAGGGTACATACACGACAAGCAATGATCCGATTCAGCAAGTGAACACCCGGTACACAGTAATAACTCTTGCCACCACTGCTCACGGACTGGCAATCGTTTACCGGAAGTTACCACCACATCCTCCGCAGTCATCACTGAAGGGTTGAGGAAGGAAAAAGGGAAACAACAGTAGCAACAGGGGCTTCTGGGAATCCAACAACATGACCAGCTACAGTTCCAGGGTGAGAGAAATCTGGTCGAGACTCGGTGACTGATGTTCGCACCTTTGCGCCGACGGTCGACTCGCTTTGTACGTCCAGCTGCTAGCCTCATTATCAACGCCGGATCTGTGTTTATTCAATTACCGTGCAAGGCCCTCTCCTGGCGACCCATGATTCCTTTTCTCTCCTGCAGTCACGCTTCGCTGACCCGCCGTACCTGTGCGCGCGGACGAAGACAGGAGCGCAGGTGAACCGCACAAAGCAGCCCCCGTGTACCCTCCCTACCCCCGCTGGACCCCACCACCCACCACTCCACCCTAAGGCATAAATCTAAAGCCAGCGAACACGTGGCTTGTACCATCTTCCACCAACGTGTCTGTCTGGATCGTCAAACCGTCAGGCGCCGACCATCGAGAAAGAACATCAAAGGCCAACAAGAATGCGAACATTATTTTCGAATGAGTGAATCTGATTCGTCGTAAGATTCTAATCCTCGCAAAAATCTGAGCAAAAAGTTCATCAGTTTTGTTCGCGAAATACAGGGTGAGCGGCACAGTTTGCAAGTGAATATTTTAAAGAAGACAAGACGAAGTCATATTGGTAGGCTTGCTGATTGGCCAACAGCCTCATTAACACACACTCAAAGTTCTCCTATTGGCAGTGGTCTTCAAAAACATCACAAGTACTTACAAAAAGTTTAAACTTAAAAAAAAGCAACGAAGACTCATAAAGGCACTAAATTTGTTTTGTTTATTTACCCGCAACGGTGAGCTTCATTAACTACGATGTTTGACTCGTGATGTCTGCAGTCTGACTAGCAGCTCCGTGTGGCTCAAAGATAAAATTATTAACGTTTCAACTCTCAGTCAACAACTGTCCACATGACCAGAAAAAATACATGTCAACGTTTAATGTCACATCGTGAACAAAGGTCCACGTGATCATTCTCAGCAAAAACACATGTAAATGGTCAGCCTTGATCAAACTTCGAACATTCCTCGTTGTGAACAAATCTTCACATGTTCAGTATTCATCAAACATCCTCACGAAGTTAGTAAAATTAAGTTAAATTGATGCGAACATTTAATTATCGGAAAAGGACGGAAAAATAAAGACTGTAACATGTCACCACATTTTCCCTTTAAAATAACATTTACCTCGGTAGGATCATAACACTAAGACATTTCAACTGCTTCCTGTTTTTTTTTCTCTCTCTCTCTCTCGAGTCTATGCAGATGTTGTTAATGTCTCGATGTCAACAACAACAAAATACTTATTGTTTACAATCAGCAATAATCAAAAACATTTTTAATGTCACTTTCTACACTTTCTGAGTACCCTTTTTGCCAAGAAATTATTTTTCTGTCCCCTTTCCGCCTCTCACAGAGACCTTTTCCAGAATGTTCAGACATACTGTTGGCACGAAAGTGCCCTTGTGCAGACTATTTGTCGCAGGTATGACGAACATCTCGATGGCTGTTTGTCAGACATCGTACCTCTATACCGAGCACGCAGTACAAGCACATTTAGGGTTTCCACAGGACTGATGCACGCTTGCCCCCCTCCCCTCCCTCGCATTTTCTCGACACCTGTGCATCGGCTGACATTTGTTCGCACTGCGTCTCACACCGTGTCCCAGGTACAAGCGCCCAAGACCTTTCCCACCTGAATGCACTCCCAAGTCATCACTATTTGCCTCCAAAAAAGCACACCTGTAATTACATGAAACACGGAGGTGCAAGCAGCAGACTGTACAGAGGGAGAAAAGCACGAGGGAAAGGTAAAAGGTCAAAAGTGAAAATAAACCAACTGCAAGGAAATGTGTGGCAGGACCTTAACGCGAGCAACAAAGCAAAAACAAACAAACAAACAAAACATAATATACTTGCTGCAGACAGACCACACTATGCTTCTTTCCCTGAAAATTATTCAACCAATCAGATCTCTTTGGAGGGGAGTACGTCGTGGTGCAAACGAAACGATCGGTTGTCCACCACCACCACAACAATCGCCATGGGGAGGCTACTCTCTTCGCACGCAAGATCCGAACCGGATCCCGCATCAAACGTTCGCTCGCAACTACGCCGCGTGCGCAACTGGAAAGATTTATCAAACCATCGCTTCGCACTGCAAGGGGCTGATAACTCTCCGTGCTGTGGACGCGTCAGGTCGCCCCGGAGCCTCCGTGGGAGCCGGGCTAAGGTGGCGATGATCTCGCACCACCACGCGAGACCCCGCGAGAGTGAGAAGGAGTAAGGGTGGTGGAAGAAGGGGTAGCATGCGCTTGAGCGCACGTCCGGGCAATAGACCCTTGCAAGGGGAGTTAACTGCCAACGTGTGACAAGACCTTCACAGTCAAGGGTGTCATAGTTAGCAGTGGGGCGGAGATGTGAAAAACAATGGGAGGAGCTTAAAAAATGTTGGGGCTTGCTTGCTGGTTTATTTTGTACAAAAGTGCTTTATCTACTGGTGATTAAGCACTGAAAGGAGGACAAGGAGAGATTGGATTGGAAAATCTAAAGTATTCTATCCAGCCCTTTCATCTCCAGCAGGAAATACGAGATCCGAACCACGATCCTTTCCGTTCTCACTGAAATTTGTGATAAAACAAAACAAAGCATCCCCTCCCCCCCCCCACAAAACCTTAAAGGCTGCGCATACGCACAACAGTGGACTAAAGGGGTAGAAGTAGGAGGGACACACTCAGACAAATTAACCCTCGTATAGAATGTGCGTGTCAGGCACAACCTGAAAGAGGAGACAACTGTTTACACCCCTCGACGCACGTGCGTCACTGGCCGGTGGCGCCGCCTGCCGTCTCCAGCAGGAACTCTGCTGGCACCAAAGAATCAGACATGCCAAGAGGGGCATGTCAGAAAAGGCATGCGAAGTGAGTGGCGGGCCATCGCGAACAGTTTTCTCCCCTTTGCTAACCACATTCCGGTCCGTGGTTGGCTGCCAGGTGGAGGAGGTGGAGGTGGAGGTGGAGGAGGAGAAAGGTGCTACTAAACTGCAGACACCAAGCAAGCACCCAGACGCTTATTCTCTCTACCGGGAAAGAGGTTGGGGGAAACAACTACATACATATTCGACATCTTAGTGTGACGCAGACAAATGGCTGACACCACGCTTGCAGACGACATCTAATGGCCTCTCGCCCGCGACCAACACTTCCTTCCAGCATCTAGCAGTAGCCCTCAAATGAACAGTGGCAGTGCCGGAGATCACGCCGATATCGATGTCAACTGCTAAACATCAACGCACAGCTCCCTCTCTCCGTTTCTCGTTCTCTCTGCCTCTCAAATCCCCCATCCTCTCTCCCTTTCGCTTTCTCACTCTCATGGTAGCCAGAATTTTGTCCCTCTGTTGTTCAATCTCATCTTTGTCTAATTTTTTATAGTTTTGTTTTGATTGCCCTCTGCCCATTTCGACCTCTCAACACACACACACACACACACACACACACACACACACACACACACACACACACACACACTGACAGCTTGAAAAAATACGGCTTTTTAATACAAGTGGCATTCCTGGTATGTTTTATTCTTCCCCCTCTCTCTCACGCACATTTTTTTCTTTTTTACCACGTGTATTTTTTAGGAGGCAGCATTGGCTGCCCGTGTTCTTTGAGGACATCATTACATCATTGTCTCAGAGATCCATCAGCGAGGCAGCGGCGGACCATCTCATTACACGAGACCACCGACGCTTTATCTCCTGGTCTGACGGGCGTTTACATAAAACCCGCATATGATGGTCTCATGCAGCGGGGCTCTGGAGGCGGGCTGCCAGGGGGAGATAACTCTCAGTCATAACCAGTCACGGAACAAGTGAGTGGATAAGTAGACATGCCTACAGTCAAACCAGCTGAGGGAAAATGATAATGGGAGGTGGTGTCAGGTATTGTGACGCTCCGTGCCATATTAGATGGTGAGATACCATCGCCGAACTAAGACGGGTTGGGTGAGGAGTGCAAGAAGATGGGGGGAGACCTTCTGCATGCATTTTGTATCTAAAAGCAAATCTCTTTTTTTGGAAAGATGGAAAAGTGATTCAGCATTACCCCCCCCCCCAACTCCCCTTCCTTTCACAATTCGTAATTCCACCAGGGACAGATCACCGAGCACTACAATCATTCAGCGTCAAGTTATGTCCCCTTATCCCTTTTCACACGCGTCCCTCTCTATGTGTGCGCGCGCGCATCTATGCACTCGCATTGTCTCTTCCACATCCTTCATCAGAAAAACGCGAAAAATTTGACAATTTGAATAATCTAATTTTTTCCTGTCAAAACTTTAGTTCCAAGTCAGTTTATCTCGAAAAGGTTGTTTAAGAAAGATCTCTTCCACCCACCCGTTCATGCAACTTCCGCAAACAGATTTCTACGCGAAATGGGTTTTGTTAAAAAAAATAAATAAATAAACGATGTAAACGGGAAAATATCCATTTTCATTCAATATATTATCTTGTTCTTCCACCAAGAAGGCACTATCGTCTCGATCTACGACAGTATGGACACGTCCTCCTCGACACACAAGAGACTCAGCAGCAGCTCCCGAGGTCCTGGCAGTGAAAAACGACCCTTAGAGCGGCTGTGACTATCACAACGAGGTGTCTACGATGTCCCTGCTTGATAAGTCCAGCAGCAGACTGACAAGAGCCATAAATAGTTACATTGCCGCGAAATTCGAGTCGAATATTTAAGGAAAAGTGAAACTAAAGGGCAGACAACAGCAATGCGGCCCGTAACTCTTTCTCCTCCAATTTATAGTTTAGCCGAGACAAGTGACAGGCATATCAAACGGCTTGTCAAAAATAATGTTTTTTACTTCTTACTTACCTACTCAACAGTTGTGTCTTGTTCTTCCGTTCGTTGTATGTAGTCGTTATTCTAACCGGCAGACAACTCCATACACAGCAGGTGACAAAGTTTATCTGCAAAATATAAGTGTGGAAACATGAGACCAAGAAAATAAATCTTAAATAGCAAAAGCATTAAAATATATTCAAAGTCAGTAAGATTTTTATCCTGTCCCTTCCAGCTAAAACGCATTAATATTTGTTAACTGGGACAGATCGTAGTTTTAAAAAATATGGAAAGAAAAAACGAAAAGCAGCAAAACGAAGGGCAGCCGAGTACGCTGGGAGTTATCTTCCCTTCGCTGTATGGTTTTATGTACCAAATCTTTTGCAGGACTCGTCTTCATTACAGGAAAATTGGAAGTGAAGTTAGCTCGGCAGGCAAACAAGGGCAGATAACACCAGACCCACTAATGACAACATAAAACCCGACTGCGTCCCCTCCAGGTTCGCTAATAGCAATCTTGGCTCACATATTTCACTCCCCGCCGTGTGTGTGTGTGTGTGTGTGTGAAAGAGAGAGAGAGATAGAGCAGAGAAAGAGAGAAAATAAGTATGTACCCCCATGTTCCCGCACCTCAATCAAGATTTCTTCCAGACGGCGGATGGGAAAGGATGAGAAGGGGTAGAGAGAAAAAAAAATGGGAAGGGAAGGGAACAAACTCCGTAAATTAATAAAGTTCTGGAATGCAGGGTCTTCAGACCCGCGGCTACAGCTGGCAAGTCTTGTGCGTGAGCGAGCATGCAACGTCGGGACGGATCCACAAACCATCCCATCATCCGCAAACACGTCTCTAAACTCTTTTTTGCTTCATTAAGATTTGCGTGGGGTTTTATTGCTCGAACTGTTTTTAAGCAATGAAAAGGAAGAACTGTGACCCTGTCCGCTCCGTCTTTGAAAATCAAGGTATAGTGAGCGAGGGCTTCTTGAGGGTGACAGGGATGGAGGGATTCTTGTCTGTTAGGGTAGCCACCCCCCCCCCACCACTCTTCCCTTCATTCATCTCTAGAGCAGGTCGTTTTATGGCGTATCATTTTACGTTTCTTTAACCTTCGTGGGATTTCTGAGCAAGAATGAAAAACAATTCATTATTGTCGAGTTGACTGTCAAGGAAACCGACGTTGAAGCTATACAGAGCGTGCCAGACAGCTGCAGAAACCAGCAGTTGCTATTTAGTCTGGTTGCATCCTCCTCGCGGCAGACGGGAATAATTTTCTCCATTAAAACTCATCTCTTACTGTGGTTCTCTATCTGAGTCAGCCACACACGCACTTGCGCGCAACACACACACACACACACACACACACACACACACACACACACACACACACACACACACACACAGAGTTATTCACGCGTGAGTACGTGTATAAAAATGTCCTTAAGAATAAAAGCACCGAGCGGATTACCCGCCGCCCTGTTACAGGACCAGCCCAGGACCTGACACTGTTCATCTCTACCAGGTACCACTTCCTGCATCACGTCGACGAGAGCTGATCGTCCCTACCTGGCTCCAACCAGGTGTGCTCACGTAAAGGGTTCTGCCTCTCCCCACCTCCCCAGCCTTAGCCTCATATCTTCTTAGCCCTAACATTACCATGATACGGACGGTTGTTTTGTGCTCTCTACAGGGGGGGGGGGCTCGAGTCCTTCAGGTGCGTCAACAGGTGAGATTGCAATGCAGGTCGTGCACCTGTTGATCGATCGAACCGTGCAACGTCTGCCTCAGCGGACAGCCTTGTGATTAAAACAACGGTGTTCAAACCTGAAGGTGCGCAACCGATCAGGTTCGATACCAGTGAATACCGTGTACACAAATTCCAATTTATCCCGCTGTGGGATGATTGTCTGATTCTTAAGAGGAGCGAGGGAGGAGAAACGGCCACCGCCCTAACAAAAAGTTTACCGTAGGATAAAGCGGTTGACATCTTTCATCTAAACTAGCTGCTGCCCTGGTTCAGATCTCCTCTCGAGCACACTGTCACATCTGATTGTTTTGCCATGATATAATAGCCTTAGTTGCTGGCTCGGCGTAAAACATTCACATCCTTGACCCTTGACCTGTTGAATTTAACGACCTCGAACTGCGTCGCGGTGTCCTCCTCAAATGAGTAATTTTCAAGTCGTTAAACAACAAAAATAGTAACAGGAATAGCTCGTCGATGGCGTCTTATGTTCTCTCGGCCACGAGCACAGTCTTTAGTGTCGGTCGGCAGACACCATAAGATCAAAGCCCCCCCCCCCCTTTACGTCAGGCAGTCAGACCAGTTTATACATGTGAGTGAGTGAATGAAGCAGCTGGTAGGGAGGGGATGTCTGTCAATGATTAGTGTCTAGCACGTGCGACTTACGCTGCACGTGCAAAGCTAGCCCCCCACCCCCACCCCCGCTTTCCCCAGCACTTAATTTTGACGCGAAAATGCCAGCTCCTGCAAAACACTGGGAAACCAACAGGGGAGCATCCCCCCTTCCCCCCGTACTCCTCCGTGCTCGAAAGACAATCAAGGGTAAGGACAGAGATTGTCTAACAGCAAACCCAGCGAAATGTTTTTTCTTTTTATCAACTCATTTCTTCCATCTCACATTGTTTCAAGGCCGATAGCCTCGAGGGAAATTAGGCTGTCGAGTATTTCGGAGGTTAGGGACGACTGGAGGACGGATGCGATTCACACCTGTACTGAAAAACAAAATACTGTGACGCGATCACAGGTGCCTGAGAGGTAAACATTACTTACAGGTAGCCTGCTAATCAAGCATTGCCCGTGCGGAGGTGCTGATAGGACAATTTACGCGCAAGCATGCCCCAAATAAGTTGGATCGGACTAGAAAATGGACTCGTGCGCACGCGCTGACCCTCGGCTGGGATGTTCCGCGTCAGTAAAGCTAGGAATGTCACGTGACAATAGTCGAGGGATTACGAGAGCGACAAGAAACAGGTATCTCAACGAAGCTGTACCGAGTGCTTTGCCCAGAAGCGAGAAACCTCCATTTGCTTTTTATTTTTCGTTCTCTTCCTTCCCCCTCGCTTATTATTCTCTACGTGTGTGTGTGTGTGTGTGTGTGTGTGTGTGTGTGTGTGTGTGTGTGTGTGTGTGTGTGTGAGATAGAGAGAAGGGTATGTTTGTGACTGGGAACAGTCGGTTTATTTCTTTTTTTTTCTCTCGCTTCACCACCTTTTCTCGGTGTCATTTCATTTATCTGTCTTCTCGTCAGTGTGTATAAATGATGTGTGTGTGTATTTGTTTGTATGTGTATTATTATGCATGTATGTGTGTATTTGTGTGCGTTCTTATTATTATTATGTGTGTTTGCCGGTGCGTGTATCTGTGTATATCTCCGCCGTATTTACCTCCTCACACTAACCCACACTCACACCGTGTGAATAGAATACTTCAACTAATCTCAAACTCAAAAAGTTTACTAAATATCAGGGGTTTTATCTTTTGCCAAAACTATGCACAAGAAAACATTTTACAAAGGATGAACTAATTAACCTGCGCGTGTCCTGGCCATTGCAAATGCCATGTTTTGCCGGGTATACTCTTGTAAGCTATTTAAGTCTTTGACGTTGAAGTGTGTGTGGGTGGGGGGGGGGTGAGCGGGAAGGAAGAGTATGTCGTCGAGGATTGATTTAACCGTCAAAAGCAGTTCAAGAAGGAAGATTACTCTCAAAAATAATTAACTAGAAAAAGTGCACGGCAAGTTCCGCCGGCATGCAGTGATCTGGCTCTTCATCAAAGTGCTAACATGGCAGAGGTTACCATGGCGACAAATACGCTCTCTGGGCTAGTCATGTCAGTATGGAGAGCCTACAAGGATCGCGACTAAAATAATAATAATAAAAAAACCTTTTAGACCTAGTTGCTTCGCTTGGTCTTTTTTTGCGAGAGGAGATCTTGTATCGATTATTCATTTTAAAATGTGTGTTGAAAGAAATCTAGGTTTTTTTTTTCGTTGCCAAGGCCATGATGGACGCAGCTGAGGAGACCGCACAAGACGCCATCTTGGAACGTGACGTAAGCACGAGTAGGTGAGTAGGTAGCCGTTATAACAAACCTCTCATAGGTAGGCGTGTTGTTTGGCTGGGCGGTACAGTCTGCTAGCGCTTATCATGATGGATAGTCAGTGGCTGGTGGGATTTACACGGAAATAGACTGTTCTGTGTACTTTGTGCCCTTACTAGTTAAAGCAGATGCTGGAAGCAATCGCGCCTCAGTGCGAAAACACTTCCAGGTGGAAGCAATTTCTTATCAACCATCCAACGGTCACTTCGCAGCTTTACGCGACTCTTACGATTACGATTGCCAGAACGCGCGCTAGTTATTCTACCGAACATCGTCTCGTTGTCGTCAAAGTTGCATCGTGCACCCGTAAGTGTTTATAGCTCTACCGTAAGACGAACGGAATTGAAGCACATATTTACCTTTGCATCGCCGACGGTATCCGAGAAGATCACTAATAACGATCTTTAAGAACAGCAACTTGCCAACGCCAACCAGTCGTAACATCCAACAGTTTTGTCACCAACGTAAAATCCGGTCTCTAGAATCCAAAGTGTAATCCATCGCTTTGCCAACAACGATCGTCGAACAGAATTCATCAAACGGCTTCAACCAGCTCCAGCTGTGTCACTGGACATCGCTGCGGAACGGAACTTTCCGCAGTCAGGAATAGTTCCCAACTTTGTGGTCACCGCTCGTTTCGTCAAGTCTGATGGTTGTTGTCACCTCGCCTGGTTCGTTACGCACCACAGCCGACCGGCTTCCCACCTTCTGACGTCACTTCCCCGTTTATGTCAGTCAACTGTGAAACTCGAAACAGTCGGTCGCGATTGGCAGGTGACGGAATACCTAGTCCGCCCGTACCCCTACCCCGACCTCTTCACCTCCTGGCCCTGGTGGTGTTCGTCCACTAGGGGGCGGCACGGTAGTGGCTCGGCGACGCGGTTGACGAAGCACCGCCTATTGCACGCGGCATCTGAAAAGTCATTCGTTTTCCCTTGACCAGCCTTTTCTTCTCTCCCACTCCACTGTCCCTTCGCGATCCTCAACGCTTTTTCTCTTCGCCGCTTCACCGTGCCGCGCGACGCGCGGCACGCGGTTTTCGTGGTCTTCGGAACGCGGCGGGGTTATGTAAACACCGGAGTCCACGCGACTGGCTTACCGGCGTCGCGCGGACTGCCGAGAGACAGGCCGATCGAGTCGGAAGTGACGTGGAACGAAATTAATCTCATCGACTTTCACACCTGCGAACACAGAGATGTCAATCAAAGGAAGGGCGCCCGGTCGCCGAGGGGTGGGCAGTTATAACAAGGGCTCGAAGTAACAAAAGCACAGCCACGTGACCTTCGCGGGCAACTGGCGGGCAGTCTCTAAGGGGTGTCACCAGCTAATGGAACTTTCAATCAAAGGAAGGTAACGTGTTCACAAACTGGTCGGCCAGCTGGCCAGACGGAGTGGGCAACGACCGTCCCGTCCAGTCCCTGGAAGATCGCGAGATGATTGTGTAGACGCGACAGGCGATGTTCAAAGATGAAACCCGAGGCGACGAGAAAGTCAGAATGTTGACGAACCATCAGTTTCCTCACGCGTCCCCTGGCGAAGAGGCAACCATGCAATCAGCTTTGGGCCTTCAAGCCATCTGTCTTCACGCTTGGAGGTCGATGATGAAAAAGCGTGAGCACCTGGTGAGTTTTGCAGATCCCACGAGCTTGAATCACGAAGGCGAGAGATGGGCTTGGAGTGAAATAGAAGTGGAAGCACTGACACAAAAACAGTCGAACTCCATATTAAAATAGTCGAGGACCTACATCTTCAATAGACTCTAGTAGTAAAGGAAACAAACATTTGTTGTCTTAAAAGTGAGATGCACGGACAAAGCACTAAACATCCTCAGTTTACGAACTGAACTCTAGGCGTTGTGTTGTTGCGAAATGAGCACAGCTCACTTATTTTCACACAAACCTGTTTTTCGAGAGCAGTGAACATCCCAAAACGGTTAAAAAGAAGCATCGCCTATTTCTTCGCCAGATGACGATAATGGTAATAGCAAGCTGGTGAAACACATTAAACAAAAAGTTTTAATAGCAACGATCCCTTTCAGTACCTATTATAAATAATTAATAAACGGGGTGTATGGTGAGACGTTGTAATCTCACAACAGGACATTACCTTCGATTGGTCCCCCCCCCAGTCTTCCCCCGGCCTGTTGTTGGAGGTCGATTCAGCGGAAAAAAACAGCCGTGCCCTGGGCATTCGGCGTAGACAGAGTGGCGCCCCTTAACTCGTTTTCGCTACACAAGCCCTCTGGCGGCTGTCTGCGCCGCCGTTGCGCAAGGGAGCTAATTAGGTCAAAATACCCCCACTGCCTCCCGACTGACTTCTCGCTTGGACAAAGCTTCAGTCACAGCAGCGACAGTCATCCTCCTCCTACACCGTCCACCCTCTGAGGCCTCCAACGGAACTGATGCTGGTGGCCTCGTCGGCGTTTTTATCAGCCGAGGGCACACGGCGGATTTTAACACCACATAGATTAAAGCTGCGAAAGACTGGCGGTTAAGCAAATTAACGACTGTGACAAATGCTTGTCACAGCTGGTGGTGAAAACTCTTCGTCACAGATTGCGCCGGTGTTGTTGGAGCGTTTGCGGGGGTGGAGACGGACCGCGTTACCACACGAGTGGGGCAGGAGCAGCGGGCCACGTTTATCCCTGTGCTCCCGCCAACGACTGATAGCAACCAGTCAAGGGTCGAATGACTAACCGATGACTGACTGACAACACTTATGAACTAAACAGCGTCGAAGTAACAATGGGAAGGGGAGAAAAAAATGCGACTATAGTGCTGGAAGGGGTAGGGAATAATGACTTTCAACACGTCACCAGCCGCCATCTTGGTAGTCCAGCTCTCAAAACCAAACAGTTGTTTTTTTTTCTTAAACTTTCCAAATCTCAACTTTCTAGAATTAATAATAAAAATAGGTGTAAGGTGACTATCATGATGGCAATTTTTTTATACAAATAGTTCGAATCGTAATGTGCTATAGTGGCTACAACACACTTTTTGGACTCGCTAAGCTCACACTAACTGAAATGTCCAGTAGGATAGGACATTTTGGGTTAATCCGCGAAATGCCCTCAGAGGACGGCGCGCATACTGTTGTGCATATTTAACACACACACACACACACACACACACACACACACACACACACACACACACACACACACAAAGCCCGTCGCGTAAGCCATTGTTTTGAGGCACCCACACTTTGGGCCGTCGACGACCACTCTCCTATTGCTTGATAATAAATAAACTTCCTCCTCTAGCTAGTTCGTCTTTGGTAAGAACATCGGTTATCACAAAACCCCGCGACACAAACGTTCCTTTTTAAACATCTGCTTCCTTCTCTTCCCTCTTTATCCCCTTTATCCTCTGCCTCCAACCTCCACCACCGATGAATATCGCGACTCTCAACCGTTTGGCCGTCTGACAGGCAGGGGTTGAGTGGTGGTGATGGGGGGGGGGTGAGGTGTTTTAAGTCAAGGAGACACGAGCGAGGAGAGATAATTTCCCGTAAAGGAGAGACAAACCATCGTCGTTCACTATTTTCCTTAGGAGTTCTGTTTTTGCCATCTACTTGCTCTATCCGGTTTGAGAGTGAAGACAGTGCGCGTACAGAAAAGGAGGGTGGAAAATCAAGAAAACAGAAAGAAAAACAAGATGCAGACCCTTTATAAGAAGTTGGTTGCCGTTAACAGGGTCGAAAAGTGTTGCGTTTCCTCTTTTGTTTGAAAGGATCGCCACTCTCGCGTCTTATCCACTCGAGCGGAAGCGGAAACGAAGATTCTGACATGCGCGGTCAGCGTCCTAGAGGAGGGCGTTGAGTGCATGCGCTGCCTGGCGATTGACACTTGACATGTCATGGCAGATGTCACAGGATTCTCTCTCTGGCATGGCAGACTCCGAGCATCGGTATCTGTTTATCACTCTGTTCATCAGCTTCTTCATCACCTACTTTCCATGCGTCCCCCATCCCTATCCCCCCACCCCCAACACACACAGAGTCAGTAAACCTACGGTTTTTAAACTTCGTTCACTCTGGTCTCTCCTCCATGCGATGGTTCCCCCTCAGTCGACGGTCTAGACTGGTCGAACTGATGGCGGCTGATAAACGAAATCAGTCCTCCGCTGACCAGTCCGGTTAACAGGCGGAGGGGTGGGAGTGACGAGGGAGGAAGCAATGGAGGAGGGGGAGGCCGTTCGCAAAACATTTCGTATCCTGTGACTGGGTGGGTGGGTGGAGACATTGTTGCTATTTAGGCATCAACACTGATCCATGCAAACTACCCGCTGGCTGATCGTTACCCGCTATCTCGCGTTCCCCAGTCTGGGTATCGCCTAATCCTATCTCACTGGAACCACTGAAGACAGGCGGACTAACGAACACACATGCACGCACACACATATGTAGACGAACACACACACACACACACACACACACACACACACACACACACACACACACACACACTGTCAGAAACCAATCGGTGTCAGAGCAAAACTTAACATGTTATATGCTGTTCTAGATAAGAAAAGAAGGGCTGTACCGCTGCTGGCGGGTAAAAAGGGTTAAAAAGAACATTCTCGAGCTCTTAATGACAAGTGTAGTCACCAAGTGCGGAAGTTGGAAAATCCCAGGACCGGCGAGCAATCGAAAGTCGATCGTCGTGTCCGTAAGATCTGTGCACTCGCGGCCTCTGAATCCCCCCTTGCTGTAACTTTGTCTAATCAAGGTTGGACCCTTTTGTGATATTACTTACAGATGAATGAAATCGTGATTGTGAGTGGCTGATGAATTTTTGTATTGTTATCCAGAGAAGGATGAACGAAATTGTGGTTGTGTGTCATTTATGCATTTTTATATTATTTTTTATCAACAAAGCATCCCCACCTATTTTGACCCTGAAAAACGTTGATCATTATTTGATAATGGAACAGTATGTGGCCGTTAGCTCCGCGTTAAAACGAGGTGTCGCGTGAGGAACGAGTGTAAATTAAGCACCACAGAACTGTGCACTCAATCCTAATACCCGAGTTACAGGTTCTTCCCACAGACTGCATTAGCGTGACATGTACCCGGAAAAAACAACAAAACGGGTCGACATATTCACCGTTCTGATTGGACAACTTCGTCGTTTTCGATTGTTCCGGTCATGGCATCGTCCTGTGGTGGGCCTCTGTTGCGTCACCTTCCGTGACCTAAGAGTTCAACGTCACTTCCGGGGTTAGGGGAAGGAGAACCCAGTCAACCCAGCGTGACATCACCCCAAGATCACTCGTCAGTGGGTAGGAAGTATCTCAGTGCGTTTCATCGACACCCCGAGAGTCTACCTACTTCAAACCGCACTCACGAATTTGGAACATAGAGTTCCAACCCGTGTCCTAGTTACCCATGTCCTAGTTACCCATGTCCTAGTTACCCATGTCCTAGTTACCCATGCCCTACTGTAAGGGAAGTAACTTTGGTATCTATAAGGTCAGGCCTAGCCTATACACGGTTGCATGTTAACGACAATTATCGGTCGGAAATAAGGACGTTCACGTAAGCGACAATATCAGACATCTATTTTCGTAAGATTGCAGTGATCACAGATTAGGAAAGTGAAAAGATATTTTAATGTTTATATATATTCGTGAGGACATTGGACTGTTCGACTGAAGGATTACACTCATGCTATTTTTAGCAGGTTTGTTTCACCCTTGTGAATGTGGCTGTTGTTGTAAGTGTAGTTTTTCATTTGCGTTTTACTCATCTATGTTCATATTTCCTTCCGTACAATGTGTTCGGTGTATGTGTCTCATGTAATCTGAACGTAGGTGGCAGTTGAATAATGCTAGGTGAGTGAGCTCCACGTTTTCTTGTCCGAAGTCCTTTGCCAAGGAAACTGAAATATCAGAGTGAACACAACCAAGAAATCTTTCGTCTTCTTGTTTTTGTTTGTTTGTTTGTTTGTGTGTTTGTTTGTTGCTCTTTTTTTGCAAGAATCTGCACACATCCTGACTGAGTGTAATTTGGTGACACTCTCTTTCTCTCTCTCTCTCTCACACACACACACACACAATGTGAACAAGAGAATGAGACGAAAGGAGCGCAATAGCCATGACATGTAAATAATACCAACCATTAAAGGATATAGTTTCACAAATAACTACATCAAATAACCGACATGGTAATTTCCACCGTGTCCATTTCTGGTCGCCTTACCGCCACCACCACCTTATCTACGTGGGTGGATGGTTTCTGTGCGCACGTGTGTGTGTGTGTGTGTGTGGAAGCGGGAAAGATTGACTGTCACGTGTTGACATGCGGTCAGCTTATGGGGCTCTGTACATCGATAGGGCTGTATGCACAGGGAAAGAGTTCAAAAACGAGTAATGATCCGGTTATGCAAATTTGGCAAGGCGTTTAAAATTACAGCTTTCCTTTTTTTGTGCGTATTTATAAATAATTGTTGTCGACTCTTTGCTCTCCCTTAAAGCAAACAAACCAGCGCAAGCACGCACGCACACATGCAATCATCTATCTCCTTTTTTTCTTATTTCTTACTTTATCTCTAGCCCTCTCGTTGGATTTATGGTTTTTGTTCAAATTAACAAAATATTATTTTTCCTTTTTAACGCAGCATCGTTACAGATCACAGAACTTGTTATTAAATGTGTTTTAGAAACAGTATAAAGAAGAGAGAAAGAAAAAGTACAAAAAGACGAAGAAATGAATGAATGAAACAGGAATAAGAACACGCTGACGAACGGAGAAGAAAGACCACGGGCGCCCACTAGCGGCAGACTGGAGCAACACTCCCGACCTCGTTACAGTTGGGGGTTCTGGCAGAAAGCCCGCTGGTGCGAACCGTGCTTTGGCTGTGGTAATCACATGGTAATCAAATGCTTCTCTTTCGACGCCTGTGTTGTCCTCCTTTTGCATCTCATTTGCAGCGGCACTTTGATCTCGAGCGGTTGAGGTTCGGCATGACCCGCTTCAAGGTCTTCAATATTTTATTTATGTGGTGATGGAGGAAGGGAGGGGGGCGAGGGACCACACCAATCAATAATTCATTCCCTCAGCCCCTTATGACACATAACATACATTTTCCGCCGCGATCTGCCGTTTGGTTTCCCTCCCCCACCCCTTAGACTACACGAATCTGCCGTCGGCTCAAAAGAAAAACTTCAAAGCGACAGAAAAGGCAGGGAGGTTACACCGCAGGGTCTGTGTTTTTTTGCGCGTGTTAGGAATTGTAAAGAGGAGGGGGGGGCAGAAAAGTGTGTATTTGGGATTTTCTCAGCAGTACATTCAATTGGATGACAGCGGTGGCAGAAGTGGAAAAAAAAAATAAAAAAACGGCTGCTGTGCCACCGGTTACATGTAATCAAAATATCACGTGCAGTGAGCGTTAGTGACGACAGCAAAGAAGCGATAACTTTAAATATGTGGCGCTGTTACTCGAGAACGACATTGTCTGCCTTTCCCACCACGTCGACATCCACCACCCACTCCTTCCCGACCAACAAGAAAAAGAAAATTGTAAGAACGCGTTTTTCTTCTCAGTCTGTCAGGGGACGACTACAAGGATGGGAACCATCACAGTATCCTTGCTTCCACAGCATGTCTGTAGTCAATATACAAACTTGACTAAGCCCTCGTATAAGGGACACCACTTGAATGCTAGATATACAAGACTTGACTCCCCTTATCCCTCCTCTCTCGTCCCCGGCAGCGCTCCGATCGTTTAATGTAATCTGCAATCCTTTCATTTCTTCCCCGAGAACAATTCTATATTTATCCAGCCAGCACATCGCCCCAGAATGCACCGCGACTTCTCATTTGAGGCTACCTCAGCTGTTCGTGTTGGAATGTGACTCAGTCTTTGTGAGCACGCGCTTGAAGGGTGGGGAAAGTGCACGATAAAAGTGCATCATCATCGTCGTTTTTATTATCGACAAGACCAAGCTCGTCCAAGATCTACATGTCACCCCATGAGAACAAAGGGCGATCACTCACGCTACATCTACATGACTTCTCTTCCCCTTCCACCTGGGTAGGATGGAGATTGCACTTTATCACAGATGGGCCGGAGACCTGCTCTGGAAAGCAGGCTACTCGGCACGATTGTCGTATGCTGGTGGTAAGCCTGACTGTGACAGTCACAGACACGCCCAGTCGAGCTGCACGCACGTGCAGTCCTCACTGAGGTGATTAACTCGGGGCCCTCGTCAGCGGGGGTGGGATGGAGAGGTCGCTGCGGGGTATCAAAGGAAAGGTGAGTGCGCTAAGTAAAAATGTGGAAGAGGGCTTCGCAATTTATACCTCCCTCATTTCACCACCCCCAGCACTATCATTCCTTTTATTTTTAAAGACATTTTTTTGTGTTGAACAGGTTCAGTGCATCTCCGCAAAGGATGCTTCGAAGATAACAGACAGAAATGAGGTAAGAGTAGATTGTTTGATAAATGACAATCATCGACAAATATTTGCCACAAAACAAATAGAGGAATATATAAAGTGAGAGAGTCAGAAAAAACATATATAGTAATTAGTAAGAGTGGGGGAATATATATGTATAGTAAGAGAGAGGGGGAATATAATTGCCTCTCACTGCTCTGGTGCTTTTAAATTATTTGCTTTTTCTTGCAGCTCTACTCCTTACTCTTTACTACAGACAAAAACAAAAGGTATATAAGCTAAATATAGAACGAGATTTAAAATCAGCTACATATTTCAACTCTCTGAAGCCTGATAATGGATTATATATATATTTCTTTTTTTTTTAAAGCGATTGACTGGAGAAGGGAGGCAAAGTGACCTCTTCTTTGCAATTTCTGTATGGACCGGGGTCACCGTGCTTTAAGATGTAAATTTAAATAAATCACACACACACACACACACACACACACACACACACATTAGAAGCGATAGCCCGTGTGATGTCTCATTATTGATTGATATCACAGCTAATGACAAGACGGATCGATTGTCACCTCTTTATCGCCTTTCAAAGTGTCGATTGTCAAAGAAAAGAAGGAAACACAAATAGAAGGATTATTCTGCTTCGATACGCGCGCTGGAGAAAAGACCAGCTCAGTGTAATACAATTATTTCGTTTCATAATTCGGAAGCACCGGTCGGTGAAACATGCCTGGCGGAAAAAAACAATAAAGGTTAATTGCAAAATAATGTTCAGTCTCAGGGAAAAAAGACATTTATGGCATATACGTCAAGTCCAATAGATTAAACGATAAATCGACTTAAATGGTGGGTTCCCCCGTTCTCCTCCCGAGATTAATATTATAATGCATGCCTCTTGCAGAGCTTTGGTGCAAAAAAAAAAAAGATACAGAAAATTCGGTCTGAAAGACTCAGATGGTTTTCGTAATCGTATGTGACAGCAAGAAACTGTCAGGTATTGTCAAAGAAGTTAGACATCCATAGACATGACACTGGCGCCCACCTACAAGTCGTGAGATGCATTAAAACACCGAGAATAAAGGGATGTAACTCGAAAGCGCGGACGAGTGGAATAATTTGGTGCACGTGTACGTACGTAAAATATTACAGGAGGAAGACTGACGACAAGGACCTTAGGGGTCGGATCCTGAGAAGGAGACAAATGACAAATCCTTATGTACGAGGGCAGCAGAATAATTTTTTTTTTTTACTTTTTACATCTCGCCCTCGATATCAGGAAAGAAAACTGAAACACTACTTAACTTTAAAACAAATGCATTAATAAAGAGAGAAAATTAGAATATATACATAGATCGGGGTTGTCTAAACTGACTGGGATTTTTGACATGGAAGTGCCACAAGACTATTCAGGGATTTTGCATATCTATACAGAACATTCTGTTAAATCTTTGTGCGTCATGAAACATACCAATGATTTCTTTAGTCAGCCGATAATAGTCCAGCAGCAGCAAACAGCGGTTGACAGCAAGAATATTTGAGATCGTAGCTGTGGGTTCGAATTTCGACTCCGGCACATTTTTTATTTATTTTTTTTTTTTTGTTACCTGTGCTGTTCGGATCAAAAGTCTCGGCGAATAACACGCAAAAGCGTCAAGACAGTACATTATGTTACTCCTGAAGCAACATTTAAAAGGGTAGTTGGCCAATCTTCCTAGGTTTTCATCCAACGCAGAATGCAGAGAGCGCGAAGGGGAAGAAAAAAGTGTTTTCTTACAGTAATTTGATATCTGTGATAATTACATGTATGATAATTTACATACAGTACCCTGATATCGTACAGTATCCTGAAATTTTATAAGCAGTGTTTAAATATCTTACATTATCCAGGTATATTACATATATTATCCAATCATGTACAAATATTATGCGGTGTACAAAATTCTTACCTGCAGTATCTAAATATATTACACGCAGTCTACAGATATTTTACTTACAGCCCATACATCATCTTACAGGCAGTTCACGGGTATATCACATACAGTTTATCTCACTTATCTCACTGGCCGAACACTTTCATGAATGAAATGTGAACATACTCACATCTCTCACCTGCTTAGACATTATGCCAATATCAAATGTGAGACCCGTAAACAACAACCCACTATGAACGACATCAGTTCAAATAAACTGAGCTGCCATAGACTCTGAATAATATTGATGCAGCATCTTTGTTGTTGCGACTTTTGTTGTGCCTCAGGTGTGTCCACGGCTTCCGCGCACGTTTTCAAAACAAGCGAGACTTGAACAGGTAAAAACGTTTGTCGAATGAGCAGCAGGCACGTGCTAATGACGCTAAGAGTTCAAGACGAGGTCGTGAGGTGCAGGTAACCCCTCGTGCTGAGGTGTATGTGTGTGTGTGTGTGTGTGCGTGCGTGTGCGTGTTTGTGTGTGGACGGGCGGGGGTTCTACTTGAGCGTGTACAGCTGCCCTGAGCTCCGCAACACGTCAGCATGAGTATCCGAGCTTCCATATGAACAACCTACCTCTTGATAAGGGGTACGGGTACCTCGAATATTCTACCTCGTAAGCGACTTGCACCCACAGACCTACCATCAGTAGCCATCCCCTACCCTCACAAAACTAAACCCCCTTCCCGTCCAACAACCTCTCGACTGCAAGACAAACAAGCACCTATTACCCTGTAGGCGTCACTTCCGGGGCGACGTCGCGTCATTTTGCATCAGACCTTTACTCACACAAACCCAACACTATGCGTACCCTTGTCTTCCGCCTCACCCCAAGCTCCAGCTCCGATAACGGGAAAAGAGGGTGGGGTGACAATTAGAGAGTGGCCACGAGACAGAAGGAGAAGAAATGTGGGAGGTTGCTTGGCCTTATCAACGTCCAACATAATTATAGTTATTACACACATCACACCCTTTCACCCCGGCTAATGTTTTCATTCTCCATCTCTGGCTGACTTCAGCAGCCGTCTGCTAGACCTAGCGCTGATCTCGGCTTGCACACGCCAGCGCAGGCGGTGGTGGTGGTGGTGGTGGTTGCCTCTGGTCCCGATGGTTTATAGGCGGCGACAGGGAGCGATGACCAGTAGGTGCTACATCAGCAACCACAGTGATGGCGGAATGGTTTATGGCCGCCGAAGTGGACAGTATCAAGGGGCGCAACAAATTATCGCACACCCGAGGCAGGATGAAGTGGGAGTGGGAGGTGGTGGGATGTGCGGTTATGGAACACACTGACCCCTTCACCCGTACCCCTCTACCCCCGCTCTCCTCCCGTTTATTGCGGCAAAGACGCTGTGTACATGGGTGCACCGATAGAGTGTCAAACGGTACACGCAGCACAGCGTGCACGATACACGTGATTAATACGGTGTGATGTAAAGCAACTGAACAGTCAGCAAGGCTTCTGACAATAATGATGCGCTAAATGATACACTAAACACAGCAACAGTATTTGAAACCACTTGAAAAAGACTAGGCAAACCTTTTAATATGCATCGAGACAGGGAATCTGTAATATAATAATAGATAACTGCTGAGCTATAAATAATTTATAAAACGTTGTGAAATTTATTAATTCAGTTTCTTAATCATTATAGAACAGAAATGCTTACTACTACCGAAGAGAAAGAAGGTGGTGGTGGTGGCGGTGGTGAAGTAGACAATAAGTGACACTGCTAACGATGACACCAAAACACGACCATCGACAAACTCACCGGTCATATCACCGACACTGAGATGCTTGACATTATTTCCCGGACCTGTTCAACCAAACCTCGCACACTGACATGACTAGATAAGAGGAGTGGAGGAGGGCAGGAGTAAAGAGGTCGCAGCAGTCTTATCGGCGGGGAAACAACCCCCGGGGTCCACGACTGCGGGTGCCACCCTGAGTCAGCGCTGCGGCCGCAGAGAGGAACGCGGGTGGGTGTTAAGCAACAATGCGGCCTTGCCCTCTGGGACTGTGACGAAGCTGCTACACAGCGGAGCTTTGTCCCGACTATTGACACCACAGGTGGTTGCCAGCTTGTCCGGAGGAGAATGTGACGTAAGCTCGGGGGGGGGGGAAGTCAGGCCTTGTTAATATTTCACCAGTAGACAAAGGAGTCAACCCTTGCAGTTGCTGGGAACGATTACCACACAAGTGACAAGAGTCCCCGATAACCGAGTCCCCGCCACCCCGCCCACCCCGCCTGAGGAAGTCACATCCTTCAAGTCTCCTTCGCTTCCGACCACAGCATCATCCCCGATTTTGAAATCACCTCAAAGCAGCACAACAGTTGCAAGACACTGATAATTCTCTCCCCCTTTCCTTTGCCAGAGTTGCCTCCCGGGCGTCGTCTCACGCTTTGCGGCTGATGATGAGTGGCGAGGGGTGGAAATGACTCGCCGCATGTGGTCACGTGCCCCGTCGACAACCTTGCCGCCGTCATCCAGGTCAAGATTCTGACCTTTGCATGTTCGCTGTAGTCCAGCACTCCCTGATTGACTTACTTGATTCCTGATGTCAGTCAAATCTTCGAAAAGGACGTCAACCACTGCCTGATCTAAAAATACTCCAAACTTTGATAGTTTGTAAATTAAGCAAATGTCTATTAATCATGGTCGACATTCAGTCCACTCAGAGAAACACATTCGCTTTGTCATCACTGCAATTAGAATTACAATTTCCAGGTTTCAAGGCAGATATACTTCTTTCAAGATGTTGATGGCGGGCAGCCGACAGAGATTTCCCTCCAGGCCTTCTTGTTGCTTCTTCCTCCATACTGCCAAACCCCTGCTATAATGGAAACAGCTTTGTATTAATGGCTGTAATCTCCCAAAAGGATATAAATGTAGTGGCGGAGGAGGAAGAGGGGGAAAAAACCTAGAATATGACAGGTGATGGTTTTAATAACGCTACAAGTCAGACACTTGGTGCCAGGCCAAGACAGGCAAAGGGGAAACAATCAACGACGCGATTATCTAAGCAGACAGAACTTCAAAGACGATCCACGACAGGCGTCTGAAAACTCCACCAACATCCCATCGTCCTTGAGATACACCGACTGTGGCGCTGGCTTTTGATTGGCTTGCACCGGCACGCCCGCGATCAGCTTTCATAAAAATATTAATAATCGGACGAAGGCCGGGGATTTACTTCCCCTTTCAGCCGAACAACGGTTGCCGATCGATCGGCGGTGGTCCGGTTTCACTTCAAAAGGAAGAGAAGGTGAAATATGGCGTTGTGATCTCGCCGCTGCTAATTTGTCTGGCACTTGGTGCAGTCGAGACACTACTACTACCCCAACAGTCTTCTTGCGAAGACCAGGAGGAGAGATGCCAGACCAACAGAGTTGAGAACAAGTTGTCATTACTTCTCGCCTTCCCTACCCACCCCACCCCTGACTCCAAGAAGGGTAGCAGTGGAAGGGCGCTTGCGGCTCATCAAAGAAAAGACCCCCACCTGGCCACATTGCCAAACAAATCCCCGCCGTGCAGGAGTTCGAAACGAGGCTGAACTTGCTCATCGAGGAACTTGATGATGTAAACAAGGGCTGCCAGATGGGCTCAATAATCTATGAACAGACTCCGAGAATGAGGGCCAAGTGGAGGTAGTCGATGGTCAGCCAGCGCACTGGGGAAGCCGTGATCAGGAAACTTCCTCCCCTTTTGTTTCTTTTCGCCGGCTACGTTGACCCTTTTCGTGGCGGCGCCTGCCTGGACCAGAGGGGCTGCCGGGCGGTGCTCAAATAAACACCGACTCGCGTGCGACAGCCGTTAGGGGGTTAATTTGCCCTGCGGTAGCCTGGTTGTTTGTTTTCGTATTTTGAAACAAAGTTCCCGCGATCAGCTTCGACGCAGGCTACATCAAGTCGGCACAGTCTCCTTTCTGAAAGCGGACTGCCGGCGATTAACTCCTCGCCAGATGCGCTCTGGTTTCCGGCGTTAAAGGGAAACAATCGCAGCGATAGGGGTTATCCCGCCTCACGGAGCCCACGCTCCGCATCGCCACCCGTCTCCCCCTGAGGAAGGTACGCGGGGTCAAGGCATCAAAGTGAACCAGGGTACAGTTCTCTTGAGCGCAACTTTAAATATCCGTGGCGCTGCACGGTGACGACTTTTATTTTTGTAGGGGGGGAAGGGGTGAAGCATCGGGTGGAGGAGAAGAAGGTGGGATAAAGGAAGTGATGCACGTGAATCGACTTGCGGAGTGACAGACAAACAAGCTCAAAATTTCACCGAATCCGGCAGAACATGCAGGGCAGATTGAGAGGCAAGATTAAAAAATAAATAAATAATATTCTCACCAACGTACCGTCCAGAACAGAAGCAAACAAAAACAAAGAAACAAACCAAGAAAATAAATATTGAAGACAAAATGTTTCCGGTGTGGATGTTCTGCCGTCAGATCACTGGAGGTTCACAAACGAAAAAAAAGGCAACATGTGTGTGTGTGTGTGTGTTTATGTGTGTATGCGTGCGTGCGTGAAGCAGCTCAAAATGAAGCACTGCTGGAATCTCCCACCCACAGACTTGACAGTCGTTGCCGATATCAGCGCTGACACGCTTGCACTGACGGTAAAATGTTTGCTGGTTAATTACACACGGTGACAACGACAGGCCGACATATCTGTCTCACCTGGCATCTACCTGGTCAGGTGCTCGATCGCTCTTCGTTCTCATCCCTCCCGGCCCTTCCCCTCCCTCCCTCCCTCCCGCTTCCTCCTCCTCCCTCACCGCGAAGCTAGCGAGACTGATAGCCAGTTTCACGGGAGATCTCTCTGAGTGAAAAGTCAGCCCCGATTCCATGCCTTCTCTTGTGGCATGGCGGGGGGTACCCTATTACCTGAGACTGGCAGTGCAAACCGCGCACGACATCATCAAAGACGACGGAGAAGATGATGAGATTCGCAGAGATATCTTCCAACAATCGGGGATAGCAGTCACAGGAATAGAGCTTCCTGACAATACTGTGGTTTTTATTTCGCGTAGAGCATTTCTGACATACACCTACTTGCGAACTTGATGGTGTATATAATCAGATTAATTGGCCAATGTGATATACCTGACATGCAGCACATTAGAAACTACTTGACGCACAGGTAAATGTGAGCTTTATTATGAGACATATGAATGAGAAAAAGCGCGTGATACTTAACGTGCAGTACAAAAAAACCATTTGACGCAGAGAAAGATACTAGTTGATAGAGAGAGAGAGAGAGGCGAACTATTTAGCGCAGAGAAAAATAGTTATTGAGAGAGAGAGAGACGAACTATCTGACGCGGAGGAAGATACTAATTGACAGACAGAGAGAGAGAAACTATCTGACGCAGAGGAAGATACTAGTTGACAGAGAGAGAGAGAAACTATCTGACGCAGAGGAAGATACTAATTCACACACACACACAGACGAACTATCTGACGCGGAAGAAGATACTAATTCCCAGAGAGAGAGAGAGAGACGAACTATCTGACGCGGAGAAAGATATTAGTTGACAGAGAGTGAGAGAGAGAGAGAGAGAGACGAACTATCTGACGCGGAAGAAGATCCCAGATCTTTGCCATACCCACCCCCACCCCAAATACTCTTTCATTATCTAATGGGACAATTATACCGGTTACACGTGAACAGATTTACACCCAGATGATAAAGAGACAGCGAAGAAGAATAAAGATTATTCTTTAAAACACTTATATACGCAAAGCATGTGTAGGTGGAGCTTATGGGCTGCTCATTACCCGAAACACACAACTCTTAAAGAATGCATGCAAGTCAGCTCCCGGATGTTGGGCAGCCTGGACAAGGGGTGGGTAGGGAGAAATGGCGTTTCTTTCTCCCGAGCGTGCATTCCCAGTATTCCTTCGTCGATCATTCGTGCATGCACAAAGACTCATTCATCTGCAGCTCCTGGCAGATCCGTTCTCCTTCGGTCCGTCCATGGACAGCTGCTTGCCTGACAGGTTTATAGCAGCCAGTCTGCGGCACGCAGGGGGAGGGGGGAGTCGCAGGCGTAACCCCCGCCCTGGCCCCGGGCTTGGTGGGCGATCTGTTGGCAGGGACCTGAACAAACAGGTGTGAAGTCCTGGCGCCTGACTTCTGATTAATGCTCACCTGGATTAGCAGGGATTACCCATGCCCCGGCCGATTTATATCGTCTCAGGGTCGACTCCAAGGGAATGAGTCGGCAGGTCGGGTTGTGGTGGCAGTGGTGGAGGTTGGCAATAAATAGAAATAATAGGAGAGTCACAAGGGTTGAAATTTCTCGAGAGCTACTCTCTTTTTCCTTTCTTATAAATCTCCGTAAAACGTAGTGCAAAAAAAAAAAAATAAATAAAAAATGGAGGAATTGGATTACTGTTCTGATGTTTCGTATTTCAGGAAATTATAGGCTAATATTTCTTTTAAACGGTATACATGTCTGAACAAATCAGTGGTGGTGTTGAGGGTATGGTAGCTGTAACAGCTTATTGTTGGCAAAACATGATATCGTCTGTGTGTGTGTGTGTGTGTGTGTGTGTGAGAGAGAGAGAGAAATGGAGAGAGAGTATTATATTGTATGGTGTGTGACTGAACTCTACAAGTTATATATATATATAAAGAAAAGGTTGATTTACAAGTAGTTGCTACAAAAGGAAACCGTTGTAAATGGAGGAAATTAAGCTGGCGAATAGGTCAAGAAACCCGCCGAAGAAGTAGAGGTGAAGTCCTCTGAAAGACAGCTGTTGCTTCACAACGTATCGGAAGGTGCTCAAAGGGAGGGGGTGATGAGTACCATGATAATGATGATGACACCACCAACCCCCCCCCTCCCCGCCGTCAACAACGGCGTTGTTTAGCATATACCGCCCGAAGAAGCGAACTTCAAAGAGATAAATGTTAGAACTTTAGAATCACTATTCTGTAATGACACAAAATGGTCTGCCTAGGTTAAAGGAGTTGCCTTTGATACAAGTACTATTATTCCCTGTCCTCGTTACAACATTGTCTTGCAGCGCATCACGCACGTGCACCAGCCCACCAATCAAGTGGCTCGGTGCATCCCGCAAGCAGAATAAAAGCCCGCTGTCCTCCCCGATGCCAGGCTAAGCCGTAATGGAAGCCTGCGGGCTGAAGCGCGGGTGTGAGATAAGCAATCTCAAGAACGCATCTCTGCCTGTCAGCTTGTCCGCCATCTTAGTTCCTCACCTCCTCCCCCCACACCCCCCCCAACACACACCATCTCACCTCACCCCACCTACCCCCGCTCAGTCTTTACTGGCCCCCGTCTAGTTGATAAACAGCGAGGAGAAAGAAATCCTATCTACCATTGTCTTCGCTGGGGAAACTACTCCATGGGATGCAAGGAGTCGAGGAGTGAGGGGGACTGGCGGCCATTAATCTCGTCAGAATTCCTGCGATAACGGTCAGACTCAGCCTCTGGCCGCGGCTACGGATGACCACTGACACTGGTGACAGGAAATATGTCGGCAAGTGCTCCCCCGCCTCACTATCTCACCTTCTTTAATTCAGCATCTCTCTCTCTCTCTGTAAAATTACGAGATGCTCAAATTTTATTTAAGTAATAAACCGCACACAAAGCCTTAAAAAAAAAGAGGAGCTAAGGTAGTCTATTAAATACCTTTCTCTCTCCTAATGCCTGTCCACTCTCCAATCCACTCTCACCCCACCCAGCCCCACCCTTTATAGTTACACCTCTCCGCTTATGGACCGTGACCATAGCAACGACAGACCCAGTGACCAATAGGATTCCTTTACCTCCGCTTGATATGGACCAGAGGAATGACTGGACCCTGGAGGTTACCTGCCAGCTCCAATGTCCGCGGCTGCATGTGCTTCTCTCAAAGGACACGCTTTGCTGCCAATCCTCAACCAGGCGTGAAACAGGTTTAGCTACAGCTTCTCATCTGTAGCCAACAAAGTGTAGGATGAAGGATAGTATCGGTATAGTGTAGACCTATATAGTGGATAGTGTATGCCTGTTCCAGCGATTTTGTAGGAAGCTACGGAAAGCACATAGCTTACAAAAGCGATGATTTAAGTACAACAATCGCATTATATTGGAGAGATGGGTAGAGTGTTGACCCGGGAGGAACAGAAATGATGCAGTAACCACGAACTAAAGCATGTCAGGGGTGCCAGGGGTGTCAGGGGTGAGGTATTTAGTGTCGCTAGGAGGGTTACACGTTGTAAACTACAGCGCCGAGGCTGATTTAAGTGAAAGAACAGCGAACTGTCAAGGGTTTTTGACAGACAGGATCAGTTGTTGTGCTGAATGATTGCCAACGCTGACAGAAGAAACACGACCCGGAAGTTGACTGAATACGACAGGAGTGCTCCCCCCTAACTGTAGCCGCACCGTTATCTCTGGAACTGTTGGCGCTTCGTAGACACCGAGACTGAGGCTGCCTGTTCAACGAGCGATCTTTAGATCAGGCTGCCTCACCAACCAACCACCTACCCATCTACCCCGCCCCCATTTCTTTCCGTTTTTCAGCAGCCCGCCCGTCATCATGGCGGACAGATACTATGCCCGAATCAACACCGCCAGTTAGTCTTTCGGAGTGGTTGGCCTCAGTCTTCTACCGTATAGCCCGCACTTCTCCTATTCTTCTCTCTCTCTCTCTCTCACACACACACACACACACACACAGATGCACGCACATATTTTCCAGTGCGCCGCCGTCAATGGTAGCAACCTTCAGCGAAGAAAGAACTCCAAGTCTCCAAGTGTAAGTTTGGTTCACAATCTAATTCGCAGGCCAGACCACCAAGTTTACTCACAGCTACTCCACCACCATCGGTAGAGTTCTCTCGGTGTCACGAGGTTTACCACTGGCAGCGGCAGTCTTTTCCCCTCCCCCTCCCCCTTAGCCCCATTTCGCAAGGAACTCGCGCCAGAACGTTGATTAAAACTGACGGGGCTGGGGAGGGTAAGGATTTCGGCAAAAATGTAATCCCCCACCTACCCCTTCCTCTTCATCATTATGGCGTCCACGTGTAAAAAGATAAAGGGTGGCTGATGGGGGACCTGTGGAATCTTTTGATGGAATTTTTTAATTTTGCTTTTTCTTCATTCACTAAATGTCGAACACTTTATACCTGACAGCAAACATTATTTATTCGATTGGTGCGGAGGGGAGAGTGGTGGGGGGGGGGACATACGGGATGCCGGCCACCCTGGATTTCACACTTCGCAAATTGCTTCCATCTGGTCCGACACGCCTCGTTGTGTACTAAAGTAGGGTAGAAGTTCTAGCTTTAATTTAACTGTGCTGTTGGCTTTGTTTAAATTTCTAGAACTATCTTTTCTTTACAGCAAGTCTCCTACAAGTCCTGTCACCAACTCCCAAGATACTTTCTTGCACCCGAGAATGAGAGTTCGTACGCGCATTCAAAGTAGCGCACACATGCATCTTGAAGTTGTGATAAACGAATGGGGTGAAGGTGGTGACGTAGGGGCAGTTCATGCAAGTGGTCCATCGTTTCAAGGGCACGCTTGTGGAAGGCAGAACCCACTTCTCTTATTTTCTGTTGAGTGGACAGTGGGAAAAGGTTTGATTTTCATTGTCCGATCTGGCTTTGAATCAGCGAGCTTCCATTCCAAAGCAGGCCGCACTACCCAGCAGAATATAAAAGAACATAAAAGCTCCCATGATCAGCAGACCTCTTTGGGAAAATTACGACCAAAAGAACACAGTATCCTGATATTCCATAGAAGACAACAGAATTACTGAATTACACGTTTACCGATCTCCACATCAAGGACCGACTGCCAAACTTTGAATTCTCTCACCGCCTCTATTCTATGAGATCGTAACCTACATCCGCTCCTTCTCTCTCTCTCTCTGTGAACCTGGTTCATGAGGTTTGAAGATCATAGACGATCATAGTCGATCCCAGTTTATCTAGCTTTGAGACCCCTGCCTTCATTTTTTTTAAAATGGCCATCTAATTTTGTTGTTGGTCATCTGGAATGTCCATCTAACTGACAACTACAAGATTTTGTTTTCCCACCAAAACGCAAGCTGCCGATCTTCTCAAAGTGTCTTTAGTTTCTCCCTCTGAGTTGTTTTCCCCCCTACCCCTCGACACCCCAACTTTCTGTGATCTCCACGCCGGTGCAGTCGTGTAGATTGTACACAGGTCGGAATGCTGGAATGAATAAGGGGTGGGGATAAGGAATGTGGAGTGCAGTACTTTACAGAAAATGTGGGTTGCTGGTGGGGTCCTCGGCACCTCTGATGAATATTATTGCGTCGATGAACATGAGCATAAGCGTCTGAGATCTTGCACAGCGAATTATTTTTGTTTACTAAGAAGAAAAAACATTAATTCATAATTTAAAAACCCTTCTTGTCTGTCCTTTCTTGCCTTTGCTCTATCTCGCTCGCAAACTCACTCACTTGCTCACTCTACTCACTCAAATGTACAGGTTATTAGAAACGATGCACAAAAATTTACAAATTATGTGAGACCTTTCATAAGCCTGATGACCAAACGAATAAATACCTTGTTTGACAAAATACACATAAATACAGAGAGACGGAAAGAAAAAGAAGCTCGCACCTACAAACAAACATCTCCACCACGACCACCACCACCACCACACACACACACACACACACGTATTAAACGGTAACAGTCGACCAAAGCCTCGAGGGGATCAAGTAAAACCTACCCTGATGCCAGAATACCGACAAGAAATCGTTTCCTCGTCTTTGAAGCCTATTAGCCGTGAACAGAAGCTCGCGTCAGTGATCCCCCGGAAGGACAAGACCAAAACTAAAGGCAAATTTGTGCCCGTCATCAATATTCACAGCCGCTGCAGCAAGTCGCGCTGGCGTTGACGGCGGCGGATTGTGGCGGCAGTAAAAGTGGGTCCGTGCACCCTCCCCCCGAGCCCTTGATGTGGTGGTCCTGCCCAACGAGGCACACAGTCAAGGAGAAAGGGAAGAAGTCCTCATCATGTCCGACTGGTTAGCGGTGTCCGGGAAACGCTAGAGGGCGCTGGCTTTCCTTTAGAAACTTTTTTTTTTTTTCACCAGAAGATCACAGTGTGTCTGTCGGCGACTTGAAGAGGAGACAATTTTTGTTGCTTTCATGTGCACTTTGTTTTTTAAAGTAACAACGTCTCTCTCTCTTTGCTTTTAATCTTTATGGTTGTTCTTATGTATGCATTTATTTTCATATCTTGTTATATATTTTTAAGTCGTTGATGATTAAATGTGCGTGTAAGAAGCGATTACATACACATACATTTCTATCAACTTCATTGCTTCTTCTTCATCCTTTAAAAAATAGGCCAAAGGCTCACTTGCTTTTTTTTTTGGGGGGGGGGTGTATGTTGGGGGGGAGGTCCAGTGGCCAATGCAGTTGAGTAAGTTAGCGACAAGAAACAATCGGGTGCAGCCAGTCAGTTCAGCCATTTCACCCAGCTCAGCCTTGATCCCTGGGGAAAAGCTGTAAACACTGAGGAAAGGTGTGCAAGAGGCGGTGGAGGAAGTTCATAATAATATACAGCTTTCCCCCCGCTTGTTACAAAGTGTCGTGGAAACGATGCATAAGACAACAAAACAAAAGACACAATCATGCCACTTTAGCGGATCTTGTTGTAGAGAGCCTCCTAGTATCCTGTTTTCATCTCTCCTTCTGGAGATGATGAAAGGGCTATTATGAGCATAGTAAAACCTCGACACAGCATCTACACGGCCATATCCAAGCAATGGTAATGGCAGCGCCAGCTTAGCGAAGACAAGCCAACAAAAGACAATGGCTTCAGATATTAAGGCAGCGACAATAAACTACTAAGAAGAAAATAACACTGAGCGCAAAGGGAAACTACTCGGGTTGCAGAATGCAATTAGAACAGAAGAAACAGCCTCAGGAGCCGAGGGTTTTGCTGGAGGACAAGGGAAAAGGTTATTACAGCCGTCTGATACCCGGCAAACCTAAGGCTTATTACCTCCAATCCTGCTGCGCTTCGACGGGGAAGTCAGGGTGGGGGGTGGGTGGGTGCAGGGGTGGGAGAAGAGATGCGGGGAAACAAAAGTTCTGCCGAGGATGCGAGCCAGGAGACGAGATTGTCTCGAGTCATCAAACAGCGCGATCAGCAAATAAAGCCATTCTCATCTGGAGCCAGCGTCACGTCGTAGTTGCAAAAAAGGTTTCAGGCCGCCTCTTACCTAGCTAGGCGTTGTCTGACTGCAAGACCGGGTAGTTCTCTAAAATGTAAGAAACAATAATATCCTTAAAGGTCAGAGGGTCAGGCGCCTTTCTTTCGTCGCAGCACTTAATAGGATTTTGATTGGAGCGCCCAGGCAACACGAGGCTAACATGATGGGATATGAATAAGAGCCATTGTGACACCGAAATAGATGCAAAATCGAAATATACTTTGCTCCGAATTGTCTCGGGAAGAAGCTTGCTAGACTGCGCCGTTATTAAACCGTTGGATGCCGCCTCTCTCCCCCGTTCATGAAAACAAATGTAACTTATTATTTCGCCAATTTCTCTACCGTCCATCTCTGTCTGGGAGTCCATTGCAGACAGTTTAACAAGCGTTTATTAACAGTCTCTCTGGCAGCAATCTACCGAGTAAACAATTTGTTCTGTAGGCAGGGCTGATGTGAGCACTGCGGACCCTTTTATATACGAACTGGGATTGAATAAATGGCGACTGCCATAAATTTTTCAAGAATAGTCAACCATTTTGCGAGACAAGCAAAAACATAATAGAGGTTCTTTATCTTTCTCTCTCTTTATCACTGTGTGTGTGTGTGTGTCGCGGCTTCTACTCTCCAGTTCACAAAGGTTACGGTATAATCTCTCCAACACTGGCGATGTAGTTATGAAAGATCAGTAACCTTACCCAAGGGGTAGCTTTGTGCTTGAACACTTGCAGGATCCTGTAATTGGAAACAGACGAAGTTCAGCTGATAATCTAAAGGACCTCGTCTTCAGTGCGGACTACATCTGTGGGTACCCAGGTCTTACTAGGGTTGGAACTATTGCACAAAGGTAAGGCAAAACCCGGTGGTATTCAACTTTTTAACCCACGGAGCCCCCCACCCCACCCCACAAAGATAAGACACGATGATTGAGCGATTCAGGGGTAAGCGTGATGTAACCACGTTAACAGCAACTTTCGGGTGCCTGCTGCACCCGTTTCTAGTAGCAGCATACACAAGCGACTTGTTTATTCTCTGTTCCTGCTTGAGTTTCCACCTACTGCGCCTCATAGGACGGTGGCCGAGTTGTCCTCCATCTCACAGATTTAGGGGCGATAACGCAGAAAACTCGTGACACACGCCCCCCTCCCCATACCCTTCATACACCTCCCCATCTCTCTCTCTTTCCTTTCTCTCTTAAATCTTACAAAGCCTTTGTTTCTGTCCCTGGGTACACACCCGGCCCGGTCATTTCTCATTCTTCACCCCGGGATAGCCCTCTTGCCCTTGTCCAGTTGTCATAGTAACAAATCTGCCAGCAAGTAGATGATAATCCTTTAATCTCCTCCTCACCTCGCTGACAGCTGACGGTGTGATAAATCACGACTGCGAGACCAATTTGCGGAAAGCGTTGGTCCTGACTATGACAAACGGAGGCCATGCTTGGAGCGTTTTGTTAAGCTGTCTTCACCATCTACAGACAAACAGTATTAACAGTCCGCGAGTCCACTTTTATATGTTTGACATGATGTTATACTCGTCTGGGGTTTTTTTTCGTTCCCTTTTTGAGTGGCAATATGGATGTGCACAGAGTTTTAACACTTGCAATAAAGACTGCAGTCATTTCTATTTATAGCCTGTGATGTTCTCATCTTACGGTTTGCACAGCGAGCAATTTGTTGAAAAGAATTAATAAAAATATTTTTTATTTGACTGAGTCGCGTTTTTCCAAACTGTTTCGCGGTGAGCAATGATATTATAAAATAAAGAAAATGATTATTATATAAAATAAGGCGCAGACCTTTGAAAGACTCTAAAGAAAGTCGTAAATGTGAGCTTTAATGACCGCCCTGGTGTTAAAGGGCAATACACAGGTATGAATGATGGCACCGTCCAGGTGAGAAGGACTCACACGTAGGTGGGCGAAGCCTGCCACCGGCGGTGGCTCAGGTACAAACCGCAGGTAGTCAGAGGTGTAAAAAGCAGGTGAGGCGAACTTAATCTGCTGGCTTTACTGCCTCGTAAAATCGTTTAGTCCGGACGATAAAGGCACCGAGGATGGTCACGTGACGGCTTGGCGCGTCCGGTAGGTTAGTAGGTTTAAACCCTCGCTTGTCACCGCTGCAATGAGAGGCCCTGGGTTCACATCTCGTCTAGGGGAACTCTCTGTTGACACCTGTTCACAGTTGTTTTTTGCCCCTATGTACACCCGGTCTGGGTATAGAATCTTTTTTCTGTCATTCCAACTGACTGACTTTCAGTACATTTGTCCTTTTTCAATTTTACTTCTTTGTCTTTCTTTCTTTCTTTCTTTCTTTCTTTCTTTCTTTCTTTCAAACTCTCTAACAGTCGTTATATTATAAAGTGGAACATCTCCCCCTTCCCATTAATATTATTGTCCGATAATCTTTGCCGACTTTTTCCTCTGGTCTAGTCTCCAGAGAAGCGCCCTCTAATTACCGTAAAGTTAGGTCCCCTCATTAAGAGGAGTCAAAGGCGCACTAATTAATCAAAGGCTCAGCTTCATTAAGTTGCAGACGTCAGAACGACTCGGGACTGAAAAATCAGACAAGGCCAAAGGCAGCAACTAACCGCCCACAGTGAAGGGATAAACTTTCTCCCCCCCTGTCCCCACACTCTACACCGCGACCCTCCTGCCTCCCTCCACACCCTTTGGTCGTCCGCAATGGCAGGACTCACGCAGTTCTGAGAGGTGGTCCGGCATTATTGTCTTCGCGCCATGTTGCAGTCGGGCGGCTAACATTCCCGGATCCCCCCCCCCCCAAGTTAATGTCCCTATAAAAGGCAACCCTCGCATCATGATAACTGCCGATTCGAAGCAAAGCGAACAGACACAAGCCCTTTACTGCGCATGCGCAGCATCCAGCGTTCGGAGGGGCTGATAGCGGCGCGGGAGGGAAGCGGGTAGAAAAAAGTGGGGTGGCGGTTGGGAGGGAGAGGGATGTGGAGGGGAGTCGGCGGCAGCTGAGCCATGCCTGGACTCCGCGTCAGTGATGATTATGACAATTTTTATTTTTGGTCATTTAACGATAATTACGGTCCGTCCACTCCGCGGAGAGCTCGAGGATGCGTTCTTTCACGCTTGAGTGATCTTTGCGGTTGGGTTGGCAGCGTCTTGGGAAGAATGTGTGGAGGGAGTAAAGGAGGAGTGCGAGCGGGATACATTAATAATAACAATAATCGTAATAGTAACCCCTGGAGGAGATGGTGAAGTGTCTTTAAGTAACCCCCCCCCCATTTCTCTGCCCAAGGCTGTGTCACTGTGTCAGCAGACTTGCTCAAGTCTCGGCACCGAAGGAAATGTGTTTCGATGACACTATGTCGATAGACAGAACACATCTTTCTTTCTTCCTTTTTTTTTTTCTTCAGTCTCTCGTTGTGATGTGGCCTCTACCGCTAAATCGGTTCCTTTTCTCTTGCTACCTAAGGGTGATAACTCGAAGATAATTAGTTTTCAAAATACATGTAGCTCGTTTTTCTTCTCATTCTGTGTGTGTGTGTGTGTGTGTGTGTGTGTGAATGAGAGAGAGAGAGAGTGCGTGCATGTACGAGTAATCGTATGTGAGTGCTTACCCTTAGTGGAGCGTGTATACAAGAACGATCGCGTGTGCGTGCTTGTGTGTGTGTGTGTGTGTGTGTTGTGTGTGTGTGTGTGTGTGTGTAAGAATGATCCCGTATGTGTTTGTGTGTAGTGGTACGTGTGTCTGTGTGTGAGAGAGAGAAAGAGAGAGTGATCGTGTGTGCGTACTAGTGTGTGTGTGTGTGTGTGTGTGTAAGCTTGCTCGCAACTATGTACCCCATTTCTGGGTAAGCGAGCGCGCAGGTAGATAGTAGGTAGACATCTGTCCACGTTCATCGCATCGACAAAGCTGAGAGGTCCGATAATTCGTCTCTCAGGTCGTTAAGCAAAGCTCCAACAGACTGCGCCAGCGCTCGGTCTTATCGATTGGCATCAGGAAAAAGAGAGCACGCTCACACGGACAGGACCGGGCCATAAACGCGGTGTAAACCAGGACAGCAAGCAGTAAACCATAAACCATGAGATAAACAAGGGCGGTTTATAGCGAGGAAGAAGGCGGGGTAATGAGCGATCGGCGCTGCCAAGAGAAATGACTGTCATCGGTCAAAAACTCTACTTGATTCCCGACAAAACAAAATACAGGATGCAGTGGGTTTTGTTTGTTTGTTTGTTTGTTTTGAAAGTATGGACAGTACAAGCTGATCGAACACGGATCGAGTGGACCCTTTGTGCTGGTAATAATTATTTAGCGTAGGAATACAACGTCTGCGGAATGATCTGGTTTGTGGTGCATCGGGACAAA
Source organism: Marisa cornuarietis (assembly GCA_004794655.1). NCBI lineage: Eukaryota > Metazoa > Mollusca > Gastropoda > Architaenioglossa > Ampullariidae > Marisa > Marisa cornuarietis. Next base: position 3,456,404 of record SMMW01000521.1, read on the forward strand.
GTGCAACCTCCAGCCCAGAGGGGTCTGAGTGACAAGGGGGTGGAGTGGGGTGGATGGCCGTGTGCTGTGTGTATACCCGACAGATGCAACCAGATACCTCGGATGTGGTAGCAATTTAAAAAATGCGGGCAGAAGGTGGTGGGGCCTGAAACTTGACCGACACACTGTGAAACCTGAGCGACAAAATGTCTTGTCGGAGGAGAGAAAATCGACCCGGAGGTCTTCTGCCGTGGGACCAGATATTTAGGGGGGGGGAAATTGCTGTATCAACATTTTCATATGCCTGGAAAGCTTCTGCTGAAATGACTTCTCGTTTCGTGCTAGTAAATCAATATGTCTAAAGCAATGTTTTGATAACATTCATCAAGTCCCACAACCGGCGAAACACACAGCCACCGGAAATCCAACTGCAGCCATTATTTGGGGCATTACGAAGGGATCCGTTTACAGCACAATCCAAGCAAGTTCTTTCCGATTTCTTTGCTTGGGAAATGATTAATATGTCGTGCTTGCACTTGGCTTGGTGGAAGCCTCATCTTTATATATATATATAAATGTTTCAGCGTATTTGATCTTTTCTCCAAGGCTCTGACTCTTCCCGCACCTCAACCGCAGTCATCGTCTGTCAGCAAGCACACACCACGCACCAAATCTCGCTCAGTCTCGCGGGTCTTTGACAGACAAAACTGTCCGACAGTGATCACCCTAGGAAATGTGGTCTACGTGACGAAAAAGTACGCGCTTTCTAATTGGTTGGAGGGTTTACTTTCTGCCTACTGGCAGTCGTTCAAAGGTCAGGAGTGGATTCTGGTTTCCCCCCTCGCACTGCCATCCACACTCACTCCTTCCTTTTTAAGAGGAAGAGAGAGAGAGTACGACGTGAGAAAAATGTTTCGTACGTTTCAACAGAAAAAAACTGTGAAGGCTATTGACATCTGAAGACGATTGAGGGCTGAATGATAAACTACACGACCTGGAACCAGAAATACGTTCATCATCTCAGACAAGCGGTTTACCGTCACGTGATAATGACATTTTGCAGTAGCATCCACGGGCATGCGCGACCGGACATTACGTCAGGACGGCGCATGTGCAGAGACAGACGCCAGTTCTGGCCGCAAGACCCAATCTCTACTGTTTTCCACACATGACAATCTGTCCATATTGTTTATATCATAGTCATCCCCTGTTGGCAGTTTTAAGTCCACCGAAAAAGCCCGGCAGTCTGGGACTTCTTCCCATGGTGCGTGGTCTGCACAAACTAAAGCCAGCAAGATGGCTGTATGATAAACTTGCTTCCAGCATCTCTCCATTGTACCCAGCTACCCACTCAAGATTTCGCCCGAGGCCTCAGATTCATCGAAACGTGTCATAAATGAGAGGATCATGCTGGAGCACACATTAAGTTGTTATTTTAATTACATCGCTTAGCATTCATGCTGTTATCAGATTATATCGATTTATCACAAAACTCAATCTGCTACAGTTCTAATTTTCCATAACATTCACATGGCTTTACTCTTTCCCTCCCCACCCCCCACCCCAAAAGAAAAAGAGGGGGAAAAATGTGAGAATGGTTGCCACATCTCTAAACCGAAAATGCTTTTCACGTTCCTGCCCCAAATATCATCTCTTGCGCGTGTGAGAGCACTGGAGGAGATTGGATGTTCGGCAGCCACTTGCTAAAGCATCATGGCGGCAAAGAGACTCGGTCTGGAGTGAAGCTGGTGGTCTCGTGAGGGACGAGAGGCAGCAGGAAACCAGTGGTTCGCAGGATAGTCGAGCCTGTAGTGGTCTCCCAGCCGACAGGCATGCGCCAGAGATTTAATCAGATTAACTCTTTCGCGCCGGAGTTTGCGAGATGGCCGAGAATGGATTTTGGTACGTGGCGAGGACAGGTTGGCCGGAAGTGACGATGCGCACGAAACTTCTAGAATAATCGTCGGCTGACGTATCTGTGCGTTTTACCTCGATGTCAGAAGTCCATGCTCTGCATCTGCCCCCTTCTGTCTAATAGATCGACAAGTGTCATTGCTGACAATGAACAATATTAACGGGATGAAAATTATTTAGCACGCGACACCCTAACCGCTAACATTCTTTATAAACATTTTTTTGCTACTTTTTTTTGTTACTTTCACTGTCTGTAGGTCTGCCTGTCCGCCTGTCCAGAAAAGTGACTTCTCTCTAAAAACTGCGAGCAGGATTTAAATCTCGCAACAAAAGTCCACACTACTATTATACACCCCGCAACCCCTTTTCGGCAGGTACGAGACGTTCATTGACCAGTGGTCAGCCCAGGTTGTCGATAGGATGCGGGGATCTCCAGGCCGGCAATCCTTCAACAAGTTTCCTCATTTCCTGCCACTTGGTCAGTATTGATTCCCCTTGAAGGCAAACGTTCGACACTGTTGATCGTGTGCGTCGCGGGGAGGGGAAGGAGGAGGGTGTGTGGTGCCCACCCCACTCTTTTTCACGCCAGCCCTATTCAGAACAGCGACTTGTTGATTTACGTCGTTTCACGTCAACAAAACGTAAAAGACACGTCGTTTCACGTAAACAAAACGTAGACAACACGTAGTTTCACGTAAATAAGCTATATGATACTTTATTCCTTTACTGCATAATGATATATATCCATTACCAAATTAGCATTCAATGTAAATTATACATAATATCGAATACATATTCGTACTGTCCATAACGTAGGCGTTGTCCTCCGAATCTCTGTCATCTATGATTGTCGATGTCGGTCAGTCTGTCCTTTTCTGTCTCTCTCTCTCTCTCTTATCACCGGTTACTCTCTTAATTTCTCTCTGTGCTTCCCTCTGTCGCAGTCGCTCTCTCTCTGTTTCTCTTTCTTTCTATTTCTCCGTCTCGTTCCGAACAGTCAGCTGCTTCGTTGCCTGCCTGCCTGCCTGCCCGCCTCGTTTTATCCCATCGTTCATTGCATCGATCATTTCCAGACGTCCTATCGCGTTCTGTGGGAGCGCGAAATGTTTGTCCAGGAAATTCGCCCCCTTTTTTTTCTGTGTGGTTGTCGTTGACTTTTCTCACGTCTGGAAACGCTCGCGACTCGCGCACGGAACTGCGAGCGAAGCACGCTCTTGAAGAACGCCTGCATCCCTTACCCTCCCCCCCCCCGGTTGGCCGGTTCACCCCCAGAGCGCCTGCCTGCACTTGGCGCTCACGGCCAGGTCCCGTTCGGAAAGCGATTGTCGGCCCCTTCTCTTGCCACGCTCTGTTTATTTAACGTCGCCATTCATCTCTGATAAGACGAAAGACCTGACTCACGACTGCGGTGCGAAGACTCGACAGTCCGTGAGCGTGATTAAATAAAATTTCTTGGCAAAACGATCCAGCACAATGGAACGAGGAGGGAAACAAAAATGAAAAAAAAGAAAGAAAAAAATTAAAACCATAACGCTGCCAATGAGATTCCCAACATGGCTGCAACAAGAGAAGATAACCCTCTCCCTATTCCCCGTCTCTCTCTCTCTCTCTTTTTCTCTCTGCACGACGTAGAGATCCTTGTGGCCTGCGCTACGGCGCCACGTAGTGACGAGGTGGCGCGCGAAAGGAAAGGGGAGATAAACGCGTGGTGATGACTCTGATAGTTTCTCTTGATAATAACGTGTTTGTTTTCGTGCATCATGTGAGAGTGGTGCAAAAGGAGTTTTGCCTTCTTGTTTCTCTTCCATTGACTTCCCGCCCTCCCCTTCCCCTGCCACCTGTTCGTCTCCTCCCAGCCTTCCCGCTAAGGTGGTGATGGAAGCGTGGAGTAACCTTTAACTCACCCCCCCCAACCCCACCCGTTCACATCTCTCCCTCTCTCACCAAATGTGACAGAACACAAAGGTGGGTTTGAAGGAGGCGAAGACTCCGTCGGGTAAAGAGCAGGTGACTGTAATTTGTCTGTCAGTAGGAGACCCAATGTCTCGATCTACCTTCACAGTAAACGATGACTAAAAAAAAAATCACGAACAGTAAAACTCTCACCTTACACAAGTCAGCTGACCATGGCGGCAATTATAACGATGAGACAGTGTCGGCGACGACGATGATGATGAGGAGGAGGACGGTGATGATGATGATGAGGAGGAAGAGGAAAAGGAAAAGGAGGAGGAACACGACGACAACAAAGATGATGATTTCAGGAGTGGTGGCCTCTACATCCGTATATAAAATCGTCGGTGCAGCCACCTGGCTTACCATACTGCCCGCCCCTCCCCTATCATTACCACACAGACATCTTGTCGACTACTTACCTGCATGACGTAATATTTATTTTCCGCTGGCCGCAAATCCCTCATTCCCTTTCCTCCAACCGCACGTGGTTTTTTGTCTTTTTTTGTGTGTGCGGGATTTCCATCCATCCTCCCACTTCTTCTTTAATCGATTCTTCTTTCTGGCACGGTTTCTAAATCTTCGACGGACTACCAAACACCCAACGGAGGGTGCTCAGAAAAGAAAAGAAAAAAGCGGGGGAGTAAGATGTATTCACTCCTCGCGGAGGGAAAGAGAGTGAGAGAGCGAGAAAGCATCAACTGAAACTACTGCCTGCGCTTCCCTCTTCCTCATCGCCCACCGACCCCTTCCCTCCATCACCCATCCCATTCATATCTTACCCTCCACGTCCGCTGCCAAGTCTCTCAAGGCTGCAAGTTTTTTTTTTTTTTTTTGCTTTTTTTTCCCCTTTTTTTCCCTCCCTCTCTCTCTTTTCGATTTTTGCATAGGCTTGCGAAAATGCAAAGTGGTTTTTCGCCGGAGGCAAAATCAGTTTACTTTCAAAATAGCTGGAAGCAGGCCGTGGCGGCGAAATTGCAAGTTGATGAGAGCCGTGCCGGGGGCTTGGCTGCGCTAAAAGGACAAGGAATCTGCCAGGGGCTGCCCTCTTTTATGTAAGTCTGACAGACAACCCATGGTGCCACGGTGTCAGCGAGGTGGCAATATGGCGACAAGTGTATCTCTCACCTTTCGTCAGCGTCCAGCAGCAACACCTGTGTTCTCCCCGTCGTCGTCTCTGTCATTAACTTTCTTCACTCTCTGGGTCTTTTGTTTTCTGTCAGTCATCCACTCGGTTTTCTGTCTTCTGTCGGTATTACGGAGTATTATGGTGGTTCTCCATTTATCTATCAGTGCTGTGCTGGTCTTTGTGTGTTATGTGAGTATTATGGGGGTCTTCCGGTGTCCAGCTGGCCATCCATTGCTCTGGCAGTATTGTGCTGCTCCTATGTTCTACCATTGTTGTGGTGTTTCTGAGTTCTGCCAGTATTGCCCTATTCCCGTGTTCTGCAAGTATTATGTTGATCTTGCTGTGCACTGTCTGCATCATGCTAATGTTCCTGTGCTGGTCTTTCAGCGCCTGTTACTCACAAGTGCGAACAGGTAACTTCCATATCTTCAGATGCCAGCCGTGAGGAAAGGTGCTTGTGGAATGTTAATTGAATGATGATAATTAGCAAGCTTGATATTTTTTTTGCAAAGTATTTTGGTCCACGGGTCCATTCCTTTGGCATCAAATTCTCGTGACGAAAATCACCATAAAAAAACAAAACATAAGATAATCTCAACATGTGGGAAAGCGGGTTAATTGACCCCTAAGCAAGAGATCAGACATCAGCCTCATGTTCAAAGGAAACACAGAGGCTAAAAAACCCTCAGATGGTTGCTCGTCGATAGCAGTACAGACTTGTATCAATTACACTGACACATACACAGTTTTAAAACAAAAACAAATATAAAGAAATCTTATTTTTAAATTTCGCTGGCGTTGCTGTGGTGTAGAAAGCGCGTTTAGTGAGGAGCATCAAAAGCTAGCACGTGATTTACTTTCTTCTGTGCGATTAAAACAATAAAGACATCTTGGAAACCTTTTGAGCAGACACCACGAGAAAAAAGGAAGAACAGTCATGGTATCATTTTCCAGCTAGTCTTTGGAGAAAACAGACTGCTGGAGCCCAGGGGCCAGTTGCACAACATGTTTCTAAACCTTAAAACTGTTCTAAAGAAGCAAAATCTCTTCTAAGCCATTGCAGAAAAAACATACAAAAAATTGTACTGACAGGACGGAAAGTCAAACTTAAACAACTTTATCTTACTTAAGGCAGTTTTAGTTTTAAAAATTCTAAAATTGTGGTGTGTACTTTAAACTAATTATCTAAATAGAGTTAGGCCTAAAAGTGTTTAAAATTAGAAATGTGTTGTGCACCTGGCCCCTGACCTCAGGAGACGAACCTCTCTTCCAGCCGTCGTCGTCATGGAACCATGGGAATGACAAGTTTTTAGCCAAAATGTTTTGGAAGACCATTGTTACTCTAGGTGTTCTTTTAATTAGTCCAAGCATACAACTGCTACCTGGGGCGCAAAAATATTTGGAAGAAATATTCTTATTGATTTACTAGCTAGCACGGAATGAGAAAATTTTTTTTTATCATTCTAAATTTCAGCTCTGAAAATCTGTTAATCACAAACAAACACAGGGTGAGAGAGAGAGCACATATGTACATATATATACACCAGTAGCCGTGCAACCATTTAATTTTTATTTATTCAGTAAAAAGATCTCTCCCTCTCTGCCATCTCGTGTCAACAACTAATAGCCATTCAACATGCAATGAACAGAACATTTGGATTGATCTAATCTGGAGAAAAATTCTCAGTGCACATACTGTAAATGGCCATCCTATTAGTTGAAAACATTTTGTTCGAGATGTTCCCAGGCAGCCATAAATAATTTCGGTGGAGGTCTCCCAATCAGCCTTCCTTTCCTCCCTAGCGACCACAAGATCAAGAGCAAAGAGCGGTGAGGCTCGAGGCCGGGAGGAAAATGTGGAGGGGATTTTGCTATCCTCCAGAAAGCAGCTGCTTCTAGTTAGCTAAGGCTCCTGAAGCCGCCTCCAACGTCCAGTCCATAATATTAAAATCACTTTCAGAATAATAGGATTCCCAGCCCTTCGCCCTGCGGGACGCCATGCTGTCAGTATGGTCTTTGATGCTATCGGCAGGAGGTGTGTTCTAAGGGGAAAAAAAAACCTTTGTATCCGAGTATATTGGAAATTTGATACGGTGTACTACGTCTCCAAAGACAAATTCTAAAGAAAGATAAGAGATGGTTTGTTCACACACGCACGCTCGCCTATATCCACACACACGCACACACACATACGCATCCACGAATAGGGAGGATTGTAGGGAGGGAGGAAAGAGAGAGAGAGAGAAGAACAAACAGAACGCAAGAGGGAGAGAAAAAAACAACAGCCAAAGTGCACATTAGGCGTACGAACCGAGGAAAATAGGATTGTGGAACATGTTCCTACAGCTGATGAGCAGCGTGGTTTAGCCCACTGAATCCTCATTACGAAGTGCCTCGCCTGGCCTTTAGAGAAGTTAGACCCCGCAATGGGCGGGAACGACAACTCGTTTTCCAATTACTCCCCTTGGAATTTTCCCCTCGCTCTGAACCTCATGTTCGCCAACATTAGACCCTTTTTCAAAAACATTTTCCCCTACAAACTATTTTGGCAAATCTCAGTCTTGCAGTTAGACGATGGTATTACATTTTTTTCATTTAATAATGCACGCGACATTAAAATTTTATTGCATCGTAGGATGTGTGTGTGTGAGTGTGTGTGAGAGAGATTTCAGGATGGGGACCACAGGCATCGCGTTTCAGACAACAGTAACCACTCCCGTAATGCCTTGCGAAATTCCCACAGAAACCGCCTACCCACCTTGACCAAAGTACTAATACCCCCTTTACCCCTGCCGCTTCAATTTGTGCACCCAGCTCACTTCCTTTTTATCCTCCGTCATTGGGGCTGACGGTTGACATCGCAACTTTCGACCGAGTCCCGGGCCCACTTGTGCGCTTAGCAGTCGATAAATCAGGTCATCTTTTGGCATTTACCTCTTCTTCGTGCTAAAGGTCAATTGTCATCGACTGTCAGATTTCGCACACTTGCAGCTTCACTGGCTTCCTCTAGGTTTTTGATTCCCCCCCCCCTTCTCCTCTTCCCGCCTCCGCTCCCAAAACCCGTTTCCTCCAAGTAGGAGTGGGAGGTTTTCTGAAGCACAGGACACGACCCTGAAGGACCTCCAGATAAATCCAGACTCTGATTTGACTGTACTGGGACACCCGGTAGTGCACTCACTAGTCACCACTAGAGTGAGAGGCTCTGGGTTCAGATCTCGTGTAGGGTCTCTGGGGTGGCCGTTTATCTCCGGGTACTCCGGCTTCCTCTCCCCTCCCTTCCCCCTTATAGTGCGAAATCATCTCAATGTGGAAGCACTTTCCTACTAAACCAACCAACTGTGTCGAGTTGAAACAGTCTTGCAGCTAAACTGGAACTTATTTTTCTCGAAGTTAAATCTTCTGAGCAAAAGCAGATATTCTTCACAATACTGGTGACGTGAAGCTGATTGTAGATATTCACAATAATGATGAAGACGACGACGAGGATGATATCAAGATGATAAATGTGATAATGTTGTTGAATATGCCAGTAAGAGCTAAGATGATTTTCCATTGCTTTTGCTTGACTTGAGGTGGATCATGTGAGAGTGGTGTCTCGTGCTGCCGCCTCCAGTTTCTAGAAAGTTCCCGCTGTCAGTCACTGGACGTACAACAGTTCTTCCTGTAGCTGGAGTAGGAAGATGGTAAGGAGATGTGAGACTGGTCTGGAGGAAGATCACGGGTCAACAGCAACTTGCGGGCCAACGGCAATTACGACAGTAGAAAGCTTGGTGCTGGCTTGTAAGCCTCACCACCACCCCTCTTCTGCACCCTTCCCACTTGATTTTTCCCCCAACTAGTGGTGCACTGAGAACCACCCTGATGACTTGATGCGCTGGGCCACCGGGAGGGACAACGGTGCTCTCGGCTCTAAATTAGCAGGAAATCACAGCAGGACGCCTTCGTAGTCGTACTTATGTGAACCCCACGAGGACATCTTAAGCAGAATTTCGAGCGGCCATCAAACGATTTACCCCCCTCCAAAATACCCTTAAACAGTATTTTTTATTTCATAGGGGAAAAAAAATCTTCAGTGTCCATGGTTTAGACCGATGATTTATCGGCTACCTCCACTAAAATCTCCTTCGTCGAAATCAAGCATCCATTTAGCAATTATCCTGAGAACATCACTGAATATCTGCCCATCAGGTCTCCTCATCCTGTAGTTTATTTCCGCATGAATCATTCCCTATGGCCATAATTGAAAACAAAAACGTTTTGTTTAAAAGCTACTTTCGGAACTCCTGCTCAAATACAAAACAAAACAAAACAAAAAGAAAGAAAAAAAAAGAAAAAAAAAACAAAGAGGAAGTCACGTTTATTTGACATCATCCTTATGTTTTTCTTGCCAAACCTGTCAAGCCATCCAATAAGAAGTAACAATACTACTGACGATCAGAGACTGCCACAGATCACATGTCTTTTTATATAATTTTATTATTTTATTTAGAGTAAGTATAACAGTGTGTAACCGGAAAACAAAGCATTTTACATTCGTAGAAAAATGATCTTGGCGCTGGCAAGATAAAAGTACAACCTGATATTATTCCCAGCTGTGACCTATGTGCCGAAGTGATCTCAACATTGGAATGAATGCCCCTCGATCAACCACAATTCCCAGCCAATCGAACTTCTCCCATAATCCTCAACCATGTCCTTCTCCCCACCTTCTTTGTACTCTGGCATCCTGCCATTGCATGCTGTCCCGCGCCCAGCAAGTCAGGAACTGTTATCCAGACATCAATCGTTGACTTTTCAGCCGATGACCCCTCTGCCATTCAAGCTCTTTGTCCTGTGGAGTAGAACACCGCTAGTACGTTTCAACTAGTCCTAGTCTGGTATTTTCCGAACAATCTTATTTCAGTATCTTTCAAGCCAAACAGGCAACAGCGGATGAAGGACAGCCAAAGAACAAATTCCAAAACAAATCCCAGGAAACCAAGAATGGCTGTGCTAAAAACAAACAAACAAACAAACAAACAAACAAAAACCAGCAAGTTCTTAAGAGGTAGTTCCAGAAAAATGATTGCCCTCGATGTATGCAGGTAAGTGTCTGCAGCCAGATGGACAACATCATCAGATCATCGTCTTTAAGAACTGCGCATGTCCAGAGACATGGCACTGACTGAGCACTACTCAACCCCACCTCTCTCCACTTCCGTCTTGCTCAGTCGACAAATAAATTCTATCTCATTATCGGTCGTGGCGGGCACTATCTCAACACGGCGGGGTCTGTGGCGACGCTGCTGTGCTGGTCGTCAGATAAAGTCCATCATCTGCCTGTAGCTGGCGTGCGTGCTAACAAGCCAGGCTTCACCTCGACTCTTATGACAGCGATGATGAGACTGGCGAGGACTGGGGGGGGGGAGGAAGGGGTGCATGTAAGGTAAGGAGATATAGGGAGAGGGCCTTGTCGATGTCTGGAGTAATTAGACCAAATCCAATCGGATGCTTACAGGAGCTTGATACAGGAAGTCTTAACGCCTGCGAATTCTGGTACAAACCAAACGTAAACACATCCATGATGATGCTAAAAGACTGATACCGTTGTTTACCTATGCACTATGTAGGTAAAAAATTGAGTCCGTGGTCCACCTTATGCATCATGTGGCTAAACTGTTTATTCCATGGCCTACCTAGCTAACAGCTGCACCCGGAGTTAAGCCGAGTTTTAATGAGACCAATAATTGTACTTCGTCAGTCTGTTTATTTAATTGAATCGAATCTTTACATATCTTCACAAGGTAACGCTTTCCACAATGGTGAACGAAAGTTTCGGCAAAAATATGTTGAGTTTTCGCTCCAACGGAATGAAATTTCTCAGCAGACGTTCAAATTAGTCTTTGACCTGTTTGGCTGGCTTGAGATGTTTTCTATACCACCAGTTCATCTCATGAATGAAACAACAGCCTCGTCCTCGTCTTTCAGATAATCAAACATCGAGCCTGCACTACTTTCAACAGCGGATGAATACTGTCACCGAGCACCTTGAAGATTCCCCCCACCACACACACACCATCACCATCACCACCACCACCAACTTTTCTCCACTGGCTGCGGGTGGCAAGTCGTCGATATTTCTACCCCACAGGCAGTGGACGCTGTCAACACCATCTTCGCGAAGGGAGAACAGCACATGGCAGGCATCACCGCCATCTTGATCTTGCGTCTTTGTTTCCTTGCCTCTTGAATCGCCGGCTGTCATCTAGGCTCTTTTGTCAGCCTTTGATCGCCCAGGTTCCTGACTAGGCTTCTCAGTTTTCCCGACCAGCAGCGCACGGCGTCCGCATTTTTTTTTTTTAAAGAACCATTCAACCTTTCACGATGGCCTCCATTGCGAAGGCTAAATACCTTACCTATGCAGTCCAGTCACCCCCCAATATCGCAATAAAATTCCGGGGAGGTATTGTTCGTCTTCCTTTAAAGAAGGAGTGCGGTTTAAAAAAAAATGCGTGGGCGATAGTCATCTTCATTTTAGCCTTCCTTAATGTATGGAGTATCGTTCGTTTGATCAAGAAGTCCTGAGCCATTAATTTTTTCCGACCCACCCACCTCTACTCCCTTCTCCCACCCTCATCGCCGTCAGAGGCAGCTGTACAACAAGAGCTAAATGTCGACACCTGACTCGGTCCTTTCACACACACCATGTGGCATTTAGGTCCTGGGCCAACCCCAAACGCTGCTGAAACTCCCCCAGTTTCTTTCTTCCTTCCTTCTTTCATACTTGCTCGGGTGTTTTTGTTGTGACACTCCTTTACTTGTTGGCCTGGCGTCAAAAATAAAAATCTTCTTTTTTCTTTCTTCATTTTCCCGGTTGGATACAGGGTCTTTCACAAACCCGTGACTTAGCTCAATAACATGGGTGAAATTTCCTCCTTCGTGGTAACTTGTCTTTGCTGACCTTGCTAATATCCCTGTTCTTTTCTGTTTGTCCCGTACTCACCATTATTACAAATATTAGCGGCATTATTTTCCTCTTTGCACTTTCCTTCCTCCTCCAATTCAACCCCCAAATCGGTCAGGACAATAGTCCGTTGGTCTTTTGTGAAATAGTTCTTAGCAACTTGGCGACCTGTTGAAAACTGGCAGGAACTGGACCCTCTGTGTAAATTAAGACGAAGGATTTAAAAGGACGAGCAAGGTAAGGTACCATACTGAGGCGGCAGGTAAGTGGTGAAACATTTGATCGTTACCACTGAAATGAGAACAAAAAGGTCCTCGGTTCGTATCTGGGCCTGAGACAATCTGTACGTGGTACCTTCTGGCAGAGTTTCTCCAAATACTTCCCCCACGCCAGCGTTCCTCTCCCCTTTGGTGGAAGCAATTTCACGCTATACCACTCAACCAAACAACCAGGCAAGGTTCCAGGGAAGGCATCGAATGGCCAGGACAAGTCGCCCACTTTGTGGCATTCCATCTCGCCCACTCAGAGTTTATGTGTGTTTGTAAAAACGATGTTTCGGCGAGGGCCACAGCCGAGTTTCAGTGAGAGAATTTTCGATAAATAACTCCGCAAGTTGTGTATAAATAACTCCATGAGTTGATTGTCTATAGTCAACTGCGAGGCCTCTGTGAGGTGAGTGTCTATAAATAAAAACAGACACCAGAAACAAAGTCCATACTCACACTCGCACATATGTACACACACAGCTACTCGCAGACGCACTGGTGGACGGGTACTCTACATAAAAACCTTTCTTTTCAGAGCCCCCCCCCACCCCCACCCCCGTCCAATATGCGCCGTTTCTTTAGAACAAACAGTCGTTCTCCTTGTTATTCTGAAATAACCCTCCTGCGACCCGTCTAAATAGTCAGCTTCACCTTCAGCTTGTTTAAAGAATCACATCCAGGCTTTTCTTCCCATCCATCTCTCTCTCTCTCCTTATCTCCATTCCTTTTATTTACACTTCTCACACCCCTATCCTCTTTCTCCGACCCCCGACCTTCGTCCTGACCCCTTGTCGCTGTAATAGCTCTCCACACACTCATTTCTTCTCCTTTGCAGATATTACAGAACAGCTCGTTATTTGTAACATTTTAAAAGCTGATTAGAGTTTGCACGTGATTCGAACCATTTACGCGAAACAACAAAGTGCTTCTTAGTAAAAGGAGATTAAAGTGTACAAAAATGGGCGAAGGGAATTCCATCTTTTACAGACTTAATCGTACCTATCTTGTTTCCCTCACACTCCCTCTGTATGAAAGCATTTATTTAGATTAACAAGTGGGATAATAGTCATAACGATCTACAAACATTTTCCCTTTCAAGCGGTTTGCTAGTCTGGAGCCACCACTCGCCACCCGATCGCATCCTCCTAACCATAAAAGCTTTCTGTTGGTTTTATGGTGCTGCCTATAAACTTTAAAAAAAAATGATGCCGAGGTTGATATATTTTATGAAAGATTGGGTAATGCCACAAAAACGCCAGTTAGCTTTTATTTCATTTCAGTTTAGATAACGGCTGGACTGCAAAAGGATGGACATCGTAGATCGAATGATAGAATCCCCTATCCCCCACCCGTAGGTGGGTGGATAAAAGTTAGTGCTAAGTGAGAAACAGAAGATCGCTGGTTCGAGACCTGGTCAGGAGCTTGAGTGGAAAAGTCTCATTACTCCATCTTCCACCCCACTGCCCACCCACCCAAACATTTTCCAAAAGAACAGGCAGCCTGATTTATCAGGGGAGATAACGGCGGCGAACGAAAAGAGTTGCTCCGCCTTCTACATGTCAATTCCTAGACGCAGTGAGCCACTCACGTTTACTTCCCTCCGGTCAGCTGTGGAACCTTTCATCGCACGCACATGTATTATAGGAAGCACGAGAGTGCGGGCTGTTGTGGTGAGTACTACCGCTGGCACCGTCTATTTCGTTCTGTATGTCCGTCCCGCCATCCCACACGTAGTAATCGTTCCTGCCTGCGCCGAGAAGGCGCCCCCTAGCGGCCGGTCCGGTCTCTTTTGATACCGTGTCAGCAGCAGTTCGATGACGATGCGCGGGCTCGGGGAGGGGCGGGTTTGAGGTTGGAGAGAAGTTGGGGGGGGGGAGGGGAGGAATGGCGGCTGCAAAAGCCTGGCTCGCGTTGCTGGCGGCTCGGATGGCCGGACGCCTGGGCCGTAAACCGGGCCCCTGCACGTGACGGGATAGTTTGCACGTGCAGGGGAGAGGGAGGGAAGGGTTTCGCGAAAAGGCCTGGACGATGTGCACGGACATGAAGACAGGTGTAATAAGAGCCAGTTGTTGGTTAGTGAAGTCAAGATAATCTTGTGAATTTGTCTCGGTGTTGGAGGGTAGTGTAATCAGCAGTAGCTTTTAAAACACACACACACACACACACACACACACACACACACACACGCACATACACACACATAAACTTTTTTTTTAAACTGTTCACTTTCTTCGGGGGAAGAAAAGCTTTTTTAAGTGATTTAATCTTTTAGTCACGGATGGAGAGAAAGAAAATGTGAAAGTCGGGCTGTTTGTGCACTTTTTATTCATTTGTTCTTTCCTTTACTTTTTTTAAAGCGTTGTGAGTGAGCAGTCTCATTGTTATTCTGGTGTGTTATCACCCTTTCTTCATAACAGCAAGAACGTGTCATTCAAACCCTCGTCTACTGCGAGTAGTCACAAAAGTGTATACAAAGCGGTCGGTCTGTACACATGTAACTGTCTACGGTTAACAAATACACAAATCCGTCCACAGTTTTCAATATACAAACATTCTCCATCCACGCAATCAAACTGATTGCACATACACCAGCGCTCCTGTCACTCCGACAAGCCCAACACCGGAGGTTTGTCTCGCGTCGAACCCTCCCGTCCTTCGCCTCCTCCCTCCCCATAATTCCATTCAGTCCTTCGATCTACGAGGTCCATCCAATCAAGCGAAGCCATCGCTGATGCCCACGACCCGCTCTGCCCGGGCTGATGGTCTGCACAACGCAGGATCCATTCAATGAAAAACACAAACACAACAGCCTTCAGAAAATCGCTGCCGATGAAACTCGTGCACAAGGGTATGTAGGAGGTGGAGGGGGGAAGTGGGTTTCGGGGATGGGGGTGGGAGGAGAAAATGCCAGCAGGCATGCTCCCAGGGAGGAGGTGACTGCGCTGTGAAAATAAATGGCCGCTCCGAGGCAGAAAACCGTGAATCTTTGCGCCATGTTTCCCTGCCTATCTCCCCACCCCCAACCCCCACCACAACCCCCAGCCCAGCATTCTGCCAAAACATGAGGGAACTACCATCTGCAAGGTTCCGACATTGCAGTTTCGTAAACCCGACGACTTGAATAAATAAACCCTGGGCATCTTCACCTTGTACTCAACGCCGCTGTCAGACAACCAGCCTCGTGTTGAGTTTTACGCTGTTTCCCTCTCTCCTTGCACACACCCACACCCACCGACACAATCACCTACCTACACACATACACACATAAACACATATACCTATACACACCTACCTACCTAATACACATACCTAGAGACATATAAACACATACCTAAACACCTACCTACACACACATACACACATACCCACTCATACCCACACACACCTACACACCTACATACACACATACCTACAACCATTCATACACACATACCAACACACATTTATACACACATACCTACACACACATACCTACCCACATGCATCCACACACACATACACACATACCTACACACATATGCCCATATACATATACCTACACATATACATATTCACACACACTTATACCTGAAAACACATACATACACACATATACCCACACACACACCTACATACATATACACACATACACATATACATACACACACCTACATACACACATATACACACATACACATACCCCCACACACACCTACATACACACATACACATATACCTACACACACCTACATATACACATATACACACATACACATACCCCCACACACACCTACATACACACATATACATACATACACACATACACATATACCTACACACACCTACATATACACATATACACAGATACACATACCCCCCCACACACACACACCTACATACACACATATACACATTTACCTCCGCACACCCACACATACATACGTATACACACACCTATACACACACACATGCATGGATGCGCCCACCTAGACCCAAAGTAAGGAATGATCTTTGTGTGGTTAGGTGCCTCATTCTCTCCCGCTGTCCAACAGGTGAACAATGAACTTCGGCTGGTTACCAACCCCCCCCCCAAGGTGAGGAATGAAGTTCATCTCTTTACAAATGACATCTCTCTCCTCTTTTTCCACACACACACACACACACACACACACACAGATTAAACAATGATCTTCGGTTACATCCGAATCCTTTCTCACTATCCCACAATAGAACAATGAACTTCGGCTGGTTACATGCCAAGTGCCCCACTACTACCCTGCAACAGGCAAAAAATGGCCATCTGGTTACACGCCATATTTCCCTTGTCCATCCCATAACAAGAATTGAAAATTACAGTTTATCCCGTTTCTCTCGGTTCCTGTCTATAAGAAAGGCTTTCAGGAGCTTAATATAATAATATAATATATAATATAATATAATATCTAGAAAAGAATGAGTCGGTTTCCACCACCAGTTGCTGCACTTTTGAAACAAGGTGGCATTGCTTTCCTTTTTTTCAGGAACCTAAAAATCTTTCATGAATTTACTTTTAAAATGGCATAACTTATTTGTGTTCTTTTCTTTAAAAAAAATTCTCCCATGCAAAATGCAAAGTGATTTTAACTTAATGCAATATGCTAAGCTTTTATGGCAGCAATTCATGATTGTCAAGTATTCGGAGGTCGCCCTAAAACAAAGGGAGGTCACAGTTTTCCTAATGAGACAAGAAAGTGAATGAGGAAGGTAGAAACCGTTATGGTGACATTAATATCTTGCCCCATCCCCACCCTTCATACAAAAGAAATTATGGAGCATTTTTAAACTCGCTGCGTGAAAACTCGACAGACACAGAACTAGTAGTCAGGACACTCCAACCGGAAGAACATCAATCTATCCTACAGTGAAGAAGAGGGAAGATAGCTCTACAATGCAGTCTTCTAACGACTATATCGTTGCCGATTATTATTATTATTATTATTATTATTATTATTGTGAAGAGTTAATTCAGACAGACTAAAATTTATGGTAGATTTTTCCTCTTTGCCGATTTCCTTTTGAAGGCTCTCAGTGACACACGATTTTTTTTTTTACTTTTTTTTTAGAATAGATGATAGAGGTTGCTAGAGAGTTCTTATGATTGCCTGTTCACCATCTGAAATCTATGGGCGCTTTATTAGTACGAAGAGATAATAAGGACACTCCAACCCCGAGTCACGCACCTTATCCCTGTGTCATGCAACCTACACCAGCATTGTAGTCCTGAGTGATTTCTTCTCATCGCCATTTTCCATCACATATCACTATTTACATGCGCTCACGCAGAATAACCTGAAATATTCTCCCGTAGTTTTTTTATTTTTCCTCGCTCAGAACTTTGTCGGTATTTTGTTTTTTTAAATTGTCATCACTTTATGCATGCCTCTCCTCAAGTCACCCATTTCTCCAAAACAAGCCCAGACATTTTCCTAATGCTGAAGCGCTGTCCGAGCGTAAAATATGGCCTGACACACACACACACACACACACACACACACACAGGGACTGATGATTCGACAGCAGAATGCTAAAAAAAAACGAAAAAAATAACTCCACATGCTTTGGCTGACGAGCAATGTAGCTCGAGAGCTGAAATTACAAACATTGGGATTCTGGCATCATTGTCAAGCCGTTAAATCTGTCCCCCCCTCCTCTCTCTCGTCTTTGCCTGGGTTCGACCTGATCTGCCTTCATGAGTGTCAGCGAGATGACCGGCTTGTCATACAGCCTGTTCGCCCAAGATGTGTGTGTGTGTGTGTGTGTGTGTTTGTTCGTTGTTTGTTGTTGTTGTTGTTGGTTTTTTTGACGCAAAGTTTTGACTCGCGGGGCAACAGCAACAATCTTAGTAAGCCCTTGTATGCATGTCCTGTTAAATCTCTTTCCCCCCCTTCTTAAATGATTTCTTCAAACATCTTTATATTCAGACGTGGCGAGACAGGTGAAAGAGTTTCCAATATTATCAATCTTTACTAACAGAGAATATTTTCCCCATCGCCCAATGCAGACACGAGGCGTTTTGATTAAGCACCGAGAGAAAGAGAAAGAGAGAGGGGTGGGAGGAGAGGTGGCAAACGGAATAATGGCAAAGTATCTGGAGGAGTCCAACAATGGACAGTCAGTCAGCCAGCCAGCCCTGTGAACAGGTGTCACAGAAAGTGGTGTGTCAGAGTCGAGATCAGAACTTATAGCATTTATGCAAAATTATACGCAAAATTTGTGGCAAAGAGAAGAAGCGGCTGTTCACTGGGAGGACCTTCTCATGCGGTCGTAAGACCGGTCCTGCTGGCGGGAGTTCACCTCTGCTGCGCCCCATCATGACTCCCTTACGACTGGTACCTCCGGGATGAAATGAATAAATAAATTAAATATGCAAAAATTACACGGACACATACCTACAAACATTTCTTTAAGTTGAAAACTTCCCCTACGTTTCAGCCAGACAGCTACACTCTTCGACTAATGACCGTATCCTGACTGTTCCTGTCACCAGAACAACAACATATGGTCACAGGACTTTTGGTTACTGTGTAGAAAACAATGGAACTCTCTCCCTTTCCATATCCTCCACCTACCTATAACTAAATCCTTCAAATCTGCACTGAAAACGCACCTCTTCCTTGAGCATTACTCCTAATACAGTCCACACAATGCCAGTCTTTTTTTCCCACCACCCCCTCCCCTTTTCCCCTAATTGCTGGTTCTCTTCTTGTCTTCCTCAACAGAATCACGATGTTCTCAGTCCTTATTTGGTTCCTCTTTGCGTTTTCTTTATTCGTCTTCTATTGTCAGTGCTGTTGTTTATTCTTCCACCCCTCGTATGCTGTCCATGGTGTCCATGTCTCATTCTTGTTTTAAACCCTAAGATCATGCTTCTTACGAGTGTGAGTATGCGCTAAACAAATCTCCCTTTCATTCTTAAAACTACGAGAAGGTTAATCATTAGAAGACGGTAGCTAAAAAAGGCCTACACAAAATGGAAGACAGAAAGCGGAAGAAGGAGGAAATGTGCAGATAACTTTCAAAACTTGACTGGCTTCCAATATTTCCAGAGAACTGTAGAGAAATGGCGAGAGTAATAATCTATTGTCAGGTACGCTAATCACAGCCAAGGAAACTGATGACAATGACGATGTTTCCTATAACAGCTCGAAGCTTATAGCCTGTGTTGTCTGCAAAAAGACAGGCAGTTATCCTCTGACGGCATGGCGTTGCTAAGCAACTTCCACTAGAGCCAAGCGTTGGTTTTTCTCTTGTTTCTGGTACCTTTGGAAAGTTTTATTTTCCTGGAGTTTTGCTGGCGCAGGAAGCATCAGTTAACCATTCACACGGCCCAAGCAACCAATCGGAAAGCGGCACTAGAGATGCTTTGTGCGTTTCCTCCCCCCCCCACCTCTCCCCCTCCCCCCCAGAAAAATGGTGTCGGAACAATGAGATCATCACTTGACTCCTGTTCGCACACTTTCTTTCTTCAGTCCTCCTGAACAAACATGCAAAACAATCACGCACAGCCAGCAGTGATCTCCCTTTGCCGAAAAAAAGGGGGGGGGAGACTAGAGCTACCTCCCCTTACACCAGCTTTGTACGGACGACTAACAATGAAAATGCGAGTTGGTCTTCCGCTGGAAGAAACGAAGAGGTTGGGGAAGGGAGCACTGGGGGTGGAAGGCAGGAAAGAAAAGCAGCTCCCGTCTCCGCACAGTCAGAAACGAAAACAAAAAGTCGGGGTGACTAGCCGGGTATTCGCCTCCTGCCACGGTTCATTTCCACCCCGAACCAGGAGACGCTTGCAGTCATACTATCCTTTGTCAAATTAGTCCCTGCTGACAAAGCTGACTGGTACACGAGAGGCAGGCTGGGATGGGTGCATGTGTTTCAAGGGTGTAAATCTCTTTCCCCCACCCTTTCCAGAGACCCCCTTCCCTAAGCCCTGGGTGGAACCGAGCTGTCACTCCTTCATGAAGCGACAAGTGTTCAGCCCTTCATTACCTTTTCGCTAAACAGACGTACACGCCAGAAGAAAAATTGTCTTCTCTATTACCCTTTCTATTATAAGTTTATTTTCATTTCTTTTCCTCCAATCTTTTGTCCAACTTGATCTTAAAGTTAACGAAACATTTTCCCACTTAGTATCTTGTGTGATGTGTTGTAATTCGCTGCTGGGGTGGGGGGGGGTCAGGCAGACGGCGAAGACTAATCTCGACTGGGGAGCAAAGGGTTCGAGACCTGTTCGGACCTGTGGCTGGATTAATAAGTATCCTCTCCCTACAACTTTGCTTCAATCTGACACAATGAACGTTTGCCTACATAATATGTATTTTTGTCGTGTGTGTGAATGCGTGTTCATTTGATGCTTACCCTAAAAAAATTGTGCACTCGAACGTCTGTACATATGTAAAGTGCTTTGAGGTGGGAAAAGGCGTTATATACATGAGCTGCATCTTCATCATCATCATCATCATCATCATCATCATCATCCTCTCCATAAACTGACAACTGGATGTGTGACAAAGGTCTCAAGGGAAATAATAAGGTTGTGACCCAAGTCTGATTTGTCAGTAACAAGGACACAGAGAGAAAAGACTGGACCCACGGGGGGTGGGAGACGTTCCCTCCCCTGCCCGCTACCCGTCGTAAGCTACCCTCCTCTTCCTCTCCCCAGCGCACCGCCCACCACACCCACCCCAGCCATCACCGCAGGCAGCGCCTGTCCCTCCGCAGCTGTCGTGCGACATTCTAGCCGCCATGCAGCATCTTCACCGGCTTCTGCGGTCAGACACTCAGCGGACGATGCCAGGTTTGTTATTTATTTTTTTATTTTTTTTATTCAAGCGCTGACTTCAGCAGGTGTGTCATCGCAGAGGTCGAGACCCGGGACGACTGTTAACACAGAAAGCAAAATGAACAACCGCCACCACCATGATGCTGATGGTATCGTCCTCCCTTACAATTCTGACCAGCTAGAAGTCCTGTCTCGCAAGTATCTCCATCCAGTATTCGTCACTCGTTCCGTTCGCGTTTCCTCCCGATACCCTTGAAAGAAAGTGAGAAACTCGCAGTTCGCAGCTGTTTTCTTTGTTCACTGGTGCCCTCTTTTCCCTGTTTTTTCCCCGACCCACCCCGTTTCTGAAACATTCATCCCCAGCCCGGAAAGCTTAGGGGCTCCGCGGGTAGGGAAGCCAGCGGAACTGGGGTCTCATGGGGGTCAGATCGTGGCTCAGTCTACGGAACCAAGTCTCGGTCAGGTTCCACGTGATGAAGGCGCCTAGGGCTGAACGGGATGTCATCATGTCCGACACACGAGTGGACAGTCAAAGAACATCGTCACACCTCATTTTTCTGTCTTTCAACTTGTCCTTCTGATGTGTTTTTTTCTGTCTTCGATTTTTGTTCTCTCTCTCTTTCCCATCCCACCCGTTTCTCTCCTTCTCTAGCCTTGTTTGTCTGTCTGGATCTCGCTGCAGGGTTCTGATCTTTTCTCGCTGCCCAGGTCTTCCTTTCCACTTTTTCATCCACTGTACAGTTTTGCTTTTCTCCCGCTACACAGTTCTGTCTTTGACTACCCGCACAATTCTGCTTTTCTTCCACTACACACCCATCATCTGCATCGCACAGCTCGGCCATTTCTTTTCTCGCTTCCCCCTTCATCTTTCCTCTACCTTACCTGTATGGGTCTTCACAGTTCGCACAGGTCTACTTGGTCTACACATTTCTGTTCTACTTGGTCCTAAGAATTCACACAATTCTGCTCGTCCCTCACTCGTTCTGTCACAACCCCCACCCCTGCCCCCCTCTCAAAGCCTTGCAGACGTTGAACACTGCCGGCCAGACGACAGCAGCTCCTCCTGAATGTTGTTAGCAGGTCAGTGAAGGAGGGGACGATGGGGGATTTGAGTTATGGGTTCAGAACCCCAGCCGCGGCTACAAGACAGGCGCGTGCAGGTTCCTAACTTCATTCTTACAACGGATCCTATGACAATAGAAGCTGCACTGCACTGACCTACCTTTTTGAACTTGTCACTATTTTAAATGTGTGAGTGAAATAACAAATTATTATTATTATTACTATTATTGCAGTCACTATCGCTGAGATAACAGAAGGGATATTGCAGAAATCAATTATCACAAGTAAAGCACAAAACTGTTTATGATGGGAAGGAACATTCTTATTTTTTTAATTAAAAAGGAAACAAAAAAACGGAGAAACGGTAAAGCAGAGACTGGCTCTCAAGTGCATTTTAATGGGTAGGAGTTGAAACGACCAGTCATACAAGAAAATTTGATGATAATGACAAAAGTGATATTCATTAAACCAAGTTACCTTTTGCTGCAGGTACAATAAAGCTGAGGTAGTAGCTCTCAGCCACCTCATCTAGTCTCCTGATAACCAGATTTGTTGTTTGCCAGTCAGTGCATACCATAAGGGAATTAGCTTGGTGTGTTTGTGCACACCCTGAAGATTAAGAAACTATTTTGAATTTTTTTCTGGACAAAATCTCAGTTCTGTTTGTAGTGACCATTGTTGCTGGCCTGACATGACGAAGCTTCAAAACCTGCGTCTGTGTTTCTCTGCTCTGTGAGGGTACCAGGGTACAAATCTTAATTTCTTGATCGATTGTCAATGTTTTCGTCAGCATTTTACCTTCCCATACGCCACTGCAGAATGTGTAAGAGCTTGGTGAAGAAAATAATTATTCCTTCTGTACTACTTTCATCTGTGCCCTTTGTCTACTTGCGCTTGTGTGAGTGTAAGTGTGTGTGTGTGTGTGTGAGAGAGAGAGAGAGAGAGAAAAGAAGAGAGATAGTGAATGAAAGCAGGAGAACGAGAGTGAAAGCCAGAGAGTGGGAAAGAATTGCAAACAGACTCTCATAATGGCCTTTTCTCTAACCTAAGGCAATCGACCCAGCAGGCCATACCCCCGGCCCTACCTAAGACCATCAGCAATCGCCGAGTAAATCCACTCATTGCTGACCCTCCCATCCGCCTGCCTTTACAGAACATGCGTCGCGTACAAACACTCGAGTCAAGTCGCTTTTGCCCTCGCAAGCAGTTGACTTTCGATCACAGCTCACACTACAATCTCCAGTACCTTCACATATCAAACACTGCTCACTCTTAATTCCTGTTCCCATATCTTTCCTTCTTGCCATTGGGCAGGGGGAGGGGATCTGTGACTATGACTGAATCGTGCCGGACAATGTAATTGTTCCTACACTGAAAAAATTGAAAGGCAGCGAAAAAAAGAAGAAGAAGAAAGATAGCTCTTCCAGTGAAGGTATTGAGAGAGCAGCGGTTGCAAAGAAAGAAAGAAAGATGCAAAATGTTGGCAATCTTATCTTAGCGAGGGTCTACACCTCATGGGTAGCGCTGGCTTGCGTACAGCTTGGCAATACATGTTACGAAGTGTGAGGAAAGACAGACAAACTGAAATAACACAGATGCGATGGGAGGAAAACATCCAGTGCCCACGAATACTCACAGCGCTGAAGGAAGCGACTCTCTTTCTCTAAGAGCCACTTGGACAAAGAACACACCTTTTTTAGACGCAGCAGGTATGAAAGGTAAAAGGTAAATATGTGATCGAATCTCGCCTTTGGGCATGGCGTCTATTGCAAAGTTAGAAAAATATTCTGCCTCAGGGAAGACGAGCAAACTGTAGCAGCACACCCCCTCCTACACACCGACACACACACACACACACACAGGTGACACAATCTCACAGTTTTACTGACATACAGTAAGGTTTATTTCACGAGACATGGTTTATATCTGACACGGCATGGTTCATCCCTTTTACCACAGGACTATTTACAACTGTAAAAGCGTAAATTGAGGGGAGCACACAAATCTCATGTATGTGATACTTTTGAGACAGACTGTGGAATATATCCAGCACTGATCAGACAGCGGTGTTGTTGTTGTTGCTGTTGGTGGTGGTGGTGGTGGTGGTGGTGGTGGTGGTGGTGATGGTGTGTTTGCAACGTGTCACTGAAAAGGTCCCTACTGTTGGTGTTAATCGCCGACAGCAATGTGGCAACAAACAGACGACCAAACATCAGTAAAGGCATCAAGTACAGCCATGTTACCCCCACGTAAAGCCCAGTCTACCACTGAGGTTGACTACATAAGTGACAGTCTCCAACAGTGACCACCACAGCAACTAGGTTACGGCTTCAGGGAAGTTCCAACAAATAAACTGTCCGTGCAATTAGTGATACTTCTACCGACAACAACACACACTGAGGCTGAACAACGATGAAACGCTGGAAAAAAGCGTGAAACATACTTTTTTCCTGAACTTGTGGAACAACTTCTTTTTCTGACATGTCTGTCCTGACTCTGACAGGTATGTCAGATGCTGTGAATATTTCCGGCCCTTTTGTAGTTTCAGGGCGAAATGCAATATTTTCCATATTAAACAAATAACAAACAGCACCAATAAACAAAAATCTGCCATTATATCCACCTCCCACCCACCCAAACACATTTATTTCACGAGCCTGGCTTTTGTCTCCCTTTTTATAAAATTTAAGTTAGTGCTCTCACTTATCAAACACATGAGTGTCTCACATGTGCAACTGTCTTCAGCTTCTTTGTCGAGTTTCTTTTTCCGATTTTCAAGCATAAAAAATAATTCCTGCCTTCTAAACAGGGGTGTTTATGAAAAAAAGTCCAACCAACAAAGTCTATCCAAACCACAAGTGACTATTTCTGAGTGTCCTACACCAGAACAAACCACTCACACTTTCTCCGGCGCCAACCTGCCAAACCGTTTGGCCAATACTACTTTAAAATGATAAGATAACAGCCACCCTTGTGTTATAAATAGCTCGGGTGTTCGTTACGCTGGGTGCTGAGGCGGGACCAGGCGGTTCTCATCAAAGACATTCCATTGCTGCATCCTTGCTCCTATAACTCTCTTGACAAAAGCATCCAGCCTCGCTTGAACGAATCTCCAAACCACATTCTGCTGACGACCATTTCCCATTAAATGCTCAGAACAGTGGATACAACAGGAAGATTGGGTGGCCAGTGGCGAGAAGTGTGGCAGTGCTTATTATATTAATATTGTACCAACATGTTAATTTAGGGGGTGGCATTCCCCCCCATCGTAAATTTCAAAGCAAAAATGGAGGAAAGAACGTTTTGCAAATTTTACTGTACTATTTATGCGTCTGATTTATTTAGCTAGACTTGTTCAGCCAAAAGACAAAATAAAACCTATCCGAGTTGCATTTAGATAAAAATATTTAAATAAATTCATCTTTTCGATAGATTAAAAGTGCATTGTCAAAACAATGTACGAATATATTTGGGGGCAAACATCTAGAAACATGGAAAATAATAAAAAATATTCTTACCTTTGATATCAAGCTGTGTTTCTATATGTAAGAGTAAACTCCAAAAGCACCATCTGACGACCTCAACACTTCTGTACACTTTGTACACGTATACTCCGATCAAAGGTCGTGTCGGAACTTTGGTGTCGGCAGCAAGTATCCAGACGAGTTCAGTACTAGTATTTCTCATAAAAGTTTATTCATTGTTATCACTGCTCTTCGCTGCTGTCTGACTCCAAAACAAACCCAAGAAGGAAAAAATCCCACAATCACGGTACGCAGCACACAAAACCATCCAGAACCCTCCTGTTGTCAAGACGGCGGGGTGGGAGAAAAAAGATCAAGAGTAATTAGAGTTTAAACAGAGGGGAGGAGACGAAACTCTCAGGAAGCCTCAAAAAAGATCCTGGCCCTCTTTTTTTACGGTTGACAAGTCTCGCCTGTTGTCTTCTTTTTCTGTTGGAAGCTCGGTTGCAACTGTGGTTCCAGGGCTAAGCACAGGCCGTGGACGGACTAGCCCTATATTTTTTTTTTTAAAAAGGGGGGGGATGGCTTCAATATTCAGCAGTACTCAATCAATAGTCCTTTCTTTAGTGTTCAGGCCACACCGCTCGTAGTTACAACATCCCTGGTCTTCGTCTTTTCCGCCACTCGGATAGCTACGAGGTCGGCGACAATGGTGGGTGTCCTACTGCATCAGCGACTGCAACCACGACTCACCACAATGTCGCTGGAGTTCAAAATTCAGATCCTTTTACGAGCACAGACACACACGCACACAAAAACAAACAAAAAACAATCCACGACTGCTCACAATCGTTTGGTTTTCTCCTTTCTTTCTGTTATCACTGTGTTTTCCGGAGAGACTGAAGACCAACACCGAGCACTAGTGTAATAAGCGCAGGAGTGGTAGGCCGCTGTATCCACACTGTGTTGCACTCCCTCCCGCAAAAGTTGGGTCAATGATGCGTGACCACTGTTGTGACCGTGTGCTCCCTTAACACGCACTGTCAGAATCCGCTTCGCCGTGGGCTCTCTCTCTCCCGTAGTTACACAACTCCCGGTCACGCTTGAGTGACCACCACCCGAGCCGACACGCCAGGTTCTCCCTCACAAAAGAAAACACACTCCTGTCATCTTTCTGTTGTGCCCGCGGCTCGGGTCCTTCGGGTGCACACACCAGCGATTGTAGTAGTCGTATTCCTTGCGATCACACCCCTTCCCCACGAACCAGCGGTGGGGAGTTGGAAGAAAAAAAAAACAACAAACAAACCCGAACCTGTTATGATAACCTCCACGGCTGACCAGCCACAGAGAAGGCAGGACCGAGCTCCTCGTCCTGGTTGCACAGTTGTAGGAGAAAGTGGGCGGGAGGGACGGTGGTAGAGAGAGAGGGAGAGTGTGCGACACAAACACCACGGCAAAGAGGAAGAAGATACACAAGCACAGCTCTCTCCTCCCCTAAGCAGGACCGCTATGGGCAGGGCAGCGCTGCAGCCACAGTCTTCTCAGCTACCGATACCTCCAGTGGTTTTCGCGGACTGCGGCAGCCAACAAGATGACAAGGCCAGCGCGAGCGAGGCAGGGAGGAGGGCCGGGTGGTGGGGGAGGGAGGGAGGAGGGTGGATCGGTGGGGTAGGAGGTTGCGTTGTGTGCGCGGCGCGCGCGCGCGCAATGCGTCGATAGCCAGTAGTCCGCCCTTTGCCTCGTCGGTGCGCGAGTGCGTGCGTGCGCGCGCGCGCGAGGCTCTTCTCTCTTCTCGCGTTTTCTCGCCCTCTCGCGTCCGTCTGCTGGCTGGCTCTTCCAAAGCTCGATTCTCTCTCTCTTCTCTCCTCTCTTTCTTTTTCTCTGTACTCAACCCCCCTGTCTCTCTCTCTCTCTCTTGCTCACCCTGCGCCAGTCAGCAGGGCCGGGGCTCGTGCACCGTTCTGATGGCACAAGACGCCTCGGCTTCGCCTTTCTGCTGCTGGTCCGGCACCGTTGGAATTGTCTCAGACACAACAGCCCAGGTCTCGGAGCCGCACGGTACTTTCCGTTTGTTCGTTCACACTGCGGCCTTTTGTTGCGACCGAGGCCAGAGATGAGTTCCGAGAAACCTTTTAGCCCTAAGTGGCTTGCGTCCACAAGTTTTCGTGACCTCGGTCTTTGGGGACTGAGAACAATCTCCGACTTCGGTTCTTTGCCTCTACCTTTTTTTTCTCTTCTTTTGTTCTTCCTTTTTTTTCCTTGCACCCTTACGTCTGTTTGGCTTCGGTGAATCCTCTCGGACAAACCCAGAAACCAGCCCAGAACCCCGACGGTCCAGGAAAGAGATTCAAAGGATGAATTTTGTGTGTCTCAAGGTTTGTGAACAGCAAAAGCAGGAATTTAAATTCAGTTTACCTCCCTGATATGAGATGTTTCACCATGACTAAATCCGCTAGTTTGGTGAAACTGTAAACAGAGTCCTTCTGTCCGAGGCTCGCGATGGGGAAATATTCTTCAGTCACCAGGACAACACAGTCACGCAAATCAAATATGACGGGAATCTTCCTTCTCACCGGGATGCCACAAGACTGATCCTCGTTATCAAGACGCCACTGGAACGATCCAAACTAAGGGCTGTCTTGTCGCACGGACTTTCCAAGTGCTGCTCAGGTTATAACATGAGTGGTCAGCTGGGTAAAGAGTCAGGTACACTTTCTACTGTTTTCCTCTCGGACGTCTGTGTCGTGTCTGTAGATGGAGTTAGATTCCCAGACGGTCGGGTTTTCGAACGGTACGATCCTCAGAAAGGACGTAGGGTCGCGTGCATGACAGCGAGGTGGTTAACCTGAAACGAAACAAACACTTGTGTGAATCATGCTTCGACCGCCGCTTTGTAGGACTGCAAAGGTGTTGGTGATTGGTGAGAGGAGGGGAGGACTGTGATCACCAGACATTCATGTAAAGGAGGAATAAGGGTAGGGTATGGTAGGGTGGAGTTGGGGAGTGGACCAAAAAAAAAAAAAAAAAAACTGCGACGGAGGTGTGTATAGGGCTGTGTGGACACGTGTGCACAGATGGTCCTTGGTGTTTTGTCCGTTCATGTGCGCATGCGTGTACCTACATGAGCGAGCATGCAAAACGCCGCCAAGTGTGAAATCTGTGTTTGGTGCAATTTTTTTAAACTGGTTAACTTGTTTACACAAAGACAGCCACACATCAAGCACACACACACACACAAGCAAACATTCGCACACTCAGAGAAAGAGAAATAATAAACATATAATCATAAACAGTTCGAACAAAAAATTAAAACTTAAAATTGCTATCCTAAAAAAAAAGGAAAGCAAATAACAAATCTCTTATCAATAATAACAGTGTAACAGTTCTCAACGAGAAACAAAACAGGGTGACACTGGGTGAGCGCAGATCACTTGTGTTGATTAATTTGAAGAGGTCCATCTGCTAACCACTTTGGAAATACTGTAAGTAAGACAGGTCGCTGAAGCCTCAGTCAAGAACATTTTTTAATCCTGTAGAATTTAACTAATTAAATCTTCTTCCATGTTCAGAGAGGATCATCACAACACAATTAGATCTTCGAGGGGGAAAAACACTTTCTCTCGCCCAATTTAGTACACCTCTTAGTGTCAGAATCAAGTTAACAATGTAGGATTGAAAGGGTTAAAAAGGTCTTTGTCATACTGTTTGAAAGACAGAAATGAATGATAGAATATAAAGGGTGAACGTGAATCATTTCTTGTAATGATTTAGCCGACGAGCTTGTATCACAGACAACAAACCTTTTCCCCTTTACAGGAATACACACACACCTCACCTTAAAAAAAAACTCTGCAAATGAAGAGGTTAATTAAGGCTTCCTACCTGTCACAGGATTTCTGTGAGAATATAATCACCCGGGAAATATTATTTTTATTATTATTATCTTTCTGGACATGCCTTTCAACGGGCACCTGCTTTTCTTGGTCTCGAACTTCGATGATGATTCATCGTCGTGAGTTCATTAACGACAACAATAGTTTCAGATTCTCCCAGTGGGGGTAAAACGGACTGGCTGCCTCGAGTTGTCGTTCTTGTCTAACAAACAAAAGACCTTTTGCACTCCTCTAAAAACTGATTAACTGTGATTTTTTTCCCGGTGGTTTTTTTGTGTTGAGCGTTGAGGAATGGGGTGGGTTGGGTAGAAGAGGTCAAAATTTTAAACGCCTACACGCCGAGACTAACTAACATCCATCCCACTCGTCCTCCCCATCCGTCCGCGGCCCAACGGTTCCCACCTTCAAAACAAAAGCTGTAAAAACACGCTGCCACATGGAACAGCTCTCAGAAAGCTATGAGAAGTGGGGGGAAACAATGCAAGAAAAAGCCTCTGAATAGTGACTTTGATCAATGCAGGAGGAAACAGAAGAAGAACGGCCCAGTGTGAAGCCCGCTGCATTCCACAATAATTTCCCCATTAACACCTAATAATCCGTCCTTTCGCCTCTAATTTCGAGGTGACCCCAAATTAGCATAATTTGATACGGCCGTTTCTCTCTCTCCCCCCTTCAACCACCACCACCACCACTACCACACACACAACCCCTTATCACCCGGTCTTTTGACCACTCGGTTACACCCTTCCCCCCTTCCGGTTTGACATAGCTCGCAAAGAAAAAGGACATTTAATTACAAATTCAATCACACTGTGGGGTTTGTGGTTGCTCCGAAGAACAAAGAACAAGTTGACGACAACACTATGTGAGAGTGAATGAGTGAGTGAGTGCAAGAACGTGCACGCTTCATATGTGTGTGCAACTGAAGCCGCAATGCAATCATGCGGAGAAAAAAAAATGAAACAGCATTTTATCATTCAATTCTCCCTTCTCACATTCACAAGAATATAAACAAGAAGGCAGCAGGCAGGCAGGCTGCCACAACCACCCACCCCAAAAAAAAAAAACAACCTTACCCTCAAAACAAATGATTGGCTGTTAGCGCTCTCACAAATCGCAGAAAATAAAAACCTCGGCGACACGTAACCAGGGACAAAACGTCACCCGCGAGCGCTCGGCGAACTGATGTCACGCGTTTGTGCAGCAGCGGAGGGCAGCCGGTGCACGCAGCAGCTTTGTAGCTCGCCACCCCTTTAATCGCCAGCTGCTGGGAGGCCGTTGAGCCCGGGCAAGAGAGAGAGAGGGAGACGTGTGCAGCAAGCGCCAGGACAGCTCAGCGAACAAACCGAAGCAGCGCTTGTTCAAACATTGTTTTCCTGATCAGGCAGTTAAAGTAAATTAGTTGCTTTTCCCCGCTTTTAATTACAGAGAAAAAAAAGCTGCATGTGTGTGAGAGAGAGAGAGAGAGAGAGAAAAAAAAAAACTTGAAACGGTTGACGAATACCATCGATTTATGCAGCTCTTGGAAGGGGGTCATGGATCCGATTTTAATGTGTTTTGTTTTGCGAGAAACGGAGAAAAAAACGCATTTAAAAATGAGTTGGATTAAACTGCTTTTCATCAACTTATCGAAATGCGATAACCGCCAGCTGACGCACAAAAAAAAACAAAAAAAACACACACACGCACACACACACACACACACACACACACACACACACACACACACACACACACACTTAGCACTGGTCGTTGACCAATATTTCAAATGAAGACAGTGACGCAACACCCGGTATAGTCATTTCCGGCTCCACTGCGCAGGTCTATGCGTCTATCTCTCCGTCCGCGAGAACGATGGCCTTGTCACGTTCATTGATGGAGTGGCCCGACCTACCAAATGCCGCGCTGCTCGCGTTCTGTGTTCGATATTTGTCATATTCAAAGCGGGGCAGCTCGTCAGCATCCACCTTACCTGCCGAGAGAGGAAAGATGTGGTCGACAGGGATCCCAACGACGCATGCGTGAGCTGAAATCAGTCACTAGCCGCTTTAATCCTCGGCCTAAGATTCAATATGTCGCCGGGTGCTTTTTCCCCATGGCTTAGGTCACGCTGGCCATAATGGCCGACAGGGCTGGCAGATGGTTCGGTGCGTGACACGGGACTTTAAGTAACGAGACTTCGACGAGAGGCTACGATGTTATCTCGTGTCAACCGATATGTTTCATTTTTTTGTCAGTGTTTTTGTCAGGCTACCCCGAAGATGTTACGCTGTAAATTAACGATAATCATTAATTTGCCAATTCGGCATATCGTCTTTTTTTAACTCTTCGTCATCCAGAATTCAAAATTAAAGCAGACTAATCATAAAGAACTTTGAAGGTGCTTTAATCTTTATATATATATATATATATTCGAAAATGTAACACTTGTAAAAATAAAACAAAATCACTTTAAATATTGCAATGTTATAAATGTCTGAACCTCACCTGCCCACCTGCACGCAGGCTTACATAATTAATAAGCGCACAGATAGAAAGATATATATATATATAGAGAGAGAGAAAGGTGACCCATATGGCGGAAGACTGATGGGTCTGGGTTGTGAAGGATGTATTCCGCGGAGCCGGTGGTTATCAATTATTTTTGTGCGTCTCGCAAGCCATCCTGCTCGCCGGTTCCGTTCGTTGAACCGCTAGTAACTGTCGTCAGGCAAAGGACCCTCGAGAATACTGCGACATCATGGCCGACACTTCTGCTTCACGAAAGCACCTTTTATTTCAGCTTCATACTCTCTCTCACTCTCTTAAGTGTGTCGGGGGTTGAAGATCGACAATAGAAAGAAGTGTGACCTTCTTTCTCTCTGTCTGTCTCTCACACACACACGCACTCGCGCACGCACGCACACATGTTTTTTCCCAGAGCAGCACGCACATTTCACTCCAGGGTAGCAATCATACGTTTTCAGATGCATACGCTAAAAGCCTCCCTTTAGGTTCAGAGCTGTCTTCCTCGTAGAAAGAACTTCTTCCTCTGGGCGCCCGCCAACAGCACCGGCAGCTTTGAAAGATGGCTTACGGTCTGCTGCCTGCACACCAGAGTGTCGCAGCCACCCGGCAGTTAACGTTTGTTGGGGCGGCCGGCCCGCCGTTTGTGGGTGTCCCAGACGGCACATGCCTAGTGCCCGACTCCCCCTTTCTGTCGTCTGACTGGACGGCATCAAAGCCCGTCACTGAACGATAAACACAGCTCTACTGACAGAGAGAAATAGGAGGAAAAAAAAATTAAGACCACGCAGATTCTTGTTCTTTTTTTGTGTGTCGTTGGTTTTATTCTTTTTTTCTTTCTTCCTCCCCTTTCTTCTTCGTCATCATCACCGTCGGTGCTCCAGTGGTAGTAAAGACAAAGTACTCATGAACCAAAGATGAACTGTACGGACCTGCACGATAAGCTTTGCACAAAACTCTGAGCTCGTCGGTTTGTGCTGAACTGTGCAGTCATCTACGTGTTGAGCTCTCTGTGCCGAACTGTGCAGTCATCTACGTGCTGAGCTCTGTGCCGAACTGTGCAGTCATCTACGTGCTGAGCTCTGTGCCGAACTGTGCAGTCATCTACGTGTTGAGCTCTCTGTGCCGAACTGTGCAGTCATCTACGTGCTGAGCTCTGTGCCGAACTGTGCAGTCATCTACGTGCTGAGCTCTGTGCCGAACTGTGCAGTCATCTACGTGTTGAGCTCTCTGTGCCGAACTGTGCAGTCATCTACGTGCTGAGCTCTGTGCCGAACTGTGCAGTCATCTACGTGTTGAGCTCTCTGTGCCGAACTGTGCAGTCATCTACGTGCTGAGCTCTGTGCCGAACTGTGCAGTCATCTACGTGTTGAGCTCTCTGTGCCGAACTGTGCAGTCATCTACGTGTTGAGCTCTCTGTGCCGAACTGTGCAGTCATCTACGTGCTGAGCTTTGTGCCGAACTGTGCAGTCATCTACGTGCTGAGCTTTGTGCCGAACTGTGCAGCCATCTACGTGCTGAGCTCTGTGCCGAACTGTGCAGCCATCTACGTGCTGAGCTCTGTGCCGAACTGTGCAGCCATCTACGTGCTGAGCTTTGTGCCGAACTGTGCAGCCATCTACGTGCTGAGCTCTGTGCCGAACTGTGCAGCACTCTTCGTACTGAACTGTGCACGACCATTATTGCGCCAGCTTGCCTTTTGGGGGTGGATCGGGAGGTCGCACTTCCCAGGACATCTATACAAAGTTTATTATGGAGTCCAGCACCTCCGAACCGTTTACTTTTAAGTGTTCATCGATGAGGAGAGAATACACATGCACTTAGCCTTTCATGCTGACCTCGACCTTTTCTCAGAGTCAGGGATTTTTCCGTACTCGCCATTACCATCTGCGTTATAAATCCTTCACTCAAATATTTCGTCGGTAACCTACGAGTCTTACAATACAAGGTGTGTGTGTGTGTGTGGCGCGACGCGCACTCTGACCACCCAAAGTTTAATAAAAAACAAAACTAACTAAAAAAAATTAAAAGAAATCACACGAATTATTTCCAAGATGGCTCCCTGTCTCGTGTTCGATGCGCAGCCGGGATGCGCACGAGACAGTCTGACTGAAGTATCACGGGGTATGGTTCACTATTTATGGCAGATCACATGACCACCCTTTGACTGGTCGGTTAGAGGAAACACGTGGCTCTTTTCGTTTTCTTTTTTTTTTTAACCTACACGTTCTGGATATGGCTTTCGGAGTGCTCATCCTTAATTCTGCTAACCGATCAATCTACGCATGGTCATGTGATCTTCCATATATGGCTAAAAACTACCCGGTGATAGAAGGACACGTGACGACCAATATTGACAAAGATCGATAACAGACGTCGATAAGTGGAGTCGATGTGACAAGCGGGCTGAACCCCCCCCCCGCCTCCCCCCCCCCCCGCGGTCAATCCCCAACCGGCGGCTCTGCGCATATTGTGTGCACACCGATTTTCTTTCTTTCCTTCCTTCCTTCTGTCAAACCCAGTCATTTGTTAATGAGTTCAGCTGGTCGATCGCAGGCTCCTGACGACAAAAGCATGACCACCGCTGGAATATTATTGCCAACATTATCTGTCGTCGGCGACGAGTGCCGACGGCTTAAGCATCCTGTTCTCGTGCACCTGTCACTGTAATACATTCGTTTCATCATTCGTTCTTCAAGGGAGACAAGTCGTGACCCTGAACAGATGTGAACACACCCTGTAGTAATACTTTGCTCTCCGATTTCAGGGTTTCTGGCCTTGCTGCTGTAAGAAGTCATGCGGTCAGAGCCCATATATATATATATAAGTCACTGTATCTTTCTGCTGGCACTTAACAGCCATCTGTAGGAACATGAGCAGTTCTTGACACGGTTCCAACACCCCGCCACACCAAAAAGAGGATGTTGCGAGCAAACCACAGCTGTGTTTTCTGTTTTTCTACAATTACTTCTAACGTGGACTACTGTACTAAAACGGTTGGAGAGTTCAACTCCCACGCCGACATCGAGACGAGAAAAAAGGAGTTAAGGGAAAAAAATGGACTGGAAGAGGAAAAAAAACTGTGAACAGCAAACTGCAAGCTAGTGGCACGGGCTATAAAATCTGAGCAAACAGCACCGACCATTGTCAACCAGCTGTTGCGTTGTGTCGGGATATTGAACACAGTGCTGGCAGAATTACCTGACTTGGCCGACAGCTTCTACCACCGCTAGGAGGCGTGCGTGAAGGGCGGTCAGCCAATAGAAAGCACAGTTTCTTTGGCGCAGAGCAACAATCGTCTCAATTATGGGAAACGGCGAGAACAATTCGAGAGAAGAAGAGAGTTAATTTGAGACCGCGATGAAGATGGTCCGACAAGTAAGCATGTCGTTAGACAAAGCCGATGTCATTATCCGCCAGTTATTTCCTTTCTCAGGATTGCCGGTGGTGGGGGGGGGGTCCTCTTCATCAAACTGCTCCAGTTACACGGAATAATTCTAGACACGGTAAAATCTTCTTGACGATCCTTACCATAAGATAAAATAACAGAAATTTCATGTGACATTTATAGTATAGCACAACATGCGAAAAGGACGAGACAAACCAACTCCAGGCAAAACAAATAATGTGTGTGTGTGTGTGTGTGTGTGTGTGTGTGTGTGTGTGTGTGTGTGTGTGTGTGTGTGTGTGTGTGTGTAAAAGAGAGAGATGTGGGGAATTAAAGTAGATACATGAATCTCGGTCCCTCTCTCTCTCTCGCTCTCTCGTTGCCATTTACAACATTACAACTGAAAATCGCTTATCTGCAAATATCAAAGTGATTCGAACGATCTGTTTGCCAGGACAAACATTTCTGTGGGTGAGGTCTTCAAGGCCACCAGACAAGGAATGGAAAGAATGTTAAACTTCAACGTGGCGACACAAAATGTGTACACAAAATTTCTCAAGTGAAAGATATTAGCAGCATGACATAAACCCAGAAGGAATATGAGAAACCTTAATAATGTATGCGCGTGCGTGTTTGTTTGTTTGTTTGTGTGCACGTGAGAAAGCATTTATGCCAGTAGCTCTCACCGAAAGTATGTTATTCTCAGGGTTATATATTAGTGATATGACATTTTACAAACATAACAACTGTATGTATCATATCAGCTTCACGCAAGTCGCAGGGAAAGGTTCGCTCGCGATGCTCTACTAAGCACGTGAAAACAAAAGAACAACAGGAACCTTTATTTTTCTTAATACTCTGAGAAAAAAATGCCGAGAAGGGCACAAAAAGCTATGACTCCTGAGGCAATGTCCCCCCTCCCCCTGCTTCTCTTCCTCCCCCCCCCCACCAACCTCCAAGCACATTTTTCTCCTTCAAATATGGCAAATCCCCATTCACCATGCAAACACATTGCCACGCGCCACTTTTGTTTAAAGTCTAAGACCTGTCTTGGAAAGCCCAGTGGATCAATCTCCTTTGTTATTAAAATGGTATCGCTTTGTTTCCCGCACGCCGCAAGTGTTGGCATGTGCAAGTATTCCACACACTTCTCTGTTATTTTAATTCGCCTACTGCAACAGCAAACACAAAGCGAGCGATAATATTTTACCAGCATTCCAATTCCCGTTTCATTTACCGTCCCGCCTCAAGCTAATCCGGCCTGGTTCCTTTGATATCGCTCTGCGAAATAATGTCCGCAGTTCAGGGTCTGTAGCTGAGGGCGATTCACTCGCAATGTGCGTAACACATGCAAAAGCTCCACAACCAATCAGCGCGCGGGCTTTCAGCACGTCGTCAGGATAGCCATCGTGAATGCAATTCCTCGACAAGATCAGGAATGCAATATCATGAAAATTTGGGATTGTCTCGTGGATTGTGTTCCAAAGCACACGCTCGCGTGTCATGACCCTGTAAGCCTTGTAAGTCATGTCCTTTGTAACCTTTGTGTGCCATGTCCTTTGTAAGCCTTGTTTACCGTGTCCTTTGTATGCCTTCTGTGCCATGTACTTTGTAAGCCTTGTGTGCCATGTCCTTTGTAAGCTTTGTTTACCATGTCATTTGTAAGCCTTGTGTGCCATGTCCTTTGTACGCTTTGTTTACCATGTCCTTTGTAAGCCTTGTTTACCATGTCCTTTGTAAGCTTTGTTTACCATGTCCTTTGTAAGCCTTGTTTACCATGTCCTTTGTAAGCCTTGTGTACCATGTCCTTTGTAAGCCTTGTTTACCATGTCCTTTGTAAGCCTTGTTTACCATGTCCTTTGTAAGCCTTGTTTACCATGTCCTTTGTAAGCCTTGTTTACCATGTCCTTTATAAGCCTTGTTTACCATGTCCTTTGCAAGTCTTGTTTACCATGTCCTTTGTAAGCCTTGTGTACCATGTCCTTTGTAAGCCTTACCATGTCCTTTGTAAGCCTTGTTTACCATGTCCTTTGCAAGTCTTCTTTACCATGTCCTTTGTAAGCCTTACTTACCATGTCCTTTGTAAGCTTTGTTTACCATGTCCTTTGTAAGCCTTGTTTACCATGTCCTTTGCAAGTCTTGTTTACCATGTCCTTTGTAAGCCTTACCATGTCCTTTGTAAGCCTTGTGTGTCATGTCTTTTGTAAGTTGTGTTCAATGTTTTTTGTAAGCCTTGTGTTCCATGTTCTTTGTAAGCCTTGTTTAACGTATCCTTTGTATGCCTTGTTTACCATGTCCTTTGCAAGTCTTATTTACCATGTCCTTTGTAAGCCTTGTTTACCATGTCCTTTGTAAGCCTTACCATGTCCTTTGTAAGCCTTGTTTACCATGTCCTTTGTAAGCCTTGTTTACCATGTCTTTTGTAAGCCTTGTTTACCATGTCCTTTGTTAAACAATGTCTGGTATGAATTTGTTAACCCAATGTGGTACATTGTCTAAACGGTGCCATGTCCTTCGTAAACCTTATAACAATCTTGTTTTTTTTAATATTGTGTGTGATTCGCTTTGTACACCTCCTGGGTCACGTTCTTGTAAACGTTACGTGACATGTCCTTTGTACCAACGTCACTCCCTTATTTTGTCTTGTCTTTCATGTCTTCTTTGATCTTATGTCACACGTCCTTTGTGTTATGTCATTGTAAACCATTTCTCCAAGCCCTTTGTATGTCATGTCTGTCTGAGTCTGCAGACCATAGACTTTTGGAAAATTCATTTATTCTTTCTTCTCCTTTTTATCTCTCTTTCTCTTCCATCTCTCAAGTCTTCCCCTTCTTTCTTTTCCTTTACTTTCCCCTTCTCTCCCTCTCTCCTTCTTTTCTTCCTCTCTGTCTGTCTGCCCATGAGCCCTCAATGAAGCACTGTCAATATTCGCACGGCCCCTACCCGGCTCAGGGTGAGGGGTGCGACAGGCCAGCGACTTACAACTAATCCAAAAGTCAGCAACAAGGTGCAAGGAGTGCTAGTCGGCACGCACCAGAGCGGCTGATCAAACATTTGTGCCTCCAGTTCTCGCCATTAACACGCTAACCTCGGGGGCGGACGGCAAGCGGCCAATCCACCCCACCCACCCCCCACTCACCCAGGCTACAGCACGTTCGCCACTTTACCTCAGAGGCCGGGTACATGCCAGGACAGGGGGGTACATTCGGTTTACTCAAATATTAGGGTAAAAAATTTTTTTGCAGAGGAGTGTGATTTAG
This sequence comes from Marisa cornuarietis, assembly GCA_004794655.1. Lineage (NCBI taxonomy): Eukaryota > Metazoa > Mollusca > Gastropoda > Architaenioglossa > Ampullariidae > Marisa > Marisa cornuarietis. The sequence continues at coordinate 3,494,954 of SMMW01000521.1, forward strand.
CGTGTAAAGAGGTGAACAGCTCTGATTTCTTTAAACACAGAGGTAATAGGAAACTGCAGATACCAACAACGAATTGAAAAAAAACCCCAGAAAAACAACAGCAACATAAATAATCAGTTAACTTTACGAGGCTTATAAAGCACACTGATCGTATGACAGCCACCCCCGTCCATTCCCAAACCCCTATACACTATAGATTCTGAGCGCCGACAGCCTCGCATTGCATCACGTGTGCAACATGCCTTCAGGCACCTGACAATAACAATACACCTTCACCACATATTATCGATTGTCTCCGCCAACAACAACAAAAAACTGAACTAAAAGACAAACTTTCCATAGCAAGCAGATATCACGCTATTGCACTAAGCACCTTGCTGAGTCATCAATGAAAGGCCAGGGAGGGTTACTTTCCCTCGGAGGGTTGAGGGGAGGGGGAGAGATAGGGACAAGAGGGGGGTATACTCATGTTGACCTTGACCTACTCTCGAGGTCAGGGATTCCGCCACCCGCCCACCCTTCCTCAACCTCCACAGAGCCAATCACACCCGGTCGATAAATGCTGTTGCACCGGAGAGGGGAAGCAAGTCATGAAACGGGTAGGGGTGGAAGGATAGTTTGGGTGGATGGGTGTGGAGTGGGGTGAGGTGAGGGGATATCAACGGTTATTATTATTTTCTCGCTCATCATGTCTGTGATCGGACTGAATCGTTCTCTTGTAAGAATGGACTAGGAGAAAGTTTCTCAACCTGGATCCCTTCGAACTCAGCTAAAATGTTACAGTAGGGAATTGAGGTGTGTGTGTGTGTGTGTGTGTGTTAGTGTGTGTGTGTGTGTTAGTGTGTGTGTGAATTGTTAGACGGAAAGGTAGAAGGGGGTGGAGGCAGGGTAAGGATTGTGTCGTTGGCGCCATATTCATCATGTGTGCGACAACCTGTGTCTGGGCGGTCAACCGTGTTGGCAGGACGGTTGAGAGGTGAAGTGGTTGGGGGGGGCAGGTATACAAGTTTGTTTCTTCTGTGCAAGGAACTCACACTGAGGTACACCGTGCTGACAACACCTGATCGATCGGTGTCAGAAGAAAATGTTTAAATTAGCAACGCTTTAAGTCATTAACCTACAGCCTAAGGGTAGAAGAGAAAGAGCCTGTCTGTTCATCTTCCATCCAACCGGGCTTTCTTATTATATTCAACTTCTCCTGGAACTTTTATATTAATATTACTACAGCAACGCATTTTATACACAAGCAAAGCCCTCACACACACACACACACACACACACACACACACACACACACGGCGCGCGCGCGAACGCGTCCTGCTCATAAAGACACACATTTCAATACATTGACACAATTAAACATTATGTAACATACATATGTACCCAAACACATACACAAATGCAAAGAAACAGATACACATTTTTATATACACAACATAAAACACACCCACAGGACCACACCCACACATTAATAATAATAATAATAAGAAGAGAGTATTTCCCCATAGGGAGACGAGCTCAATGCGCTTTACAAGATTTAACAGACAGTAGGTAGAGAAGAGAAGGGCATCGCAATGTGGCAAACATGCAAACACACATGCACAGTGAAGATTGGTGGGAATATGAGTGAAGGTGGAGAGGGTCACAGTCAGGGGATACCGATTACAGTAGGTATTTCCGAAAGATAAAGCCCAGACCGAAAGTAGCGACTCTACTGTACGGAGAGACAGTGTCAGGGCATTCCAAATATGGGGCATGTTATACAGACATATTACAACTATAGACATATCTTCAGGCACACATATACTTGCATATGTACATCTGACATCCACATATAAATATATATACATCCATATATAAATAGATGCACATATATTGACATACAGGGATCTAGACACGTACTGAAATCTGTACATCTATTCCTGTATAGAATTATTCAAACCGACAGACACATGCTAGAACACGAGTAGCACACACACACACACACACACACACACACACAACAACAACAACAACAACAACAACAACACACACACACACACACCAACGCCTCCGTTCATCAGCCATTACACAGGTGTGAGGATCGTACCAAGCGTCTATCATGTCTTTGTGTAAATGTTTTTAAATGTTCTGTTCGTCTCATGTCCGACAGCGAGGTTCTGTTCGCCTCATGTCAGACAGCGAGGTTCTGTTCGCGTCATGTCCAACAGCGATGTTCTGTTCGCGCCATGTCCAACAGCGAGGTTCTGTTCGCCTCATGTCAGACAGCGAGGTTCTGTTCGCGTAATGTCCAACAGCGAGGTTCTGTTCACGTCATGTCCAACAGCGAGGTTTTGTTCGCGTAATGTCCTACAGCGCGGTTTTCTGTTCGTGCCGTGTCCGACAGCGAGGTTCTGTTCACGCCATGTCCAACAGCGAGGTTCTGTTTACATCATGTCCGACAGCGCAGTTTTCTGTTCACGTCATGTCCAACAGCGAGGTTTTGTTCACGTCATGTCCAACAGCGAGGTTCTGTTCACGTCATGTCCAACAGCGAGGTTCTGTTCACATCATGTCAGACAGCGCAGTTTTCTGTTCACGTCATGTCCAACAGCGAGGTTTTGTTCACGTCATGTCCAACAGCGAGGTTCTGTTCACGTCATGTCCAACAGCGAGGTTCTGTTCACATCATGTCAGACAGCGCAGTTTTCTGTTCACGTCATGTACAACAGCGAGGTTTTGTTCACGTCATGTCCAACAGCGAGGTTTTGTTCACGTCATGTCCAACAGCGAGGTTTTGTTCGCGCCATGTCCAACAGCGAGGTTCTGTTCACGTCATGTCCAACAGCGAGGTTCTGTTCACGTCATGTCCAACAGCGAGGTTTTGTTCGCGTAATGTCCAACAGCGAGGTTCTGTTCACGTCATGTCCAACAGCGAGGTTTTGTTCGCGTAATGTCCTACAGCGCGGTTTTCTGTTCGTGCCGTGTCCGACAGCGAGGTTCTGTTCACGCCATGTCCAACAGCGAGGTTCTGTTTACATCATGTCCGACAGCGCAGTTTTCTGTTCACGTCATGTCCAACAGCGAGGTTTTGTTCACGTCATGTCCAACAGCGAGGTTCTGTTCACGTCATGTCCAACAGCGAGGTTCTGTTCACATCATTATCATGTCCAACAGCGAGGTTTTGTTCACGTCATGTCCAACAGCGAGGTTTTGTTCACGTCATGTCCAACAGCGAGGTTTTGTTCGCGCCATGTCCAACAGCGAGGTTCTGTTCACGTCATGTCCAACAGCGAGGTTCTGTTCACATCATGTCCGACAGCGAGGTTCTGTTCGCCTCATGTCCGACAGCGCGGTTCTGTTCACGTCATGTCCTCGTCGCGTCATGTCCAACAGCGAGGTTCTGTTCGCGTCATGTCCGACAGCGCGGTCCCGTTCGCGTTAATTTGAACTTCCTGGGCAGAGGAAGGGAGGAGGAGCAGATCCCACGCGAAAACGCTAGAGAAGGAGACTAGCAGGTCTCTCTAGCTCACGGAGTTTGATGTCTAAGTGTCGTGGCACCAGTGGGCGACCTGCGTGCCAGCACTCAATACATCCCGACCATTGCACCACCAACTGTAGCCTCAGGCCATCGAGATCGATGGTCTTCTGATTCTGAGGACACGCACCGACAGGGCACTAGGGAAGGAGGGGAGGTCATACCTAACAGCCTCACAGACGTTTGATGGGCTGCCAATCTCCTGTATGTTTTAAACGCCAACAGGAGTCGAACACGAGATTCAGCTCCTAAATATACTGCGGTGCCTGGCAGTGTTGTTTGTTAATACACTTGTCATCACTGCAGAGCGGTGTGTAGGGTTCAGCTCTCGTCTCGGTACACTCTGCACGTGACACCTGTTCGCAAGCCTGCCATCGACGGTTTTCTTTGGGTACCCGGTTTCCTTTCCCTCCCTCTTCCTTCAGAGGGTGAAATCACCTCTAGGTGGAAGCACTTCCGATATAATAAAACAAGCAAAGAGTATATCTGGTCACAGCACCTAAATTTTTGACAGGTGTTTAAACAAAATGCAATAAATGTTGACCTTTCTAATAAACATACAGATAGTCCACACCCTTTCATGTTCTTAAACCAGTTGTTGTATCGACATCCACTCTGATGAACAATGTTGTCGTCTTTTCTAGTCCTGTCACGCGTCGTTAATTCTTTTAGCGATAATCATGCATCCGGCACCATCCATTATCTCTTGGAGTCTAGAGAAACAGCATCTATTCTGAAATGAAGGAGTGTGTGAGTATGTGTGCTGGCGCGCACACACATTCATTCATGCGCTCATGACTGGTTGGTGGGCATCAGCGTTCCAGAAAGACATTACCTGTCTCTGAGGAGTTCCAGTCGCCATATTGCCATTATAGTAGTGTTTTCAGACAAAACTACAGCGTCTGCCATACTGACACACTGTTAATCTTTTCAGGCAAAGCAACAGTCACTAGATGGCCCCCAAGAGGATCGATGACCAGGAGGACAACTCCTGCTTGCGGAAGGACCGACATTCGTAAGGGAGGAGGGGAGATGAAAGTTGAGTAGCTCTAATAAACGAGAGCCGATTTATTCTCGTCTTCTGCAGGTTGCAGGGAGACAGAAGAATAAAATGTACAGAAGATTTCAAAGTTTCAATAGCAATCAAAGGATTAACAATATAGAAGGTATGAAAGACAAAGAAATCATGATTGGGTATATAAATATTTAGGACACAAGACACAAAATGCATAAAATATCTTCAATGACAGTATAAAGAGCTGTATAAAAGGCATGACGATTATTGTCCCGACAAAAGTAGTCGGATTTGCAGAAGGTATGACAAGGAGGTATAAAAGATATTTACGGCATTAAACTATAAGCGCAAGAGAACAAATAATTCAAACCAATTACTTCTGTCAGACAACAACTGCAGCTGTTTATGTAGCCTATAAACTAAGAAGAGGAAGTAGACTGGAAATAAAGTTAGCACATTACTAGAGACACCAGTGATGGGTTGACTCGGGTACGGTTGTGAAAAGTCTGAGCTCGAAAAAAAAAAAAAGTATGGCAATCAGTGCAGACCATGAATACGATTAACTGACATCATGTCGCCGTCCTAACTGCACCACTCACATCTGTCGGAAATCTTAGTCCGACTATAGAAGATGGATTGAACACAGGGTTGCTTGCTACACGAGGACGCACCAACACAACCGCCAAAGCCACCCGGATTTAGTTTAAATCACACACAGGAAAGGGTAGCTCTTACCCAACACACACACCCGGCTCTGAAGTCCTTGGTCGCGACAGCTGCGGAAACAGCTTCGCCCAACGTCTTTCACCAGCTCCCCCTGTCTTCCACACCGCTTGGAACTAGTCCCGCCACAGGGGAAAGAAGTCTTTGAACTAAACATTAAAAGATTTCGTGTCAACTTTCTTTTAAAACCTACATCCACATCTTTGCTTGGTTTATAAGCAGCCCGTCTTTTGTACACCTACTCCTGTGCTTTGGTGATGCAAGTACGTGTGGCATGCGTGAGTTATCTTTCCTTTGATCGGGTTGGTGAAGGAGGGAAGGCGGGAGGATGGCTCTGCGTTGTTCTGGGGCCGTTAGGGCTAGACATAGAAAGGTAGATATAGGTAGTGAAGAGAAGATGCAGGTAGAGAGAGAGGAAGCTACAGGAAAAAGCAGGTTGGCACAGCCAGATATTAGTAGACAAAGGTAGTTACAAAAAGTCGCAGGTACAAAAAGTTATAGATATAGACAGAAGTAGTTACAGAACAACCTCCATCATCCACCCTCACCACCACCTTTCTGTCGTACATCGCGTAGTGGTGGTGAGGGTGGATGATGGAGGTTGTTGTTGTGGCCTCCCTCGCGAGAGATCGTCGAGGCTCTGAACGGAATAGTGTCATGGACCCGTGAATCATACCTACTGGGTATAAATAAATTTTTTTTAAAGTAGGTCGTTGACTCCCATCCGTCTGTCCCTCTGTCTTCTCCCCTCTTTTCCTTCACTGCACGGTATCGCAATATTTTCACTTTCCCTTCTTTTGAAACATTCACTGCGTTTGGCCTGGCGTCTGGCAGGTGCCTCTTCAGACTCAGCAAGCGAAATCTCATTTAATATTGATACGCGGCTAGCTACAATAGCTTTCACTTAAACAGCCCAACAGGCGCTGGTGACACTAGCAATTTTTTTGTTGGTTTTTTTCTTTTTATAAAAGGGAGGGGGAGACAGAAATTTGCAGGCGACGCGCGCGCGGTCCGGGTGGACGGGAGGAGAGCCGGGGGATGTTACTATGCGGGCCTTGTCGAGTCCCCGCGCTACCTTTGCAGGGAATCAATAAAACATGTTTGCTTTTGCAAAGTGTGCAACACACTTTCGATATAATGATGTGTTTAAACGGTCGAGTAGTTTCCTTCGTAGGAAATGTTGAGCCTCAGCGGGCGGCCACGTGGGAATGTGTGAGTGTGTGTGAAAGAGAGAGAGAGAAAGAGAGAGAAAACACTCCTCACCGCTCTCTCTCTCTCTCTGTCTCTCACTCTGTCGCTCACTCTCTTTCTCTGTCTATCACTCTCTCTCACTCTCTTTCTCTGTCTCTCACTCTCTCTCTTTCCCTCGGCTCTCGTCTTTCTCCGCTACCTTCAACATTGCTTAACGGTGTCTGGGATTAACCTCCATGTGCAAACAGCCACCACGGGGGTGAGCTTAGAAAAACTCGACAGCGGGTTACACCTGCGACAGACAGTACAGGATCCACTTGTCAGCCTGGCAGCAAAGGTTTCGCAACCTTGCGCTGCTGAGGTTGACAGGTGAATTTTTTTCCGCTCCAAAGACTTACGTCCACCTGTCTTCGTAGGCAGTGGCAGCGGTATCTGCCAGTGGAGCCTTCTGCCACTCTGACTGAAGTGGCCATTTATCACCTGAGGGCAGACCAGTAGGTGAAAAACATTACAGTGTAGGGAGAATCAGCGTACAGACTGTAATTTTTTTGTGGCAGCGGTTGATAATTGTCCAGAATTACACCGTTTGTTCGGTCCTCATCAAATTTAGCCGGCATACTTGTTTCGTTGAGATCGTAGATGATGTCTGGTTGCCTTAAGTTGCTCTGTAGCATGCTGATTTTGTAATGTTAATTTTTCCTGGTTCAGATGATACTGGTGGTTCTATTTTTTTTTTTACAAACAAATCTACTAAAGGAGCAAATACTGATGTCCTTATACTACGCAGAGCAATTTTTAACGACGCAGAAGGAATGAGTCACGTGACGGCTGGCACTACCGCCAGAATGTTCTCCCCCCCCCCCTTTTCACCAGTCACCTCAACCAGTTCTGGAAGGGATATCAAGAAAACAACAAGCACAAACGTAATTTTCACTACCCTGATGCCGCACTTCTGAATTATTGAACGGAATATGACTTAAATGAAATGGTAGACAATAAAAACATTGTTGAAATCCCCTGGAGAAATCAAACCCTGCTTAATCTTATAATAATAATAATAATAATAATAATAATAATAATAATAACAACAACAACAACAACAAAGAAAACGCGGAGTTGAAATATTCACGACAAAAGAAGGATAACCAGCAGCTAACGATCCACGTTTGCGCTTTCCCCGAAAGATGAAAATAAATAAATAAATAAATAAAATGTTGAGGACCAGTGGAGTGGTGACAGACTATAAGTCAAGTGAGTTGAGAATAAGTTGCGGGAGGCTGAGGAAGGTAACCTTGCATAACTTTGCACCTTTTCACCGAACCATACCTAGCCTTGCACGAGTCTCTTACCTTGCACAACCTCCTACCTTTTCATCTTAGGTAAGGAGGTGCGTGGTGACGGAAGTGCTGCGGGAATAAGAAGGAAAAAAATAAAGGGGGGGGGGGAGTGATTCAAGGCTAGGTAAAGTAAGGTGAAGTGATGCAAAACTAGGGAAGAAGAAACGGAACAGAAAGCACCTCCAGGTGAAATGAGGCGAGGAGAGGCCCTGGGAGGTTAGGTCAGGCGAGGCAAGCTATAAATAGACACGTCCAAGGTAAAGCAAGGCAAGATGCCGACATGTTGAGTTGCGGGGAGGGAATAAGACTCACACGACAAAGCACTGGCAGGGCGGCAAGATTAATAATTAAGGCCATTTCTTTTCAAATATATAGAGCATTATTAATTCATGAGTGGATTGTGCACAGAGTGCGAGGAATATGTAAACTGTTATACCCAAACCGTCTCTTATTCTGTGTGTGTGTGTGTGTGTGTGTGTGTGTGTGTGTGTGTGTGTGTGTGTGTGTGTGTGTGTGTGATTTTATGAATGAATGAAAGAAACATAAATAGAACTGAGCACAAAAAAATCAACAAAGAAAGAAAGAAAATAAAAAAAAATAAATAGAACGGAACACAAAAAATCAACAAAGAAAGAAAATAAAAAAGTGAAAAACGAATGTATAGTTTATGCGCAGTCGTGGACAGCAGAGTCAACAAGCCAGTTTAAATGGGCATCACGTGACCACAATCATCCAATAAGGGCGCGAGTTTGCGGACCAGAAACACTGACTCACATGAGTAATCGCCAGCAATACTCGGCGATATCCTGGTCCCCTTTCACTCTGCTCGCACATTACCCTACCTGTAAACTCACCTGTGAGATCGAACTGGCTGTGGACATTTGTCGTTAGAACAGAATCCATCTCGCAAGAATAATGATTGTGTCACGAAAATAAGGCTTTTGTCGTGAAAATAAAGCTTGTTGTGCCTCCCCCATGTTTCCCAAAGTGTCTTCGTATAAAAGCCCGACATGCCAACACACAGGGTCAGTTCGCATGCGTCTGGAATCATGCTTGCAAACTGTCCAGCCCCTTATTCATTGCTGTACTGTTGGCAGTCGCATTGTTTTAAGCTACGACATTTAAATGCTGAGCAGTAGATACCTAGATATGTAGATAGCATCTCAGGCAGACAGGGAGATAAACAAAGTTGGAGATAAGCACACGCCAGACAAGCAGACAGCAAGCAAGAAAGACAGTGTCCTGAAAATGAAGGATGGCAGGGTAGAGTTTTACAGCTAGACATTAGACCATCCATTGGTACACACCCCACCTCCTCCCTTCCTAACTCAACAGCTGCGCTCTACTCACGAGGCCACAGCCACACCTACACAGACAGCCAGGGCCAGCGGGTGGGCCCACCGCCATTCCGAGAGAACGAGGAACGACCTCAAGGCGTGGTTCTGAAAAAGTTTTTTATTCTTTAAAAAAAAAGAGTCTTCTTGTCGATGAAGACTTTCTCAACGCAAAACTTAGTCAAAAACGTTGACTATTCAAAGCGCGTACGCACGCACACACGCACACACGCACGCACGCACCCACATACAGAACCGTGCAGCTGTGTCAATGAGCGTGCGAGCTCGGAGAGAAGCTGAGTTTGTTTGTTTGTTTTGAGTGAAGAGTCAACTGATGATGATAGCTTTTCTTTTTCTTCTTTGGGATCACTGCCCATTGAGCGTTTCTCTGAGATGCGGAAACTGGGGCATTACAAAACGACATCATCATCATAATCATCATCATCGTCATCATCATCATTCTTACACAGCGAACCGTCTTCCTTACCCGGGGTATCGTCAGCAGCAGTACTCGGAGAGTCGTCACCTGCAATAACCAGAAAGCTGTCTACACCAATACTCGCAAGTCTATCAGCACATCTCACCAACATTGCCCACAGAACAAAGCCAAGAAAAACGTTACCTACTATAAATAGAAAACAGACAAAATTCAAACAAAAAATTACCCAAAACGCCATAGCCAACTATACCCGTCGCCTACAATACTACACACAACCGTGACCAACAGTACACAGAACTGTCACAACAATAACCGCACAACCGTATCAACGATACCTAGAGAGACATTAGATAACTGTTACCAACACTGTAACCACAAGTACTAGAGAGCCCTCGCTAACAAACCCCGATAGTCATCGCCAACAATATTTAAGAAACCGCCACAATCATATCCCGACAGCCGTCACCAACAATATCCAAGAACCATCACCAACCATGTCATCTGGGTGATCTTTCCACAGCGGGAGGAACTGCCATGGCGGCACAGCCGACACCCAGAGCCCAGAGAAGATGCACCGGAAGTACCAGGCTCTTTGGCCTCGAGACATCACTGGTGCATCTGCATCTTCCCAACATCTCATTCACGTCACACACAATATTACAACTGTTCGCGGAGAGACTTCTCTGTCATCTATCTTCCCCCAACCCCCCTTACATCATAGATGTTAAAGCCTGCACTGATAACCAGCTGACGATGATTCGTTCATTGGTTTCATCTGTTGTCCGATCGGATTTTATTCACCTTGTAGACAACCTTTACTCCCTTACAGGTCGCTGCACTCTGACTTACTCCACAACCCCGCGGTGCCATGGTAGAGTGATTTTTCCCGGTCTGAACCTGGTTCAGTCAAAGGTTTGTTTTGAATTAAAAGCCGATCATTCACGAGTCTTTCTAGTTTTTCTAGGACAAGATTTACACCGGGAAGAATGTTTTCTGAATCGTTTTCATATACTGGTTATAAACAGCTCGCGCGGGAGAGGGGCAAGGGGAAGGGGGAGGGATGAGGAAAACAGATGTTAAGATCAACGACATCCGAACACGAGTCCTTTCCCCTTGGTTAATCGAGCCTGCGTCTAGGTACCTGACTCTGCAGGGTTAAAGGTCAGGCAACGAAGAAAGTGAGATCGGCACCACCCTGACAAAAGCTGGCCTCGGAAAAATTACTCCCCTCTCTTCCATAACTATATTACGGCGAGAAAACGTAATGTCACTTTAAAATGTTTAGGGACAGGTGATATAACCACAACATCTTGACCAATAAAAGCCAACACAAGAACGAGAATAACCTAAGAGAGTGGGTAACGTGTAAAAAGGAGTGTTGTGGCCCAAAAGGCCACCAACAAACCAAAAACAAAAAACCCAAAACTATCAGGACAGAGCTTAAATCTTATGGTAAAACCCTATCCTCCTTAAAAATAGCTGCCGATGAGAAGGACTGAAAGAAGGAAAAGAAGGAGCTTGCAGTAAAAAAAAAAACTGCTGATGGATACTCTGGAGTCCAGGACAAGTAATTAAAACATGTACAATACTCAGAATTCCTTGACACCAAGGACAAACTGGCGGTGGTTCACCTCGTAAAAGGTGCGACTGCGTGACATAGGTGTGTCCTAGTCTTAGTCTGGTAAGAACTACCTCCTCCCGCCGCACAAGACGCCATGAAGGCAAGCGGTCTGAAAGAGAGGGAAGGGTGGCATGTAACTTGTTTTGGCCCAGGGTGTTCCAGTGGCGTTGCCACAGGGACTGAACTTAGGCCGAGAGGATAGATTTACAGTCTGATAATATCAGTGATGGTAATTTACCAGGAGACTGACATGCAGCCTTGGCGGCCTGGTCCGCGCGAACATTGATTGCCTCGGATGCCAGCATGGCCAGGAGCCCAGATAAAAACAATGTCTTTTTCCGTCGGAGAAGAGCTGAATGGATAGTGTGAATCTGGACCACGAGGGGGTGGTCAAAACGTTGGGAGAGAAAGACTTGGAGAGCAGATAACGACCCTGAGGTGATCAAGAAGTTTTTCTCGGAACATGCTGCAATGATAGCAAGATGGCGTGAAGTTCCACAGAGAAAATAGAGCAGCCATCCGCATGTCGGGGAGAAGAAGACTGTTGCGGTTGGCAGGACGGAACTGCTGCCGCAGCTACAGGACCAACGTTTGGAACTTTGAAGCCATCTGTAAAGACAGAACAGAATCCAGGAAAGTCCGAGAGAAGTCCTTCGAAGAAAGGGCTGGAGAAAGATGAGATCACAGGTGTCACCTTTTTTGAGAGCTGAAAGATCGAGTCGCCTCTTCGGAACAGGGGGAGTCCAAGGAGGAGCTGGCAATGACAGGACAAGGAGAAAAACCAAAATCAAGTAGGAACACACACACACACACACACACACACACACACACACACACACACACACATATATATATACACACGCGCGCGATAGGTAAGGAGGCGCAGTAAGATGACCAGGGAAGAGAACTACAAAGGCTGTGCACCTGGCGGCGTCCTTTGTTCGTTGATTTGCCGATGAAAGAATCGTCTTGCACTTTGTTGCGGAGGAACCTGCACAAAAGGAGTCTTTTGTTCTCACTGACGGAGGGCGGGAAGCTGCGGTTAGTCACATTGCAGCCTGGGATTGCACGTGATGTTGCATCGTGGGATTGAGGGAGAATATGCAGTTTGACATTGGTAGTATTACTGCAGCACTGCCTCCTGGTTCTGCTCGCACAGCAGCCTGGCATTGCTAGTGATTACTTGTGTAGTGTGATCCCTAAGGCACTGGACTGCTCATATCTTGCTGTGCTGCATCCTGGGACAGCTTGCATTATGGAAGGAATGCATGCTGGGATTGTTCATATTGAGGATGTACTGTACCTTAGGAATGACTCTTATTCTGGGGGGTACCACATCCTTAAAACAAACTCGATGTGTGTGTGTGTGTGTGTGTGTGTGTGTGTGTGTGTGTGTGTGTGTGTGTGTTTATTAGTATAGGCCAATTAACACGACAATTGTGACTGCCGAAAAATACTGAAATTATATACAATGAGACTTGTTTTTTGAAGACATGTTCAAGTAAACGTGTTCTTGTAGACATGTTATGGTGGCAGACTTATTGCTGTTGACACCTTCATTTAGACACGCTCCTGAAGGATGTTTTAAAACCCCCGACTTTGAAACTTGAACCTCGTTTTCCTCTCTGCCTAAAAGAGAAAGACTAGACGAGGACATTTCTTTCTTCTTTTTTTTCTACAATATGACTGCCATGTACAGTTATTTTCTTGAACCTCTTAAAGTTGCTGCAGAAAATTCGGGACACCAATGTTTGTTATCATGACACTTTCTGTCCGCCATACTCGGCATATTAACACATTCCTCCTTCCCGTCAGCGACTCTATCTGACTCAGAGTATCAAGGATAGTCCGATGACTGTCCTCTGGGTTACAGTAATCTCAGCAGCTTAGGTCCAGGTACACCCTGATACCTGGATACCTTTTTCCCTCACCTGTGTATCGAAGAAGGTCTGCAAAATTATCAAAAGCTGTGCGATGGCCAACGATATGAAAAAAAAACACGATTGTAGAGATATCCGTCCCGAGATTAGCAACACGATGTCAAGAGGTGAACAAGGGTCAGACTCGGTGGAAGTCTCGTGTGCTTGTGGCAATGTTCAAATCGTATTTATGAATTTATGACATAGTCGTTTGTCAGCGGAAACTGTTTGATTTGTTATGTGCTGCAAGAGGTTAGCCATTCCTGAAGCGGAGTTTCAATAAAGAAAAAGTGATGATGATGATGATGATGATGATGATGATGATGATGATGATGATGATGATGATGGAGGTAAATATTTCGGTAAACGTTTTCTTGAGTAAAGGAAATTCTCTCTTCCCTAGTATCCTTTGCATAATTGCCAGTGAAATGGGGTTTGCCTTTCTCGCTCGTTCTTTCGTTCGTTCGTTCCCTCTTTCTCTCTCTCTCGGTTCCTCTCCAGATTGAACGATTGGCTCCTTACTTCCCCTACCCCATCTTAAGTCAGAATAAATCCAGAAAACGATAAACACAAATGACAAGTTACAGTGACACTTAACGCCTCTGATGTGTGTATGGCAGATGTAAGCTGGTGTCGAGAAGACACGCCCTAGAGAAGAGCACCACCCGCTCACCCAGCCTCTACCTACCCGATAATACCACCCGCTCAGAGCAGGCGATACCAGTCCACTCACAAGAGAGGAGCAGAACTCAGACACGTGTTTCTACAGGAACCGGAAGAGCACGGCCAGAGTCAGGTCGCACGTGTGGATCCAAACACTGCAGGGAGGAGAGAAAGATTAGTCGCTACATTTCCTTTTCTCCCCCTCCTGTCTCCTCCCTGACAAATTCGTTCTCTTTGGTATATTCTCTTATACTTTCATGTCTTTTGTTCGCATCCTGTCTTCTCTTGTCTTTCTGTTTGCTTCACTTTGTGCCTTTGTTCCTTTTCTTATTCATACTTTCTTCGTTTAGTGCTTCATTCTTTTATTTTCCCCTTTTCCAATCTCTCTTCATTTATATTTTTTGTCTCTGTCTCTCTCACTCTCCTCTTTTCGAATCTAATGCCATTTCGTCTTCTTGTATTCCTTCTTTTGTACATCCCATTCCTCTTTGAACCGTTTACTTTGTTTAAAACGTATTCTTTTAAAGGCATGGCCATCCTTTTATTTTTTCAAATGACTGTTAGAAGAAGACACAAGCCTCACACTGACTGGTATTAGCACAACACAAAATTACATAATTCTTCAAATGACTGGTTTGAGCGCATTGCAAGACACTAATCCCCAAATTTATTGGTTTTATCATTACAAGAGATTTATTGTCAAAATGACACCAGCTCTCAAAATCTGAGCGAAAATTCCTTGGACATTGAGGATCTAATTTCCCGAACCTTCAAAAAAATAACAAAGCTCGCTGCTATGGTAACGCCTCATTATTGCAATATCGATGCTCTTGCACTGGCCTAAATTTAGAATCTACTTTAATGCACGTGTGTTTTATTATAATGTAATAATAACAGCAAGAACAAGACAACAGATGATGATGATGATGATGAACAGCAAGAACAAGAGAACAGATGATGATGATGGAAGAACAACAATAACAAGACAACAGATGATGATGATGATGGAAGAACAACAATAACAAGACAACAGATGATGATGATGATGGAAGAACAACAATAACAAGACAGCAAGAACAAGACAACAGATGATGATGATGATGATGATGATGATGATGATGATGATGATGATGATGATGATGATGATGATGATCTCATTTTCATGTTTGGCTCCGTCTTAAATATTTTCTGTCCACAGTCGACTCTCTTGCACGTATGCTGCATTGATTGTGTGTGTGTGTGTGTGTGCGCGCGCGCGCGCTGTATGATAATCATTGCCACAATCCCCCCCCCCCCCGTGACACAAGTACACTCTACGACCCGAGTCTGTTGTGTGTATCCGGGAACAACCAGGTAGACGAGGAGTACAAACTGATTGCCTGTCCTTGTTCTACATGTCTGTCCGTCGCGCCATCAAGACCCATTAAGAGGGGCAGAGAAGTCAGACAAGAGAAAGCCTTCTTTATGTCGGACTTGTAACAACAGTGCCATATGCACGCAAGCTGCGGCGGGTTCGCATTTTCCTGCGAGACAGCAAGGGAAGATAAAATAAAAAAATAAAAAAAACCCACGTTCTAACCTGCACCGGACCTCCCCTCCATTAATGGCCCATAAACGTGACCGACCCATCAAGATGGCCTTTGAATGCGATTCATAGTAATATATAAGCAACCTAGTTTAGGCGTCAAACCAGACTTTCACCAAGGTGAGAAGTAATTGGGGCGCCTCGGGTATTAAAGATGAAAAGGACAGAATGGGGAGAAATGGGGCACAGAATGAGTGCGCACGTGGTTGGCCGTATAACAAACCTCTCGAGAGATTGCATGATTACTGTATGCATGACCCCTACACCCTCATAAAGGACCACCACCGACCATTTACTGGTTTACTCACTCCGCAATCGGTGTAAAATACACGTTTTCAAGTCGTAGAAAAAGTCTTTCTCAGAGTTTGTCAGGGACGGAGAAAACAAGAGTCCTGACGCTAGGCATAAAGGTGAGATGAAGTACAGGTGTGCAGGCCACTTGCTGTGAGGTGTGAGACACAATCACCAGGCTAGGTGTGCAAGGAGGGTGAGTCCTGGGGGGTAGGGGGTGGGGTTGAGACACTGTTTTTGCCACGCGGCGCTGGTTCACGCAAAGTGCGTAGGAAGACGCGCTTACCAGGCTAAGAAGCCAAACAAATGGCGGCCGACCGACGGACATGGCCGGCCATATCGAGTTCTGCTGTCCTTATTCGCTTGACATTGCTCACTGTCATGTAGCAACATGCTTTGGCTCTCTGATGGTGGACACAGGACTGAGAAATGCTCAAGCACCACTGAACCAAGAAAGCGCCCTCTAGCGGTGGCTGTGGACAAAACGCATACCCATGGACATCGACTTCTTTAAGGCCAATGTCTGAATCTTCTGGACCCAGGGAACACAGACAAACAAACAAACAAACACACAAACCCTCTCTCTCTCACACACACACACACACGTACACACGTGCACTCTCTCTCTCTCTCTCTCACACACACACACACACACATTTACAAGTGTCGGAAGAAGGAGACAGATCAGTGTCCTCGCATTATGAATGCATTCCACAGTTTGCAAGATGGATGAAAGGGATCAGCCGAGATGTCAACATGAAAAGGTTGCGGGGTGCTGTAACAGGCATGACACGACCAGTTGAAAACCGGATCGCTATAAGTATCATATCACACACCTGACACTAATACATGGAGAAATGAGAAAAGAGGGCGGACACTGTGGGGTGGGGGGGTGAGTTGTGAAGGGGAGGGGACACGCTGAACGAGGACTCACGACTTTCAAAGGGATGAACGACGGCACAGACCAGCGAAGGAGACACCGGGCGGAATAATACATGAACGAGGCACCTGATATTAAAGTGATGAAGAATTGACTCAAAACTATCTAAAATAAAATCGACAGATAAGTTGTGATTGAGAGAGACAGAGAGAGAGACACACACACATAGAGATAGAAGAGCTATGAAGCAGTTTGCTAAGATACAGAGGATATCAGAGTCATGGGAATGGTAGTTGCGGGGGGGGGGGAGATGTTCGTCAGAGGAAAAAAAAATCATAAAATTTTACAAAACCTAAATTAAGTTTTGCTGCAGCTTAGATAGACTTTACTTGTTTCCGCGCTGGGTACGAGGGGAAAGGTGATGGAAGTTTGGACGGAAAGGGACTTACAAGGCATAAATAAAATAAAACCCAAGAAATCCCCAGCAGGTGCGACATTTGAATGGAATGGACTTTGCGGTCTGGGCGTGACCAGGGTGGAAACATCATAAAAGTACATCATCAGCCTCAGCGGGCTGTGTGTGTGTGTGTGTGTGTGTGTGTGTGTGTGTGTGTGTGTCATGGTCGATGCTTGCTAGTGGTTTACTTGTAGTTCACGATGTAGTTCATGATTCGCAACCAAAAGAACCGTGGTCCAAGGTAACGGTTGAGGACTTTGCGAGTGAGGTCTGTTGTTATTTACTAGTGGGGTGTGAACGTTTGGGGGGTGAAAGTGTCTCATATTTGTCTTCATGTGTGTATGCGTAGCTTGGAGGTGGGGGGGGGACGCATGCGAACCTTGGCAGGCACATGGCTGTGACAGAACTCGAACTCAAATCTTAAGAGAAAAGAACCCCCCCCCCCAGAGATAGAGAGTACTGTTTGAACCATGTGGCTTCTATAATGCAGAGAATGAGTCGAAAGAGCACTTTGCGGTAAGTAATGAACCCTCATTATTGGTTCATAAAGTTATGGGAGAAAGCGCCGTCTAGCGGCATGATAGGCATATAACAAGGAAGGGGCGAGCACACTAGTGTGCTTAACTCCCTTCTCAAATTAAAGTCTCCATCAGTTTACAGTGCCAGGCTCTTCTGCAGTCCACCCCCCTCCATTCTTCCAGCATGCTTTTAACCTTTCCCCTCTTCAAACCTTTCGCGATAATTTTAGAAAATTAAGAATAAAAATCGAAACACGATTAATCGGCAAAAGTCACAGAAGAAGGAGAGAATGAAAAGTAAGCGGGGAGTAGGCCGTGGAGGTTGGGAATGAGGGTGAGGTATGTTTGGGATGAGTGTTGGGGATGTTTAGGGTTAGGATGGGGAATGTTTCGAGTGAGGATGGGGAATGTTTGAGGTGAGTATGGGAAATGTTTGATGGGTGAGAGTGGGGAAGAAGTGTGAGGAATGTTTGGGGGTGAGTCTGGGGAATGTTTAAGGATGAGGGTGGAGGTATTTTGGGGTGTGGGTGGGAGAGTGTGAGACCGTACTTTTTCTCGTTTGCACCTTTGTGCAGCCACCTACGGGTGAGGGGGTCCCAGACCAATCACACCTCCCCAAAACTTTTTTTTTCTTAGCTGTTCCGTCGTCTTCAATTTCGTCCTAAATGTCAGACACCGACTATCAGCTGGTGAGGACCGATATTTGCAAGCGAAAAGGTAGTGAACAATGTCGACATTTTCTGGCAGGTGGCTCAGAACACATTTCCTCCGGCGGCTGAAGTGCGCGCGCCTACAGCACTTGGTCGCAACACCTTTAACAGATAGAAGAGCCTGGAAGGCAAAATGTCTCCACTTAGAGGGCAGGATAAGAGGATTCCAAGAGAGATGACAAGAAACTAACAGTTCTGGTGCAAAAATAGACAGTTTGACTTCATCTGCTCCTCTTCTCTTGTATCGTTCATTTATTCCTTTATTTTTTCGAAAGAAACCGATAAACAGCCTGTATCTATAGTATAAACGTCACCTGAAATGATAGATAAAGATTAAGATCTCGTAGACTAATATCTGTAGGAGAGCAAATAGTATAAGTGGTTCACCGTGTCTAAAAATAGTCCCGTCGCGGTCGCAACTCAACCTTCTTTTATATTCCTTTTCCACCACTGATAAACCAGGTACCTAAGTGTTCGATGGGTAGGGGAAAGCTGCCTGTGACTCCCCTTTAAGTCTCCACCTTAAACCATAGACATAACTTGGGTAGGTCTTTAAGTCCACGTTAAACCATAGACATAAATTGGGTAGGTCTTTAAGTCTCCACCTTAAACCATAGACTTAAAAACAAAGTTGATCTTCTTGAATAGAAATAAAATGTACACAAATATTTAATGTACTTTGAGATTGCGTGTACTCTTGTAATCGTGAGTACAGACGTTAACTACGTGTTCGTGGAGATTTAAGGTTATGGGCATGTGGGGTTGAGTTCAGCGTATGCGCGCACGCACGCACGCACGCACGCACGCACACACACACACACACACACGCTATTTCTCTTTCTTTCTTTCTCTCTCTCTGTGCGTAATACTACTGCTGCAGGCATGTTCCCATCTCGCCACATCTTATCCCCGTGTCGTTCGCGCAAACAGAAGGCACTACAGGTAACAGTAACAGCCATGTTTTTGGTGTGCGCGCGCATTAATGGCGAGACGGTGGCCACAAAACCAGTTCCACTGCTGTGCAGCCAGAAGGGCTGAAGACAAGACAAGACAACAAACCAGACTCCAGACTTCCTGCAGCTCCCAACAATTCTTGGGCTGTTTCTTTTCCTCACTCTCTCTCTCTCTCATTTTCTCGTTTGCTTGCTCGCGCTTTTTGTGTGCATGTGTGTCTTTCTCTGTCTGCTTGTTTGTGTGGGTGTGTGTGCGTGAGCGTGTGTCTTCGTAGGCGTGAGAGAGAGAGTGAGTGTGTGTGTGTGTCTTTCTCTGTCTGCATGTTTGTGTGTCTCTGTGTGAGTGCGTGTGCGTGCGCATGTGTATTTTTTCGTCCCCGCTTTCTTTTTTCTTTCATTTTTTTTTCTTTCACGTGCGATGCACCTTTCGAAAACTAATTCTTCTGTCTTCGCCAGTATTACAGAGCCTGTTGTGACCCAGGTAATGATAACAGTTCCCACCATTTCTCTGCAGACCGTGTAAAGGGAACGAAGTGATGGCGCTCGGGAAAAAGCCGAGGGGCTGCACAAGTGCCTTTGGTTTCCTTGCAGTGCGCTCGCTGCAGACCAGGTGCGCCTCGCCAAATCAAGCAATGGCTTTCAACTGACTTTTTCCAACTTCATTTCTCCCCCCCTCTCTCTCTCTTAGGAGAAGGAGGAGGTTGTTTCCTTGTTCTTTTGCACAACGCGTTTTAACAGCTGCCGAAAGGAAGGGCGGAAGAAAGGGAGGGAAGGATTAAAGGGGGGGGGGGAGAAACTCCGCCCAGCTAGGAAAGATGGCGAGTGGTCCCACTAATTGTCAGTCATCACTGGGAATCCAGAGTGGATAACGAAGACAGGAAGATAAAAATTGCGGCTGTGTAGTTGGGGTGGGCGGTGGGGGATAGGGGTGTGTGGGTGAGGTGAGGTGAGTCGTGCCGCCGGTAAAACACGACCGACAACACGTGCTTTTAACCAGCTTTCCGAGCAGGCTGGGGTTAGGGGTGGTTTGGAGAGTAAGAAGAAAAATTAACAGTTCAATGAAGAAATATTTATTATGGATGAGAAATTAACATTCCGCTCATAAACACTTAACCTTTCTCCCTCATGAAGGGATAGGGCCAAACCTGTCTTATGAAATAGCACAGTCATAAGATGAATTAGGAGATGACGGTTGTCATCATCATCATCATCATCATCGCTGTCATCATCAATCCACATATTCTTCTTTACTTTTTTCATTCTTTCTAAACATTTGAGCCTTTTTTTTATCCCTTTCGTTACGCCAACCGCAACTACTTTCAGTGACAATACGGGCATGCGCACACAGTTAATGACGTCACTTCCGCTTATGCTTTAAGCTTCCGGTGCACGTGCGCCTCTCATACACGGTGAAACTCTTCAAACTGGCGATGGTAGCGTGGCTAAAGGTTAGTGCGAGGAAAATGCTTGTAGTCAAACCAAATGACTGCCAGCCAAGGGGAAGTAAGTATCACACTTAACCAGACTGGCTAAGGTTAAGGGAGTGGGGACGGGGATGAGGGCTAAGGGGTAAAACGGCTGTCGAAAGTTATGGCCCTTTTATGTGGTAAGATCTGATTATTAACAGCACAGACCACACTCTACACATTAACCATTACTCAGTTTCCGAAACCCTTAAATGGAAGTGGAAAATAAAAAAAAAAGTATTGAACTACTAATGTCCTCGGATACTCAAAAACCGACCTCACGTCAACCTCTTTTTCTATTTAAACAGAAAACTAGGAACACCCGAAGAAACAGCTGCTCATCCCATATCCTCCATAGGTCAAGTGAACAGAAGGTGTCGGACCTGTGGGATTTTAATTCCAAATGTCTTTCAGCTAACGCTCCATTTGGGAAAAAAGGTTAGGTAACCCACTTGTTCTCGTCTACAGGTCTTTGTCAAACAGACATAAAAGTTGATTGGTTGAATTTTACGCAAAGCCCATTGCCTCACAAAAAGGGAGCATACAATAATGATATAAAATATTATATTCACTTGTACATAACCTAAAACAAGTGCTGCCTTAAAATACAATTAGTTTAGTGAATGGATCAATCTTTCCCCGTGTACTTTCTAACTTAAATGGATAAGAAAAATACAGCGCCAGACTTTTTAAGAGAGAGAAAAGGAAACAGCAAAAAATGAAAGAAAAAGAGGAAGAAACAAAAATACAAATAACATTGGTCTTTACATCGAAACGTGGATAACTTGGTTTAAGAGCTTAAATGTGGTTGTCCTCTTTGGAATCACGTGTTTAATAAAGGAGGATGGAGAAGAGGTCAGAGCTCAAGACGGAAGGAAAAGAAGAAGAGATAAAATGATTGCTAGAGGTCAATGTGTCCAAGCAAAGCAAAGAAGCTGAAGAAAGATTTCGTGACCAAGATGTCCTCGCGCTGTCTCTTCCTCTGTCGGAGGGAACCTCTTGTAACCACACTGAATCAACGGGTTGCGAACCTCATATATGTTCACACGGGTGGGATATGGTGGCTCGCAGCTGCATGACCTTTCCAGCCCGGCAGACGACAGAACGCGCTGATGGCCCCAGCGGAGCGTCAAACTGACGTTCATCCGATTGTCGAGTGCGCACGTCAAAGGACCATGGAAGAGTATGGCGCCAGCGATCTGTAAACTGATATCCTGTTGGTTACAGCGACTGGGGTGGACAACATCTTGTAGCCAGGTCGGGCTTGGCTAGCCAGCCAGAACCCATCCCCAAGCATCGCCATCCTGACTTCCTCCTGGGGCAACCACTCTTTTGTTTTAAGGCGGCCAGGTGGCTTTGATTCCAGGCGACTCGCGCCAGCATTAAAGATAAGCTAACCTGCCTTCAGGTGTCCTGCACATACGCGGCAAAATGAGCGAAAGCACCTGCACATTTTTTTTCGGGCCAGTGAAACTGTTTGCTCCATATTCTTTGCATTGCCTGCCCCTGCTTATGTCTATGGAACATTTTCTCAACGGATTATAATCACTGTCACGTTTTCATTCCTTTGCACTCAGCGTCCCAACTGCTGAAAGCGCCGATGACGAGGATGGCTTGACAGTATGTAGAGACCCTCTATGCTTCCACGTCCCTCAAGCTTTGCTAAGTTTTCTTCTCGCAAAGATATTAAAATATTTAATGCACAGCTCTTGGCGAAAGCCTTCAGCTACTCCTCCCACATCCTCCGAGGGTCAGACGAGGGCACATGTAAAGACAAAGAATCGAGACGACAATAGAGTCGGCGCGGGGATGTTAGGAAGTGAGTGGGTGGGGGGAGGGGAGAAGAGGGGGCATACAAAGAAGGACAATATTTTTCTGAGGATGCAGATGGCGTTGGTGGGTTGACTTATATTTTACCCCCATAATGCCTTAGTAGCAGCCAGCGACGGAATCACACTCAGGCCCTGCCTCCCAAGCCTGTGAAGGTGCTGCCACTAGGCACTTCATTGACGAGGCACTAATTAGCTCACTGACAAAATACAGCTCCTAACTAGCTCATGGATGACATGGCGGCTACTAACCAGCTCATGGATGAAAATCGGCAACTAACCAAATCATGGATGGCATGGCTAAGACGCACAACACGCTACGCAATGGCAACTTAACTAGATACATCAATAGATTTCAATTTATTTATTTATTTGCAGTCCTCTTTACAAGCAGTCCGTTTATGCTGATAACACATTATTAGATGAAAACCAAGCAAAAAAAAAATTTGATAAGGCTTAAGTAGTAAAACTAAGGTAACATTCACGAAATAGGTGCAAGTTTCTACATTTCCTTCTTTCTTTTGTAAAACACAAGGAAGGTGGAGCTGAGGGATTGGGGAAGAAGAGATTTCTTTACTGAAAACAGCGGGGGAAGATGTTGCTGTACCTTTCCTCACACATGCTTGAAAGAATGTTCAAGTGCGGGTAGGTCTGTGAAGACTCTTCACGCTGCTGTTAGACATTTCGCCCGGACTAAATCACTTCTGCACATTTGAGCCTTGTACCCAAATAGCTTCAGCGATTTCTTTTTAACGCTTCTTCCAATCAAAGTATCATAAAGTCTGCATTTCCAGGCACTCGGGAAGCTGTTTGGGCAAGAATTATTATCATTACTTTCTTTTATAAAAACGAGTCAGGGACAAGTAACCAAATGAATCGCTCAGTTAAAGCGTGGGGTACAGGTGTACTGGACTTCGGAAGAGTGTTTTAGAGACGCTAGAAAGAGAAGCTAGGATCTCTGACATCACAATACCTAGCGATCCATGTGCTTGGGGCTCCTTGCTGGAAATGAGTTTTCGAACATACTCTGGATGCCACAAAGAACTACGATACCCCCGGTGCGTATTTGACTTTGTTCAGAATCTTTTCCCCTATACCTCAATGACATTTTGAAGAAGGCAATAAAGTTTTTAATTAAATAAAGCACACATTATTTAATAATTATTCAAATAAAATTGGGTTGTGAAATATTCTTTTCCGTTCTGCATTTTTGGTGTGTGTGTGTGTGTGTGTGTGTGTGTGTGTGAGAGAGAGAGAGAGAGAGGTCGACATTTCAAAAGGTTTCTGTTGCTTCACAACGTGAAGAAAATACGTGAAGCAGACACGACGAAGAAGCCTTATTAAGTCTCATAATTTGCAGGAGAGGATATCACCGAGAGATGATGTCAAAACCGATAAGAGCAGACCAGCACATGACTGCCAGTAACACAGCAGTCAAAAGAGCTTTCATCAGTTGTTAGAACCACTACTTGCAGAAGCAAAGAAGACAAAGAAGAACAAGAACATTATTAGGGACAAAACATTTACAAGATTTAAAATCCGTCTCGATTTTCACATTAAACGACGTTCCAGTGAAAATTAACGAGGTTGTTCTCTTAAAAAGAATTAAATGTGTGAAAAGGAAGAATAGACTGTTGCTGCCATCTCCTCTTCTCCACCCACTTAGGCTCGGCTCACAAGTTCTCTTTGGGGGGAAAAATCCACCAACAGTGACCCTTTCAAACTGTTCTCCCCAAGCGATCCCCGCTGCACTGACAGCTTTTTACAGCTGTTGCTTCCGACTGTCAAATTACGTCACCATCAAGCACCCACACCTGTCGCTGTTCTCGCTCTTGATTATTTTTCATCCCTCCATCTCTCCTCAAACCATCCTTGCAGTTCATCTTCCCCCCACCAGCTCAAACTATCCCACCAGATTTCCCTCCCCTCACAAAAAAAAATCAGGTGGACGTTAAGACGAAGATCGAAGACTCTTCCATCCGTTTCTGTTGACGATTGCATTGGCGGATCTCAGGTTTGCCTCCCCAAACTGTCCGATCGTAAACGTCATCAGAGGTGGAAGCAGCAG
The DNA here is from genome assembly GCA_004794655.1 of Marisa cornuarietis. NCBI lineage: Eukaryota > Metazoa > Mollusca > Gastropoda > Architaenioglossa > Ampullariidae > Marisa > Marisa cornuarietis. Next base: position 3,519,470 of record SMMW01000521.1, read on the forward strand.
CCGTTTTGATAGCTGACCTGCCTGTGTTAATTAATTTGTCGCAGTTATCTGCCCCTGACATTCACACCCTGAGAAGTTTACACACAATCGCGAACACAGAGAGGACTCGATATGTTTTGATGATTGGCGAAAGCTTAGGCCGGAAGCTGCGCAGACCATATGCGCAGAAAAGACACTCACTTCCGGTATTGAGTTGCATCTCTAACAGTAGCGGTAGAAAGAAAGGTCAGAAGAGTGCGTTACCAGGCGGCCACTGTCCGATGTGTGTGTGTGTGTGTGTGTGAGAGAGAGAGTGTGAGTGCGTGTGTGTGTGTGTGTGTGTGTGTGTGAGTGCGTGTGTGTGTGTGTGCGCGCGCGCCATGTTTTCTCACCGTACAGGTGATGGTGAGACAAATTAGGGAACAGACTGAACGAACACAAATCTAATTTAAAAACCAACATCTCTCGCGCATTCGCGTCCATCCCTTTCCGCTCTCTCTTGTTTTCTTTTCTCTCTCTCTCTCTCTCACTACCACCCTGCCGCACTCCTATTTTTAGACAGCGCCAGACCGTTTTGTAGCTGTACACACCTCATCAACATCATATTCTCCCGACCCGCACCTTTGATAGATGTCTTTTCTTCCTCCATTCTACAGAAGCAGACGCAAGACAAGAAAAAGAAAATAAATATCTCAGAAAAGTGAATGCTGTCTGATAAGGTGCAGGGCTAGCTTAAAAAATGATCGAAAACTTTTCTCTTCATTATCAGTTTTGGCGTGAAAATTTCCTGCTCACCCGAAGCTGAAGTCAGTTATTCTTCTTTTGCTTTTGCGCTCTTTCTCTCTCTCTTCTTTTTTATTCGATCAGATAAATAACCCCATCCACCTTTCCCCCAAATCGCTCTCCAGCCTGAGTCACCGATCGTGTTGCGTTGTGACCGTGATACCTGCTAATAAAAACACACCCGTCCATTCGTAGCTTATCCTTTTATTAGTTTTCTATCACCCTAGAATTCAGCTGCATCCTGGAAGCTGAAGGTGTGACGAAATGGTCATATGCTCGTACAGGTAAGCGCATTTAAGCTCAGAGTTTTTTTTTTAAAGAGAAAGCTATCAATGTTATTATTATTATTATTATTATTATTATTATTATTATTATTATATGCATCCACAGTCATATCCTGAATGCCAGCAATGCTTGGTTATCTTCCTTGCCATGCCTGCTGAGAAATTCCGGGCATTGGGGACTGTTTCTCTCATCTCTCCAAAAAGGCTGATATGGTTCGCTGAGCTCTTAATTAATAGACAGCTTCATCCACTGCGGAGGCTGGCAGCCATTAGTACCCCTCTCCCATCACGTGGACAGCCGTCACGTTAATGACGTCATCGCGTAACGGTTCCACCGTTGCTGGCGAACGTTCAGCCGCAGATGGTTCCTGCTGTGGTCGAGCGATCAACACAAGAGATCATACGATGTTGGTTTGTTTGATCTCTGGCACAACCAGAAACGCTTCGCAAATTTGAGCCGATCGTATCATCCTGATACCAAAGTCAGCTCAGTGGGTGGCGATTTTCTTTTTGGGGTGTTGTTTGGAGAAATTAATCGACTTTCCTCTGCCTGATTGTTTACTGACAGCACCAAGAACAGGGAAATTACCAGCAGGCGGTGCGGGTCCGTACAAGCACCCAGCAAGTGCGATCGGTTACCTGATCAGGTAGATGGTGTGTCGGAATCACGGTAGCGTAACAGTAGGAACAAGATGACTTTCAAAAGCCGGCGGTTTCCTTTCCTAAATGGCATTTTGGATCGGTTAACAAAAAGAATTATACAGCATGAAGCATGAAGTGCTATTTACAAAGCATAAAATGTAAGCTTAAGCGGGTTGTCCATTACCGTACATACCACCCGTCTCTTCGATTCAAATCAAAGACATCTAAGGCGGCGACATCGACTAGTTCACCACTATCCACATTACCTACTGCACAGCTTTGTTAAGAAATTTGTAGTCTCGTTTTGATTAGCAAGTGCTCATATTCTGTTTCAATCGTTTGTGATATGCGACTGAAACGCTGCGCATGCGCACTGAAACCGACTCAGTGGACATGCGAATTATTGCTGTCCCCATCCCGAGGAGTAGTTTCTTCTACCAGAGTAATGGATTTTTAGATACCGTAATGATTTATATTAGATTTTCAAAGTTGTATTTAAGTAGTAAGTTTTCGAAAAAAGTATTTTGATAGATAGTCCACGTTCATTCGTTCATTTATCCTTTTCTTGACTGGTACCAGAGGACAAACAGTTATGCTTGTCAACCACATCTGGTCGTCGAAGGATGGTGACGTGGACAATCGAGACTTATGGGGCTGTCGGGCAGTGGTGAGGAGGCCCTGCATACAACGACCAATTCATGAGTAGGCCTTGCATAGAAAGACCAGTCCAATCCTTCACGCATGCAAGCCACCAGTTCTTCCTACGGCCACCGCGGCGTCGACGCTGGCTTTGAGTAGAATTTCCGGAGCAGCATCCTCAGGCAAATGTTCTGGACTATCTGGATTCTCCTCTCCGTATCGGCAGAGTCCACATTTCTGTATTCGTACAGCAGGATGGAAACTAAAAAAAAAGATTTGTACAGTCTGTACTTGGTAGCAAACCTGATGAAGTTGCTATTCCAGCTCCTGTCTATTCTGGCCGTTGATGCCGTCGCTGTTGTAATCCCGAACACCGGCTTTTCGCTCAATCTGAGTAGAAACTCAAGACCAGTCAGCTATTATGGAATCCAGGACTCTGTGTTGACAGAGATCATGCTGTTGTTTTTGTGGGTTTCATCCCCAAGTTCGACCTGTATCCTATTTCACTGTTTCGCCTAAAATCACATCCGTCCACTTCCAGGTTGAAAAAGAAGTAGTTTAGATATCATGCCCCCAGCACTCTTCAACCTGAATGATCCGCTGTATCAATGGTCTTGAGTTCTGAAATGTGTCATGAAATGATGATTCGCTAACTTTCAAACAGCCATGCTGCATTTCTCCGCGAAATTTCTTCCCCTCTACACACCTTGCTTCGCTCTCTTTGCTTCTTCCTGGAGGTAGGTAAAATATCTGCGACCTCTTGTGGGAATAGAAGCTTACATATATATTTGGCACGAAATGGCTCCCGAATCTCCGGGGTTTATTATAAGCACGAGGGTGCCCCTCCCCGAGCGTGAAGCAAAATAATCACAAAAACAGAAACATAAGCGGGGGCTCGCATAAACACAGAAAGCAAAGCGGTGTGTATACGCACGCGCACGGCAGAGCAAACATCCAGGAGCCAGCAAAGGTTCCCGAAATGCAAACACATCTCGAGGAAATATCATACTGCTGCAAGAGTCGGGTAAAGATGTGGAGAGGGCGGCGGGAGGAGATTTTGGGTAAAGGGGTAGGATTGGTGGTGAATGGAGCTGGGGTGGGGACTGCAGTTGCTGTTGTTGGTGAACTGTGGTGACGAGAGTTACAGCGACCTCGGGGGCGGTGGGGGGAGGGCGGGGGTGATCTTAAGAGAGTGGAGGGAAGTTGTAGGACGGCAACTAGTGGCCACACGATATGTTTAACAGTCGGTTCTTGAGGCTGAGTTGCTGGCTGGGTCGTTGACAGTCTGGGAACATAGGTAAGCCTTGAGAGCTGTTTGACGATCTTGCTAACAACGGGGACGATAATTTACGTCTTTCTTTCTTCCTCACACCTTGAGCAGCCCTCCGCCCTCCCATACAGTAATCCTTTACCCTCGATCTGTGCATGCGTTTTTGAGTCTGTTCATTTGTGAATGTTTGTGTTTGCGTGTGTGTGTGTGTGTGTGTGTGTGTGTGTGTGTGTGTGTGTGTGTGTGTGTGTGTACGTGTGTCTGTGCATACTTACATGTGTGTGTGCGGCTTGGTTATCTCTCGGACCCTCAGTTGTTTATCAAATAAATAAATAAACACTTCATGCATAAACAAAAATATTTTTTTTGAAAAAAAATCGATATTGGGATATAAATATATATATATATATCATCAACACTGTAAAACGGGAAAAGTGCGGCATAACCAAGAGGCTAAAGAGACAGAGAACCGTAAGTGGTTCAGTGTATCTAAGGAAAGGAATCTGGAATGCGGAACCCAGCCCTGGGCCTAATTAAAATACTGCCACAACTCTCCCATTGGTTGCTGCTTTGACAACATTAACGTGTCCATGCACAATTGTGATAGCTGTCTTGGACTTCTTTCTGATCCTCATGCTTGTCGGCCTGTCTCTGAGGAAAGGAAAAGGGGCCAGTCACTCGAAAATAATAGCACCCTGACAAACCTTTACATCGGAATTTAATGTTCGTGTTGGACTGCGCAGAGATGCGCACTTAGCACTTTTGGTGGGTAAAGTTCACAATTTCGAAATGTCATGTGGCAATAAGGCCGAATGGTTCACCGTGCCTAAGCCATAGCATGTATAAAGTGACACTTTATACATGCCGCCTGTCACCTGATCTAAATATACCCCCCCACCAGCAATAACCACACATAACACTACCCAGATTTCCCCCTTGGCAGCAGGTATGATACTGAAGCTAGGAATGACCCGGGGTAGGTCGGGCGGCTTGAGTGTTAATCCAATTCAACGCTCGACCCTCACGAGGGTAGCTAGGAAATATAATCATCAGCTGTACTGCACCCGACACGACGACAAGATGACAACTGGAGCTTGTCTTACCCTCTCTTCGTTTTGTCTCTGTCATGCATGAGACACAAGCGGGTCACATGGGGAAACCCACTCATCGACAGAATAACTGTGCAGTTCTTTCTTTCTTTCTTTCTTTCTTTCTTTCTTTCTTTCTTTCTTTCTTTCTTTCTTTCTTTCTTTCTTTCATGGGGAAACCCACTCATCGACAGAATAACTGTGCAGTTCTTTCTTTCTTTTTTTGTTTCTTTCTTTCTTTTTCTTTCTTTGTTTGTTTGTTTCTTTTCTTCCTTTCTTTCGTTCTTTGTTTGTTTCCTTCTTTCTCATGACAAAATGTACACATGATATTTTTTATTTATTCACACGTCTTCCGATACGAACATCACAGACCTTAAAATCTGATCAGTCTTTTGTGAATACAATTACAGTTTATTCTGACTTCTCTATACGTTGACATGTAAGAAAACGACCCATTGCCTGTGAATATTAAAATGTTATGTTTGGCTACAGTTCATCAAAACTGACTTCATGAAGACTGCACAACAATAAAGTATTTAATGTCAATGACTTTATTAATAATTCAGTGATCTAAAGGGAAGACATTTGTTACAGCAGCTCTTACATATCTTTATGGATGATTAGCCGACCTGTAGAAGTTTTTCTGCTAAACTTTTCGGTTATAATAACTCTTTGCCAGAAAGGATTCCTGCAGTCCCGTTAACAATAGCTCATTTTGAAGAGAACTGTAAGTACTAGCTAATCTCCTGTCAAAAGTCTGATCGTGGTGATGAGCACGACTTTTGTGCAACAAAGCCTTGTGGGAAATGTGACCCCGAGGTCCAAATCCTCCAGCCATTCCAGGTTACTTTCTTTTGGCAATCCGTGCGGTCCACAGCAAGTATTCGATCGGATCGTCCATTAATATCACAGCGACGGTGTGACATCCTTACACGTCTGGAGTGGGGCTCTCCAGTCTTCATATTTCTTCGTCCATACATAAATATGTCGCACAGCTACGTTTACCCCCTGATATATACGGACACTTTTGTGTATGGACACTATGTGCGAACACTTTTTTTTTTTATCCTGGACCTTAAATAATTCCCCTACAAAAGCAGCGACCTCAAAAGAATATGCGCTGAGTTCAAAATATGCAGACTGATACCAGTCCCGTGTCACGTTTTAAAAATATTTTTCAGTTTTTATTATCAGATGAAGACACAAGTCATTTAAGAAAATGTTGTTGCATCATTTTGCCGAGGGCGATGATACACGGAGCATTGGCCCACGGACCCGTAGTATCTGGCTATGCATCGAAAGAGTTAAACTAAACAAGATGTAGCCAAGGAGTTAAAATCCAACCCGCCGGGTGTGACTGCCACCCCTTTTACATTCCTTTACGTTGGACCTGGTTGTCGTTCACTAAACCTTTTAGGAAATCAAAGCTCAACTCTGTGTGGTGGGGAGGAGGGGGGTAAGGGTGAGTGGAGGAAAGGAGGTGATGTTCTGCATCCTTCTTTTTTCCACAGACGACAGTCATTATTCTTCCTCGTCCTCGGAGAGATGGCCGGCATTACTCGGGCGTTCAGGGTATACCGAGCAGCCAAAACAATGCACCACACGAGGTTTGCCGAATATCATCGATCTAAACTGTATCTCCGGATCCCACAGGGCCAATATTTTCAAAACATTCCGAGACAAAGCCCTATCGCTTGGTCGGGCACACGAGCCCCGATACTAGAGCTGTATTATCTTTTGGAGTTCACCCGAAGTGATACGCCGCGTGAAGCTGGGTGTCTGCTGGAAGGGGGTCTCGGAGCAAGGGGGTGTATGGAGGACGCAGAACCAGAGGGAAGGGAAAGGGGAATCCTCGGGTGGGCCTGTTCGTCTGGAGAGTTTGCATTAAGGTTTGCGAGGTTCACCGTTGGTCTCCGCTGTTTCTTCCAATTAAAAAAAGTCGTGAGTTACTGCCACCCACAAATGTTCATCGGCATCTAGTTGTTCACTCGTTCTCTTTTAAACAGGAAGATCTGATAGTGGTGGGCCCATCCGCTTCAGGCTTTTGAGTTGAAAAGACATTTTTTCTGTAAACAGAACTGTTTCCCCATCCAAAAAATTTTTTTCATTGAAAGAAAACGTGAACATTTACAGCTAGACTTGGATTATCGGTGCGCTGATCAGCCTTATGGCATGCGCAACCAAAACCGAATGTGGCAGGTCTATCGCGCCAGCGTTGGGACTGGATGGATCGTCCGTCAGAGGTATTAAAGGCAAAATTATGCACCAAAAAAAAAACATATAGCTGCTGTTAGTTTGTTGGTAAAAGTGAGTATGAATTTGTAATTATTTTATTTGTACACAATCAAACATGGATTGATGATGTAGTCATACGTCTGACAGCTTCGAGAATAAGCTCCATTAAACTGACATTTGTTATGTCATGAGAAATGGGGTCTTGTCCTCTTTCTAAAGCCCGGATTTCATTTAGTCAGCCATCGTTTGACTGGTGCCGGTCGTATGGGGGTGCACGTGGATAGACGCGGCAGTTGACAAGGCCAGCCACTCACGCCTGTCAGTGAGATAGTCAGCAGGCCCTGCACAGGACGACCAGCCCAGTCGTAAGCCAGTTCTTCCCCTACCAGCCGCGTCGGTGACCACCCTTCAAGATACCTTTCACGACAATATTCCAAAAAGTGTCGTAACGGGTCACATGGCCGAATCAGAAAAGCTTACGCCGCTTGGCCGTTACAAATATCGAAAACCCAAATACAAAATACTGTTCCAATCCATTTATCTCAGGAACTAAATCTCGCTCCTTTTTTGGAATTTGCATCTCTTAATCCACTAAATCTATACATTAAAAAATCAAAGCAAAAAGAAAACTTTGGGCTCGGGTTGGACTTTAAGTTCGTGCTCTCTCAACCTAATCGGTACCTACGACCCCAAGCGGAGCCGACAGGGGAGTAAGGGTGGTGGTGGGTGAAGGAAAATTACGATAAAAGCACTCCCGCAAGTCGTTGCCGCTTATCTACAAACTGTCATCCCCTTGTCAAGCCAGCGTCCTTTGCTTTCCCGGTTGGGGATGGCTCGACCTCCTGCTGACAAAGGTGGGCGGAAGGGTGGACAGTGCATCGCCAGCATCAGCGAATCCAAACCCTCTCCTCTCGAATCAGGCGTAGTGTGTGTGTGTGTGGGGAAGAAATGGGTTGAGATCACAGGAGAGGAGAACAAAACAATATCCTACAGTACCGATGATGTTTTTTTTTTTTTAAACAGTGACACAAGATAGTGACTGATACACGTTATCCTTGCAGCTAGGTCTGCACTCTCTAACCAAAACGTAGAGTGGATGGAGGTGGTCGGTAGAAGGTGGACAGAGACGAAGAATGAGGACTAGAAGAGAGCGTCATCTACACTCACTCACGTGACGAATTAGCATACAATGAAAAAGTACAGAAAAAATCCCGTTGCCATGTTGCCGGACGGGCATCGAACGCAAGTGGTTTACCGTGTCGAAGGCAAGGGATGTGGGGAAATAAGCATTCGTGAGCACAATCAGACAAGAGCGTGAAGCCAGTCAGAGGGTCAGGGAGCAGTGAACAGCGCGTGCTCATGACCGCACTGGCATGCGCACTGAAAGAAAAGAGGAACTCGTGCATATGACGGTTAACTAGCGTCACATGACACGGTGACCTCTAGGGTGGATAGCTACACGACGGAGTGATACGTATCGGCTTTTCTACTTACCTCCATTCTGATATCTCTAACACACACACACACACACACACACACACACACACACACACACACACACAAGCGCGCTCGCTTTGTTTCACATCCAGATTAACAGCAAAACCGACACACAGCATTCAGGGCGTGTTGCTCGTCTCCCAATGGTGAAGAAAAAAGTTGGAATAGTCAATTTTTATGGCACAGAAAAATATCCATTTGAAACTGTGATACAAAGAATCTGGAAGTAACGTGGGCATATCCTTATAGAAGCTGTGTGATATAACAATATCGGAGGGAATGTTTGAATTGCTGTAAAATAACTTTCAAGAAAAGACTGTCTATTCTGAGATTGATAGTAAGCTTGTAGGCATTTAGATTTTAAATATTTACCTGTGACATCCCACAAAGAACCCCTCGAGGAGCAATCAAACCCCAAGGTGTTAACAGCTTGGTATTTTGAACACATATCCCCGGGTTAATTCAAGGGAAGGTCGCAGACGGTGAGTCAGAATCGGATACCTACTGTTATTATGGGCCAGGTAAGGTGATGATTAAAGGTAAACAGGTTGTCTGGAAGATGTTCAAGTACACCTGGCCTACAATGCGTGCAGCAGATTAGTATGAACAACGTGGGTGTCGGAGCAAACGTGGTTTTGGTGGGCGGGGAGTGCAAGGGGAGTGGTAACTGTTCTCCCCCCCCCACCAGCCACAACCAAAAGTGGGAAGAGAGACTTTGGAAAAACTGAAGCACCTGTGTATCGTGTCAGATCAGAACTTCTATAGAAGCGGTTGAAGAGAGAGAGAGAGCTATGACATATATTTCCTTGGCTTACTAACAAGTTTGATTAGCATTTAATGTCTTTGAACAACTAATTATGCATTTAGAAAACAGATCGAAGAATAAGTACAGACGAAAAGGTAGCAACCATACATACAGAGAGGAGACGAAATAAACAGAAAAAGAGAAAAAAAATTCTAAAAATAAATCCAAGCCCGCAAAGCTGCTGCTATCCAAGAAGCATCTCTACAGATGTGCGATGTTGTCTGCTAACTTCTTGCCAACTGTAAACTGTTTCACGCTAACATTGCGAGAACAGTCTTATTGCCAAACAGCAGTTTCCCCCAAAAACACTATCACGACAAAAACAAGGTCTACACGAACAATAACTCATCGTAGTGTCTACCTGCAGAAAAAAAACAATCTATTCCCACGCATAGCTTGGTTCTTCAAGCTATTGGCTAAATGTCTGACAATTTTCTAGGTAGTTTCGAAAAGCTTATTCAAAATTAAACATCATTTGGCTAGCGTGAACAGGTGATTAATCTAGACATAAAGATGATATAAAAGGAGAGGAGGATCACAATCCTTCTCTCATTGTGTTTAAGGACAAAGTCACGGTCCCATAGCTGAGTAATTGTAAATAAAATACAGTGTACAAAGAAAGAAAGAAAGAAAGAAAGAAAGAAAGAAAGAAAGAAAGAAAGAAAAATGTTTCAGGGAGCATTGTGGGGGTAATGCAGAGTATTATTTATTTCCATGCTAGTCTCCTTGTTAGGTTCTATATTAGTCTTCATGGTACTTTCCATGTCAGGACCTCTAAGTAAAATTTCATGTCAGTATCCAGGTAGTCTCCGCATCAGTCTCCATGTCGGATTTCCAACTCAGCATCCACAAGTTCCGGGTCATTTTCTGTCTCATGTTTCTGTGTCGGTTTCCATGTCAGTTTCTATCTCAAATTCCCGTGTCATTTTTCCGTGTCACTTTCATGTCAGTTTCCGGACTACTTTCCATGTCACTCTTTCTGCATCAGAAATTCCATAACAGTTTCCGTGAGTGTCGTGACAGGTGGTGACTGTCAGGTCTCTTCACTGTCTAGGGGTCCGGTGGCACAACGGTTAGCGCCTGTCACCAATACAGTGAAGGTTGGTTGTCCTGGGTTCAGCTCTCGTCTCGGGCACGCTGTTTATTTCTCTGCATGTGACGTCTGTTTACAGGGCTGGCTGCCTTGCCGTGATATAGCTTTAGTTGCTGGCTCGGCGTAAAACACCAATCCCCTAACCCTTTCTCTTCACTGTATTGTCCTCTTCCTGCCAGGTTACCGTCTCCTTGTCCCAGTTACGCCACCACCACCCTTGTCCTGCCACTACAGAATGTCAAGCCTACCTGCTCAGTTTGTTAACAAATTTTTTTCCCCAAACCTTTTTCCCGTGCATTGTTCCATCAAAGAAGAATCCCTCGCTCAGGGGCTGCCGCACGTAATCTCACCCTCACCCCCCAAAAAAACCCTCCGATCCCTTCCCTCACCCACGGTTCTCATACTTACAACGGGCGGAAAAAATTTCGTCAGAGGTATGCGGAGACTAACGGCATCTCACAACTCATCCGTAATTGAAAGAAAACAAAGAAAACAAAAATAAGAGTAAAACGCCGGCATTAAATCTGTTCTCTTTTATCATCATCGCTTGATTGACTCATCTCTAGTAAATGATATGTTGCTCCCGTTTTCTAGCTGTAAGGCAAATGCCAGCTGGTTATTATGAAGGATTCCAAGCTATACTGCCACAAATGCGACCAAGGAAAGTAAGAATCCTGGCGAAGACAAAAACGACGACGAAAGCGATGATGACGAGGAGGAAGAGAAGGAGGAGAAAGGGGAGATTGGCGTTTAAACGCCGCCAGCATCATAAGTTGCCGCCTGCAGAGAAAAGAAGGAGGAAGAAAAGCTGAAAAAAAAACAACTAACATCTCCCCTATCCTCGAAAGGGAACTTATCAACATCCAGTGATGGTTGTTTAGATGGTTGAGTGCTATTTGCGATCCTATATCGCTTTCTCTCTCATCATCTGCATTATCACCAAAAAACGTCCAGATTCCAAGACTAAGGAGAATGTTCCCACCAAGACTCACGTGACTTCCAGGCCATGCTCCAGACAATGACCTCTCGACCCCTACTGTTTTATCTATTTATTTACTTTATTTTTTTCTTATTTTTTTATGTATTTTGCTTTTTGCTGCGCAATGAGCATTCTTTTGAATGGATACCTGCGCATTACAAATGGACATCATCATCATCATCATCATCATCATCATCATCATCATCATCATCATCATCATCATCATCACTACCACCATGACCATCTACTCCTTTTTGCTCGAGTGACGACAAAGACCCTTGGGTTCGCGCCAGCTCGAATGAATCCACCATTCCATTGTATTCCTGGCGCACAAGATGGCGGAAGAGAGGATCAGCATGCGTACTCGGAGGAGTAACACTTAACGGGAGAGCGAAGCACTGTGGGTAATACTTTCCCCTCTCGAGGAAATGGCTCACCTTCTTCATCATACAGTTGTCAACAGCACACTTGCTAGCAAGATTTCTACAGGGCGCAGGCAAAGAAAAACAAAAGAAAGCGTAACAATAACCAGGCCCAGACTCCGCGGGGGACATTTTTTTGCGTCTTTCATGTAAGCAAAACATTATCTAAAGTCATCTAGCCACCCACCGACTCCTGACACAGTTTGTGTGTGTGTGTGTGTGTGTGTGTGTGTGAGACAGAGAGATGGGGAGACAGAGAGAGGAGAAGAGAAAGGCAGAGATCTAAGATCACTCTTTCTCCACATCTTTCCTCTCTACTCTCCCCCCCCCCTTCTATACTGAATGAATGTGTCTTGGGAATGAAAATGGATTTGAAATGGGTAATGTGATGTATTTATATTGTGCTTGTTAAATAAAACATTCTCCTTCAAAGTAAAAATAAGTAAAAACCTTTTAAAGGGCCATAAAACCCATTTTTTAAAAAACTAAAATATAACCGAGTCGGTTTTGGATAATGAGAGTTCTATCTTATAGGTAACTCTGAAACGAAAGTTGATTCCATCATAAAACAACTTAAGAAACACTTAAATACACTTAAATGTCTATTAACTGTCTAAAGGTTCTTTTAATATCTGAATTAAAAAAATTATCAACCACAAACAGTTCTTTAAACCCATTCAGAGTAGAGAACAAAGATGTTTACTGAATAATTATTTAATCAGTAGCTCTGTTTTCATTGCTTTGAATAACAATGCAAAGACATTTTACTTTATTACATTTTTTATTCCTGGGCGCGTGTGTGAGTGTGTGTGTGTGTGAGTGTGAGTGTGTGAGTATGTGAGTGTGTGAGTGTGAGTGTGTGAGTGTGTGAGTGTGCTTTGTGCTTATCTGTAGGTCAGACTCCCTGCTGGCTAGTGTCCAGTTTGAATAAGTAGTAACTAGTTTACGGGTAACCAGCCACCAGATCTTGATGTGAATACACTGATGATGATGATGATGATGATGATGATGATGATGATGATGATGATGATGATGATGTCCATTTATAAGGCCCAGGTATTCATTCAGAAGAATGCTCATTGCGCAGCAAAAACAGAAAAGATGAAAAAAAAAACCACCAGGAAAGTAAAAGAAAAAAAAAACGGACACGAGAATTGCGAGGAATAGACAAGTAAAGTTGACAAACAATACAGAGCTCTAGTTGGTTATTACAGATGCTGTTGTGTTGGGAGAAGTGTATACCGAAACTGTTTCTTATCGTGGATAAAATAATCCCCCAAACTTTCAGGTCTCGAAGCGGCTATCTCTAACTTGATTTATACCGCCTGTGATTGTCAAGAACAAAAGGCTCTGCGGTGATTTCATTAAAGCAGAATATTCCAAGTCATGTCAGAAATTTAAAAAGAAAACTGATGTAAAGATCTCAATTTGAGAGGAAAAAAATACTGCAAAGCGTCTTTAACATCAAACATACGGAAACTAACAGATAACCTGACATTTCATCTGACATCGTAAAAAACAACCCTTCCCCCTTCCCCCCCCCCCACATCTCCTAACGGAACAATTTCAAACCAAATAACTCTCTCAGGCTTTCGCTCGATAATTTGACTTCTTAAAAGAAAATCATCTGCAGACATTTTAGGAAATTAAAAGCAGTTATCGCCTACGGACATTGCATAAAAATATTCGTTCACCAATTTTTCCAGCAGATTGTATTTTTATCCCACATTTTGCATGCACGTAGGTTGTTTGACGGACCTGACCTGTTAAAAAATTATGTTGTTGTAATCTCGGCGTTAAATTTTCATACATGGGTTCTTTTTCTATTTTTGTGTTGCATGTACCTGAAGAAGTCAGGCGAGGGTGTAATCTTCTCTGAGTATTTCGACAGGCGATGGCAAGGAAAGACACGCGGTCCTTTGTCTGTAAATGTGAAACGTGAACCGCATCCTGCAAGCTTTCTTCCGGATGTTCTGCCAGTAATTACAGAAAAGAGAGTGACCAGGCTGTTTGGACAGGGGGAGGACAGCGCTAGCAATCTCCGGCAGGCGGTCGGAGCTGCAAGAACAGAAGGCGGAAGATGTGGTCTTAGCAGCAAGTGTTGGAGATTATCCTACGCACAATATTATGTTCTAAATTGTCATACAGAGAATATTATGTTCTATGTTGTCTCCTGCACAGAGCATTGTGTGCTAGATTATCTTTTACATTGTCTTCAGCACAGAACACTATGTGTTTTCGATGTGGTAGCTGCACTTGTTTTAATTTCGTCTTTTTTCTTACTTTCGTTGGTTACTTTCTTTGTTCTCTCCTCTGCTTCCCGCTGTTCTTACTTCATACATTCCTTCCTTTGGTCACTTGATCACTTTCGATTTTTTCCCCTTCGTTTCCGTTTATCTAGTTTTGCTTTAGTTTTTTTCTTCCTTTCTTAAGTTCTTTCTTCCCTCCATTTTCGAATCAAAACAACCATATTGTCCTTAAAAACAAATTACTTTTCGATGTTAGAATGAAAAGACAGTCAAGCAACATTTAATACACGAAAAAAAGAGAGACAAACCCGGAAAAATATCTTGTCGTCTAAGAAGGAGGGTCACATGGTCGTTAACGTCACTTCCCCCCTCCACATCTTCCTCTTTTACAAAAGAGTGGCGTTGTGCCTCGTGCAAGTAAAGAAGCCGCCAGCGCAGGATCCACAAGCTTCAGGTGAGAAAAAAATACAACGTGACTGATGCTGCAAAACATGTTTTGGTCTCACCATGCCTCTCACACCGGCAAACAGCATTTTTCTTACAAAACAATTTGCTTGTTGCCTGCAATCAATGCTTGTCGACAGTTGCTGCTGCCGACAAAACTGTCGCTCGATCGACGTTCCAGATTCCTTGCCAAAGTTTCTCCTTTTTTTGTACCTTTGACAGAACTAATTTGTGTGTGCCAAGCCGGGTGAGCAAAAATGTTTTAATAAGCGCCTTGTCATGATTAAATTAATCATGCAGGTAAGTCGCCCCCCCCCCTTCAAAGGGACCTGATGACATGATGATCTGAGCTTAACCAGGGAAAGTGAAGGTGAGTACACCGGAAGTGCTGCTGTAAGATCATATCTAAAACACAAACCCACGTAAACACGCGCGCACCTGTATGCAAACGCACTGCCAAGCATATGCAAATACACACACACACACACACACACACACACACACACACACACACACTGGCACGGCATTTATGACTGGCATGGCCCTATGCACCGTCCTGTAGCAAACTCTTTGTGAAGGGGTGAAAAAGGCGAGACCCTGGCGCTCGGCTCCACTATACGACTGTCGTTTTCAGGTGCGTTGAGATCAATGACGGATTACTTGCTGTTTGTGTAGCGCACTCTCGCATGTTCCAGACAAAATTTCACTTCTTCCTGTTGCGTAATAGAGAAACGGTGTTGACAGGGTCTCGACAAACAATGACTCCAACAAGCCAGGAGTCATCGCTCCAGTCAGACGAGTTCTCGATAAAGTTCTGGCACATTCTAAACAAATCTCTGTTTGTCTTCCTCGACTGCACAACGTTTTGGTACCCGCAGTAAGTCGTTACAAGCGTACATCGTGGAAACAGAAGGGTTAAGGAAAAAGAAGAAATGATCATCTTCTTTTGTCTTTTCTTCATTACTGTCGTCTGGACACTTGAAAACCTCCACCTTAACAAAATGCGCATATCTAGATAGTTAGAACACTGGCGTCCGATGTGGAAGGCGCAATCGCTAGTAGCCGGTTCGATACCCGTGTGGCGCAGGGTACTTGGTCAAGTTCACTCATCTGTTGAATGGTACCCGTATGGGGGACGAAAAGCAACAGGGAATTGAGGTGGATATCGCCAACATGAAAAATTCTTTTCTTGAGAAATCCTTAATTTCCCACGACGGAAATGTTACGGGACAACCTTTACAGTCCTCTTATTTCAAACATTGAAAAGAGATAAGAAGGCACGTAGGAGAGAGGGAGAGAGAAGAAACGAGAGAGAAACAGAGAGAGAGCTTTAACATAA
The DNA here is from genome assembly GCA_004794655.1 of Marisa cornuarietis. Taxonomy (NCBI): domain Eukaryota; kingdom Metazoa; phylum Mollusca; class Gastropoda; order Architaenioglossa; family Ampullariidae; genus Marisa; species Marisa cornuarietis. The sequence continues at coordinate 3,535,218 of SMMW01000521.1, forward strand.
AGCTCCAAAACGACCAGTTGCACAACACATTTCTAATTTTAAACACTTTTAGGCCTAAAATGTTTTTAGATAATCAGTTTAAAATGCACACCACAATTTAAACATTTTTAAAACTAAAACTGCTTAAAGTAAGATAAAGTTGTTTTCCGTCCTCAGTACACTTTTGTGTATTTTCTTGTGCAATGCATCTAAATGCCAAAAAGAGATTTTGCTTCTTTAGAACAGTTTTAAGGTTTAGAAACATGTGCAGCCAGCGCCAAAACGCTTAGGGACTGTCTTTAACCATTTTAATGTTAATGAGAGTGGCAGTAAGATCAAAAATAAAACAGAATAACTACAAGAAAACTTTTAGAAGAACTTTCAAATCTTTAAGACTTACAGTAAGAAACGATAGCTCGCATAAGTGTAGGACACCAGACCTAATGCATTACTTTCACATTAAGGACTATCGTGACTAAACTCAGTGTCCTGTATATAAATAGACAGGGAGGGAGACGGTATGTAAAATGGTCCAAATAAGGTCAAACATTCGACAAAGTGTATTCGTCTTACAAAGTCCTATAGGTAACGTGTGTCAATTGAATTCACACACGGGAGAGACATTTTCTGAAAATAAATTGTTTCCTGCTGTCGAAAATATTGTCCATGTCTTTCTTACGGGAATAAAAATGCCGTGAACGCTGCGAACTCATTCAGGACTTGTAATCTGTACCTGCTGTACGACTTGATTCTGATACATATAATTTAAATTGCAATCTCGACATGTGCAAACTGGAGAAACAGACTCTGCAAGTCAATCACCAAGCCAAAATAAAATTAAATTTTTATAAAAAATAATTCAGGTAAAAGGGGGAAAACTGTATCAGGAACACGACTAGCAGAAGGTAGAAAATCCTTCCGCTGTCCCTTACCTTCCTTGATTAATATAAACATAATATAAATGCCCACATGGGCAAAGAGCGTTTGTCAATCGCCAGAGACCGTGAAAGGTTTGAATCAAGGGACTTTGTAAATCGCAATGAACACCAGACTACGGAGCCTTCTCCCCAGCAATCTTGTCAAAAGAGGTCTTGAGATGAAGACACCAGCATCGACGTCGACAGCACAGTAAGAAAATCACACGAACAACGCAGTATGAATGGCTTACTTTCTTATCTTCTAAACTTTAGCTTATTCAGTCTACGGCGACTCTAATCTTTATGTGATCTTCAATGTCCTTTTGGTTTTCTGTGTTTATATAATTTTGTGAGCGTAAATGCACGTGCACCCATATAACTTCTTCCCACTCGCAGAGAGAGAGAGAGAAAGAGGAGAGAAAGTGTATAAAACAGGCATCACCAACTCTACCTGCCATCATAGCTGTCTGTTGGAAATTCATTTTCCTAATTCTAATCTTAAATCCCCTCCCCACCTTTCACAAGCATTAGTTTCTCTTGGCTTCAGTTTCTCTCAAGACAGATGGCGCGGTCAGAGCAGGAAGGAGGAGAGGAGCGAGTCAGATTTGACGCCATCTTGTTGGTTCTGAAAGGTCTTGCACAAGGAAGATGAATATGTTGTGGCGTGTCTACATCATTCTTGAGAGCGGCGAGAGATGATGGCCAGTAAAAGCTTGGGGGGAAAGGGGAGAGTGGGGGTGGGGGATAGCGATGGGGAAGGTGGAAGTGGGGAGTGAAAAATGATTTACGATTGGCCGACGTTTACACGCATCCATATTAGCTCTTTCGCGTTGAGTTTACATTTGTTGAGATGATGTCAAGTTGAAGATAAATGCGAAGGAAGTAGAAAAAGTATGCCTGAATAGTTCTCGCAGAGAGAGAGAGAGAGTGTGTAGTAGCTTAGAGGTAGGAACATCCTTGTGTGTGTGTGTGGATGGGTGCGTGGATTAAAGTAAAGGAGAGAGAAAGAGAAACAAATCGTGTACCTTGATGCCAATTCAGTTGTCTAGTCAAATATCGATATACTTGAGAATAACTCTCGTATAATAGTTATAAAATTATTTATACAATGCAATCACCATGCATGACAGAGATAATTAAAAGAATACGTCTGAATACCTACCGGGACAGGTATAAATGAAAGAATAGCTTAGAACAAGAGGGAATAAAAACATCCTCCTGGAATCTAGAAAGACAACAGGTAGACGAGAGGAATGTTTGCTATAGAAATAGATAACAATATGGACTAGAGGAATGAATGAATACCTGTGTATCAGACGACAGTCAGTCGTACAGGTGTCAGGAGAAGTCTGTCCCTGCTCGATGATGGGTAAGTATACCAATACATGTACTAAGACTCATTTGCCACTCACAGCTACCCTGATGGATCCAAAAAAAAAAAAAAAAAAAAAAAAATCCACGATAACAACAGCTGTAGTTCAATGGTCTGTGCGCCGATTGCCACACTCTGTCATATCTCAACCCCGCCAGTGCATCAAGAACGGTCACTCTCAGTCTACGAAGTCATACCCAACGCGATTCTCTTTCCTGTTTGACATTTATTGTCACGCTGAACAGTTTAGGCCAGTCAGAGATTTTACTCAGACAGGTCTTGATAACTGCTTCAAATTGGGCCATACAGTTAGTACGAGTGCAAACGCTAACTGTATCCGAAATACCAAACATAATCCGGGGTGAAAGGTTATCTTTTTTTCCACCCACCTGTCAAATGCTTGTGTCGTCGGTTGTCTGCCTTCGCTGGTTGTCGGTGACACTTTTGTGTCCGTCCTGAACCTGAATCAAAGAAAAACAAAACAAAGAAACTGAAATGCTTTTCAGTCTTTATGGATTTTTTTGGTTTAAAAGGAATTTTCCATTTTATAAAATAGATTAAAAATTCAAAAACTATTATTCTAAAAATCTTTATTTTGGTGGTAAGTGGATAGTCGAGTGGTAAGATCACCTAGGCCAAAGACCCATAGTAGGTTTGATACCCATGTACCGCAGTATATTCCCGCCACTTGATCCAACTTTTAAACTGGGTACCTGACCCTTTAGAAGGAAAGAAAGGCAGCGAATGAGAGGAAAAGGGGTACCACCCTTACAGAGACAAGTTAACCCCAAGATAAGAAAGGTTTCTAACACCTCACGTTTTGCTATTCCTGTAAAGCCTTTTAGCATGAAGGTAGCAGATATGATCGCTCTTTAGAAAATGTCCTGTCGTTAACACGCCAAAATATACACAAAATGTACGGTTTGCATTACTGAATTCTACCTGGCGACAAATAACAACTATCGTCAACAATGTTATGCATCGAAAATGGATGGTCTGAATGGACTCTGAATAATTAGCAAATCTAATCTGTGCATCATATCGTCTACATCGAAGTATTGCTAGCGCGAGAGAATTGTTTACGGTGTCAGTCAGTCAACCAGAAAGAAGTTAATGTCGATTTGGTTTTGTTTTGTTTGTTTGTTTGTTTTTGCAGCTTGTGCTCGGGATCTATCAAAACTGAGTTAAAGGGGAGTTAGGTGCTGTCAGTTGCAAAGTCCGGACCGTTTACCTTTGCCAATGCAACACCGTACACCAAGAAAACTGCCGCCAGTGCAGAGCACCATCAGGGGTGAATATACGGGTTCCAAACTTTCATTTCGATGTTATCTTGTCGGAAAATAGACCTGGCTCTTTACCAACAACTTTCTACATCGTGTCGAGAGTACTTTTTTTATAGGCATGTGAGGGTTCCAAGTGTCTGAATGCTTGACTAGAATAAGTTGCTGATAAGCGGGGCAAATTATCTCGTTAAATGAAGAAAAAAAACACCATGAGATAATAGAATGGTCAGAAGAAGAACCTAAACAACTGTTGTTACCTGTTGTTTTACCTCCTCCATTTTTTCCACCATCATCCCATCTCTTTTCTAGATTTCCTACTCTCAGTGTACACGTTTTATTTACGCGAGTTTTCTGCCCTTTTTCTCATTCTAGGCCCAGTTGTTAAAATGTGGAGATGGCTGTTGCTCGCTGTTGGGTATGCGTTAATGAAAGTGGGTGGGGGATGAGAGGATGGTGGCTATTCACGTGACTTCCCAGCGTCCTTTGTGAGTATGACGTCATTAGGGTATCGTCAACCCTCCGCACGAAGAGGACGGGACACACGGAGACTACCCCAAGCCTCCTTTTCCCATTCCCCCTCAGCAGACAACATTCTGCTTACTGCTTTCTTCTCTCCCCCCCCCCACCTCCAAATAATCTCAGTCAAAGTTTCTGTTAATACGATTCGCCGCAACTAACTCGGTGTAGAAAACTTTCCACGAAGTTTCCTTTTCTTTGATAAGGTTTAACAAAATTTCCAGGTGAATCTGATTTTCATCAATTAGGCCGGTTTGTCAAAGCGCATGAGAAACTTCAGTTAGTGATAAATTTTACTAATCCAGTCTGTCATCGTTTCCTTTATTTGTCAAAGTCTGTACTAACCGGGATTCTTATCGCTTCTACGAACGTTGCTATGTATGTATGTATGTATGTATGTATGTATGTATGTATGTATGTATGTATGTATGTATGTATGCTGTTCTTTATTTGTGGCATCTGTTTACAGGACTGGCTGCGTTTCCGTGACACACCCTTAGGCTCAGCGTAAAACACCTTTTTCCCTCCCACCCCTTTGAATGTATGCATGTGTGTGTGTGTGTGTGTGTGTGTGTGTGTGTGTGTGTGTGTGTGTGTGTGTCTATATATAGCATCATCATGCCGTTCTCGGCGATTTCGAAAAGTGGTCAGAGGAAGTCGAATAAAGTGCAAAAAACGCCACCTGAAAGACGAGGAAGCAAATGTCAAAAATCCAATTTCTGTTGAACTTAACTTACAAACCGCAAAAGTCTTTTTGTCGCAACAGTGAAACTGAACAACAATGTCTACTCCTCGTCTAGTGACTATAAAGACTTTGCTCATATAACCACTTGTCTTGGCAACCATATCGCCCAGATCGCCCTCACGATTGGAGGTAATCATGACAGGTATTCAATCTTTCACAGTATTCGCTGTAATTATCGGCGAGTGAGACTGTGGAAGGAGGAAGGGAGAGAGAGAGAAACAAAGGAAGGACAGGGGGGAAAATGGTAGGGGGGTGGGTGGGTGGAAGATGAAAGCCATGTCTATCCCGTTTACAGCAACCCGAATGTGTCAAAACAACTAAAAGCAGACTCGACATTTCGCCCACCACAAACAGAAGATAGCGGGCAACGTAATCCCCCCACACGGCATCAGGCAGCAAGTAACTGGTAAGGAAAATGACAATAATGGCGGGGTGAAGGCAGGAACAGGACGAGGGCAAAAGCGGAGCGAGTTTTCCTGTCGCTGGAAATTGCCTGTAATGGAAGACGTGTCACTGCAGCCCTGGCCGCCGTAAACAGTGTGTGAGCGCCGCGGTGCATTATGGAACACATATTTACCGCAAGCCACAGGGCTGGTCCTACACCACACGTTCTTATTCTCGCGAGATTTGCCGGGCACTTCTGTGACACTAAGTATTTACGCCGTTCGATAAAAGGACAAGAAAAAAAATAACTAAATAAATAATCGAAAACTTTTTTTTTCTCGAGTGGGGCTGGGCCTACACCACACGTTCTTATTCTCGCGAGATTTGCCGGGCACTTCTGTGACACTAAGTATTTACGCCGTTCGATAAAAGGACAAGAAAAAAAAAATAACTAAATAAATAATCGAAAACTTTTTTTTTCTCGAGTGGGGTTGGGTGTGTGTTGCAGCTAACATTTTAGCGGGTGGGGAGGAGGAGGGAGGGTTAAGAAAGCTAAGCGCACGATTTTATCGAGAAGTATTGGAATGGATTTAGTGTGTCACACTTTTAACCCACACGAGGACAATTGTGCCCGATAAAGGTTAAAAAAATACGGTGATTTCAAATAATGAATATATAAACGCTGCTATCTTGCAAATATACGGAAAGGGCATTATATTGCTTAATATCTATAGACAAACATATTTCAGCCTTATAACATTGGAATACTTTCAATATTTTTTGTCGTCTTCATTATTATTATTATCATCATCGTCGTCGTCATCGTCACCACCACCACCACCGTCGTCGTGGTCGTCACCGTTGCCGACGCCCAAGTTGATCAACGGGTGGCAAGACGATTTCAGTACAGAATCCCGGCATTTCTCTCGTCTCTGTGAGATTTGCGGAATCACAAGCAGTCGTTCATTGTATATCGCTGTCTGCATCTTTGCCTTTACCGTGCCTTGTTCCTGTACATTCTCTGAAGTGTTATATTAAAATATTTTCAGTCCCGGGACCTGAGAGAGGCATTTTTTTTTTTTTTAGTTTGGCTTTCTCAGTAATGGCAGGTCCTCGCATGCAGGCCTGTCTTTCTCCATCATCATCCTAACTTTAAGTCTGTTGTTATCAGACTGGCAATCACAGCTGCTTTAGCTCGGGCTGCGTTCGAGCGCACTTTCTACCAGGGCCGATTCCTACCCAGCTTTAAGATGACAAGAAAGGAATTCAACTGTGTGACAAAGACACGTGCGACGAAGTAGTGAATGCATAAGCGACCATACTTTCGCATACAGGACATTGCCTCCCTAACTTTCTGATGATTGTTGGCTCTTCTTAACCCGTCAAATGTGGACAAACGTTTGACCCAGTGTACAAAAATACATGACAGCTTTATAAAAATATGCCAGACTTGACCAGAAGTCTGCGTTTGTCCAAATTATGAAAAACCTTTAGGTGTGGAAGCCGCAAGGCAGAATGCTAGTCATCTAGTTATGAACCTTCATGACAGCAGCTGTTAAGACTTAAGTGAAAGGTTACAACAGCGTCCTAGACGTCTTCAATTCATCGATCACAATTATCAGACTTCAGAATCAAACAAACAAAAAATCCCAAAACACATTAATGACCAAAAATCTGAAATAAATGCAGTCTAGACGATGACTCAAGCCAGGGCGAGCAAATGCACTCTCAGAAGACTCAGTACCCGGATGTAATTCTTTCTCTCTCTGGGCTTTTTTTTTTTTTTTGACGATGGGCTTCAATCCAGTCGAGTAAATTTAAGCCGGGTCATCCTAATGGCATCCGCTCGATAAGATCGTTTAGATTAATTAGTAAAACTAGGGGGGAAAAATGTCCTGTTGGTGCTTGTATTTTGTGAGTCTGTAACATTGACCACACACACACACACACACACACACATTATCGGTTACCATTTCAGCAGCAGCTCTACACAAGGCTGCTGATGTATTTCAAACCTGGACTGAATTAAGAAAACTTGGTAACCGGAAGCTGAGTGAGTTTTCAACCAGGCGAGAAATCAGGCTGCCCGAATGAATGACGGAAACGGGCTTAAGGGGAAAAAAGTTATATTTAAAAAAGATGGAAGACTAATGTCACGAGAGATAAACGAGAAAGCTTCACGGGAATGCGGGACAGGAGGAAAGGGAAGCAACTCTTAGTAAAGAGAGACATGTAATTAGTTGATTAGTTGCTATGTTCCCGTGGTGGTATTTTCTCTTTCTTACCTAGTGACGTCACAGGCGTTCCACGTTGTTTGTCAGGTGTGTTTGTCTTAATAGGCTCGAGTATAGGATGCTGCGCTCCTCTCTCTCTCGCTCTCTCGGTCTCTCTCTCTCCCTCACGCGCGCTCGCCGTTTACTTCACAAGCACATATATTTATTAAGGGTAGATGTTTTAAGATAACACTTTAAAATGTGATGCATAAAATGAAGTGCAATATGACGCGAAGACTGTGTGCAAACCGTTTATTTCTTTTCTCTTCTTTTTTTTTTTTTTTACAAAATAGGCGCATACATAGAAGCGCGCGCACAGCACCCACACACACACACACACACACACACACACACACACACACACACACACACATGCACACACGGTTACATACATGCATGAAAAAATACAAATACGTCCAGAGGTCTGTTCCATGAGCATTACACCTTACACTAACTTAGTTGTCAATAGTTGTGATTGTAGTCGATTGACTAGTCCACCTGTTGGTCTTTCTCTGCAGATTTATGACACTCTCCATCTTTACTGCTTGTTCCCTGATTCCTCTTTGTCTCTTTTATGTTTGTCTTTTATTACTTGTATGCCTATTTTTTCCGTCCGTCCTTCGTATTCTGTCCATGTCTCCTACTTCTCTGAAGCGTTGAGAGCTTGCACATGAAAAACACGCGCGCGCACTTAAGCAGAGAAAAGGAAACGAAAAAGCATTTAATGAGAATATCAACACTAAACAAACGTGGCTTCCAGAACTTCAGACTTTTGGACGGAGCTTAATATGTTAAACGGAGAATCCAATTATCAGAGATGTGATGTGACCTCAAATAGGCTCAGAGGTACTAACAGGGAGCACACCTATCCCATTTGTGCACAACACTATCAGACAAAGTTTTCCATGTCTGAACACGATAGTGAAATATCACATATATTTGCATGTTTATAGAACTCATGAAATTAATGGCGCATGACACGTATATTGGGGCATCTGATCTCGAAGGCGCTCAGTTCGATACCTGTGTGGCGTAGCAATGTTTTCCCCCAGATGTCGGGAATGGGTTCCTGATTCCAGAGAGGGCTGGAGACGACCTTTACCCTTTTATTGTTGAATATTAAAATTCGGACTTTCACATTTACTTATTACTACAAAGTTCAATCCCGTCTTTTCAGGTATTCGACACTCGGATACATAAATGGTTGTTCCGTTTTGGTAACAGAATAGTGTTTAGGAACGGAACATGTGTGGTTTAGATTGAATGGTTTTATTGCTGTTTCAATGGTTTACTACAAAGTGTAACATGTACAAATCACTCTTAGTGCTAGTCCTAATGTGCGGATGTGAAACGTAGATTCAGCTTGTTGATACTGAAAGGAGAATCCAGGTATAGAGAACGAGTGAGCCTCAGGATGTTGCACCTTATCTCGCGCAGGGAAAATACAACCAATGACAATGCTTGTAGAAGAACAGTCACCACACCAAGAGCCATGACAGGCAACAGTCAGGCAGCGTAAAAATTGGTCTGGTCTGACCACTTTCAAGGTACCAAGGACAGAGATCGACTCCGAGGTGGTTTTGAAAGAACTGGCTTTTACAAATGGAAGGAGTGGGGTACTGGTCGTTCTCTGCAGGACCTGCCCACCACCGTTTGCGATGGACCCAAGATGCTTCTAGTCATGACCAACGACCGACACCAGTCAAGGGACGAATGAATGAAGCAAAGAACCGATCCACTTAGAAAAAGGACACATCTCCTCCTTCCTACTCTCCTTGTCTCTCTTTCTCTCTTTCATTGTTTCCACCAGCCGTCCTGCAAGGCATTAATACCTGAGCAGAAGACAAACCTTCCTACTTAGTATTTTGCCTGCCCCACATCTGACACCGCGACTTCTTTATAGCCCCCGTCAGCCGAACTCTGACAATTTGCAGCCATCATGGTGTAATTTTAATCCGACTGTCAGCCGGGACTGCTGCGCCGCTTGTTCCCTGGAAGTCCCTTAAACCCTGGCTACTATGCTTGTCACCCTGTCAACGCCATGAGGCAGTTTTACTGGAGTGGAAGGACTGGCCGGTCTTGTCACCCCAATATGTTGGCTGTCGCTCTCGAGTTCTGCTTGTTCCTGTCTCGCTTTGTTTTTTTTCTTTGTCTCGTTTGGTTTGTCCATTTTCCATTTTGTATCTTTTTATCCCATTTCGACTCACGTTGTTTCTTTGTTCTCTCTCTCTCTCTTTTCCAATGTTATCTCGTTCTGTCTTCATCTGTACAAGTCAGGTCTGTAAGAGGGAGAATGACATAAAAAGCACACACACACACACACACACACACACACACACATTCAGACACAGGGATGAAAGATACAGAGAGAGAGAGAGAGAGAGAAATGTGGTAAGGACTGAAAGATGAAATGATAGTAAATAAAACCCATTACTGTCTTCCCCTTAGTTTGGTTGCTGACTTCTGGCTCTTAGTTAAATTTTGTAAGCACTTCACGCTGCGTTTTTATTTGAGACAGAAATAAGTTTATACTCATGTTAGCTCCATCTAACGAACAGAAATATTTCTCCAGATGTGAGATGACTGGGTCATCGTGGCCTCGATCGCTCTTCCCCGTAATTGTACAGGTGTCATCAATCTTCTGAAGTTTATTGTGACAGCGAGACACGATGAGCTGCAATCACGACGATCTATGTTTTGCAGTTAGGACACGAGTTTCTCTCAATGACAGGGCCAACAAATAAATAGTCCATGCACGTGTGTGCACAATTATGCAATATGATTGAGTGCATGAGAGAGGTTTGGACATCCTTAAATGACGATGTGTGTGTGTGTGTGTGTGTGTGTGTGTGTGTGTGTGTGTGTGTGTGTGTGTGTGTGATATCATACATGTACCAGTTTCCAGTTGGGCTGGGTGCTTAATGAGAAGTTTATTTTTTTATGAAAACATCATTATTTTGCATATCGCTGTCAGCTTAGATTTTGCCCGGGTATCGCGTTATAAAAGCTTTCTTCTTCTTCTTCTTCTTCTTCTTATTATTATTATTATTTACCTGCATCCTCCACTTTCTCGTTCATGCTTATTGTTTTATATATTAAAAAGTCTACAAGAAGCCAATTAATGCTGCAGACATTTATCTGAAGGAGAAAGTTTTCTTTCTCGAAACATTGAATTTTTTTTATAATTTTTTTTAACTCTTCCAAGCAGGAGGGAATGCCTCTGATTAATATGTTAAATCAAGATATTCTGGCCAATCGGAATGCACGAAACTCTGCTTTGTTAAGCGAATTTTTCACCTTTGCGAGTGGAAAATGATTCCACTTTTCACAATAAGTATTTTTTATTTATATACAGCTATATGCTGTAGTATTTCCACCCGCCAAAGAAGATAAAAAGTAGTGCAGTTCTTTAGTGAAGCGGATTGACGAATGCTTTGAGTACAATCGTCCGAACCGGGAGGGGCGCCTGTTCGATACCCGTCGGGTGCAGCAAACTTCCTTCGATGTTTTGTGAAATGGCTGCCAGACTTTGTACAGAACTGGGGGAAGGTAAGGCAGCGAGAGCGAGAGAGAGAGAGAAGGAGGAGAGATGCACCGAGCTAACCCCGAGGAAAGTGGGGTCTCTATCATCTTCCTTAGCAGTGACCGAAAGGTTAGTGGACTACTTTTTTTCAGAAGACGGATGGAAGAGAATTTATGGGTGTCCATCGTCTTATTGCCGGCCGCCGTGGCAGAAATCCCCGGAATGCGATGAATGGCGCGATACCACAAAATTCGGCTACGGCGGACATTAGTGAGGAGATGTCGAGGGTAGGGGGGGGGAAGGGGGGCGTCCGTTGAGCGCGATGTTGATGTCGACTTGCTGCAGCTGACGGTAGAAGAGAGTCTTATTGCACACCATCCTCTCCTTACTCTTCTCCACTTTTTATATCTTTTCCAAGAACAACGAGAAAACTGGAAGAAATATGGTAAGACATGGGTGCTGCAAATTGTTCACATTACTATTTTGTTTCTTTTGGATACGTTGGGTTTCGTTTTTTTTCCCTCTGTCTCTCGAGATTTATTTACTCTGCTTTATTCCAGGTGGAATTCAACAATGTTGTTATAAAGGAGGAAGAGGAGAATTCTTTATTCGGAGCTGAATCAAACAGTCTCCCTGTACAAATAAATTGCGAGAAGTATTTCGTTTGAGTTAAATGAAACAGTCTCACTAGAGGGAGAAGTTATCAGATTTGTTTAGTCTGAGTTGAATAAAATCGTCTGGAAAGACTTAGAACTAGGTAGACATCTTTAAACAGTCTCAGTCGAAGGGATGAGATTTCTTTATTCCATTAATCAAACCCAGACCGGCGTGCACCAGTTTGCCCTGAACGAGTCAATGACAGTGTTCTCGACCCCCCCCCCACCCCCACCCCCGACGTCTTCTAACCTGAAGATGACTGCGACGATAAACCCGTCATCGGGCCGTCGGCGAGAGGTCGTACACTCCTCAGACATCATCACGGACTGCCTTATCAGTGGACAAACCATCTGGACACAGCAAGGCGGCGAAACTCTACCGAGAACCCCACCCCCACCCCACCCCCGAGCGAAATTCCCGGTAACCGAGTCATGTCCCCTGACAAAGTGGCCACTTGACGTCACTGATAGTGCAACGACGACCGCCAGAGGGCGCATCCATCTCCTCGATTAGCTTCGTCAACCTGTCATGTCACGCTTAGCGCCGATGACATCTACATGTCGTCGTTCATTGCAGGGATTGTTTCTGATCCTCTCTTTGTCGCTCTCTCTCCCTCTCTCTGTCTACTCCATTTTGATGCCGTTCATTGAAGCTTTAGTGGACTGGCCAGGCACTGGAGCTGACAGACCAATATTGGGAAATGGCTTGGGGGACAGGGGCAGACATCGTATGACATTTTGTGCTTGAACGCTGACAAGAATTTAGACACGGCGATGAGCAAGCGAGCAGTTTAGAGAGAGATTCTTTATATAACTATCAGTTATCAAGCTGCGGCTGGGGAATAACAAACAAATTCATAAAAGCGATCACATTAGTAGACACCATGTGGGTTTAGATAAATTCTGTAATAATTAAAAAATCCAATTAATTTTTGGTTTTGGCCTAAAGAGAGAAAGAACGAAACCCACGAAGCCCAACGAGTCCAAAAGAAGTTACCACCAAAAGGTGGCTTAAATTCGAAACTGAAAATTTAATCCCGCACATTTCACTTTACTTCTTCTATTTACATCTATGGAAAATTACACATTATCCCTGCTGTAATGAAATAATAGCAGTGTGTAAACAAAGGTGAAAATTTAAAGAAAAATGTTAAGAAAAACGTGTTTTACTCGTCAAGGTGATTTAAAATATATTTAAACTAGTGATTTAGGCGATTGCAATTAAAGAGGAAAATGAATGGAAACTGCTAGCTTGAAATAAAAATTAACTCAAAAATCCGTACATTAAATAACATCACACTGTATTTTAAAATACTGACTATTACATGGATGACATCAGTTCGAGTTTTGATGGTTTTGATTGTAAATGTTCACCATGGAAGTTACCAAAATAGCAGCCAATCACTCACGGGAGTGTAGCACTGAGTTAGAATAAGGTTTAACGAAAAAAACCACTACAGCGCCCTCTTAAGTTAGAAGCAGGGCCAACAAGAAGCACCGACGACAAACTGCAGCAAAAAGCTTGGAGCACGCCTTACTGCTACAGGAGTCCTGAGGTGGATTGGCAGGAAACTAGCCTGACAGGCTACCTAAACGGTCTTTGACAAAGACAGATGCCTCCTCGTTGTCCGCACCAACGACTTCTTGATGGCTAACCCAAAACCCTCCTTGGAGTTACCTGCTTGATTTTTTTTTTTTTTTTTTACCTGCTGTACGCAGCGGGCGGCCTGCGACACTGAACAGACTTCTTGACGCACACACGACAAAAGCCTGGATTGGTCCTCGAGGATTGTTCATCCCTTGCATGCCCTGTCCTCGACCTTTACCCTTTCAGCATCCGTTTCCGCTCTTTAGCCGCGGTTCTGCTCCATCGCAGACCCTAGTCGCAATTGTTTGTCCTTTTCTACCAAAACCCAGTCACCTGCGACAGGTCTCGCATGGTCGCGCCTCCTCCCTTCTATGACGCCCTTGACAACGTCTCGGTCTGGCAACCCACCTGGGAGACGTGTACCCGCCTTTCCATTCGGCCTCAAATCGCCACCATCAAATTTCATCTTTGTTTTTTTACTTACCAGTCCACCAACTCCGCCTCCCCCCAACACCCACACTCACACACTTATCTTTCCCCCATTCCAGTGAGGACTGGTTGTTCTAGGTTCAGATCTCGTCTCAGGAAACTGTTCTTTCTCTGCATATGGAACCTTGAAAAGGCCAGCTTCTTTGATGTGACATAATCTTTGCTGGCTCGGCGTACAACACCAGTTCCCCCCCCATTCCCCCCATCCACTTTCATCGTCAGCAACATCGTTCGGCGCGCAACCTTCTAGCGGACAAAGCAGCCAATCTTCCCCTGGTCTGCTTAGGGGTTTCCGGGACCAATCAGATTTACGGGACCAGGCTTTGACTGATGACGTTTATCCACACAGAAAGGTTTTTAGCGCTCTATACCCCGTCTTCCGTCTTGCCAGTGTTTTTTTTTTTTCTTGCCAGCCCCGATCAGACAATACGTTTACGACAACCCTAGGTTGTCGCCCTCTACCAGGCCCCGCTCGATGGTCCTTCCACCCCTGTCCGGAAGTGGACGAGGCTGGCGGCGACTTCGAGGCTGGCAGGCCCACTTGGCCCACGTGATCAAGAAAGCCTGGCCCGACGCCGGTCATTAATCATTCGCTGCCTGCCCCCTGGTGAGGAAAGGCACCAAGCTTGCGTCACGTGAGCGAAGTGTCACGTGACACTCATTTACATGTCAGGAGCCGCGTGTTTGTGTGTGAGAGATAGAGAGACCGCCGCACGTAAATGTTTGATGTTGCATTTTTTTACAGGTACTTGCCTGATTCGGGTGTCTGCGGCGAATTAGATGGGTTTGCTATGTTTCATTTTAAAATGTAAAGAGCAGACAGTGTATGTAACGAAAAGGATCAAAACGCAGATATTAGAACATTGATACGTTCATGTTGTCAAGGGAGAGCTGTGACCATATTTTATTTACACCCATGCTCCATCAGCCACATGTATGCCACACACATAAACCCACAGGTATTGGCCACGAAATCACACGCATGCACGCACACACACACACACACATCCCCCCCACACAGAGCAGTTACTGATAATTGGCAAAAAATAATTAAAGCACAACGACTACGGAGGTGCAGCGATAAGACAAACATCCAAGACGAAAGAAAACATCCAAGAAGAAACGACCGCTCCATCTTGTTCAAGAAGCTTACAGCAGTTGGCCCAAACCGTCATCCATTGCCGTCAGCAAACCAAACCCTTTACACGGAGCTGAAAGGAAACGAGCAAGCAACCTTTAGTCAAGAATCAACAGCCGTCGCCACCCGTAAAACTACCCGGCAAACACGGGAAGTTCAGATGGGTGTTTGCGCTCATAACGGGCAAATGGCCGGGTGAGCGAGTCAACAAAGCCGCGAACGTTGTGCCTCGTCTGTCAAAAAACGACAACACGGCTCCAAGAAGGTGTTGAGGCCGGGGTCAAGATTAAAAGGGTAAAAAAAAAAAGGTACTAAAGTAAAATAAAAAAGCTGTGCAAGCACTTCACACCTTACGACGTAGGCTACTAGAAGTTTCGTAGGCGGGAGTTAGATTGAGGAGGGGGGGGGTACTGGGGGCAAGGAGATGGAGGTTGAATGGGGTGCAGGGGTGTGGGGAGCGGGTGGGTTCAGGGATTGTTGCACGATATGAGGAAAAGAATGACAGCAATGAAATCCTAGGAGGAGGGGGGTATTTACACTGCGAGTGTTGAGACTACTGTAGCCCTGCCACCACGTGCGACGAATGTAAGTGTGTGTGTGTGTGGGGGGGGGGGAGCGGATAGATAGTGGTGGTGGGGTGGAAATAATCCACTGTTATGACCCTCTCAAACACTTCTCATTATCAAGGTTCATGTTCATCTTTACGTCACCCGCCAAACCCCTACCCTGATAAATAAGTGTCCTTCAACAACAACAAGAACATAAAAAATCACTAAAACAACTGAAGAAGCAGTTGTGACAGGAGATGTCACAAGCAGCAAATAAGCCTGAAGAAGATGTTTCCCAGAGATCAACCCCGTGCTATATCATGAAGGATTTTAATGCTATTCGCTCATATTTTGAAAATTATTTTCTTGTGCTGAAACTTAGTTCATCGAGGTTAAAAAAAAATCGGGCTACCCTTTAAACTTTGACTGTGATAGTCGAAGAAGACCACATCGTTTTAACTGAATCCTGACATGAGCATATGAGTAGTACTTTTATGTTTGCTGCTGACCGGCAGCTATACTTAAAGGTTTTTTTTTTAATTGGTAATGTCTATGTTCAAGAATTATCTACTCCTCTAGGTTATAAACTGTTGCATTCGAGAGTGTAATGAATTCTGTCTAGAATAACATACTCTGAAATTCATTTCTCAAGAAATGTCAGATTGAGTAAAATTCAAGTGATTGAGCTTCCTCTCTGTCGATAGAGACCGAGGTGAAGGGGCACACAAAACTTCACACTCCTTTCAAAATATGAACTGTTTTTTGAAGCATTGTTGAGTGCTGGTGTAAGAAAGCTCGTGGCAGCACTAGCTTAAATATCTCCTGAAAGCCATTTAAAAAACGAACTGGAGTACAATGGTTATGTCGGTGATAAAAACACGTTTCAGATCTTAAGTAAGTTTTCAATCACCGTCAACGGTTAAATCAATAAATGTTGAAAGTGCTTTACTCAACATTCTACAGCGTTCGTGTGAAGTAAAAGGCGAGAACAGTGCGGTGACAGCCATCAAACACCACCACCCATTCAGAGTAGCTTCGACAGGAGGACTCGGAGTTAAAGGCCTACCCCAGTCTAGCCATAAAATTAAGCCATAAACTGATGACATGTCAATAAAACATATCATTGTCACTAGTTAGTCAGTGCATTCTGATTGGAACTGCGGTTTTCCAAGGCGTATAATAGTGTCATTCACTCAAATGTGAAAAAAAATCGTTATCTCGTAATGAACTATACCATGAAACAAGAATATACACACCAGTGAACTAACAGATTTTCATAAGAGTCTGTGAATATGTTCGCCATCCGTCTCGACGATTTATATAAGTAAAACGGCGCAAATTAAGCAATAATGGAAGCATTCGAAGTCATACATTCGACCGGTAATTTTTTAATTCGCGCATCAACAAAGAAAATTGCAAAAAAAAAAAAACCTGTAGCAAACCTGTTTTCTTTCTGGCGAATGCAGAGAGAAGATAAATTAGTATTTTACTATTTCAAGGATTGGTAATGTATTTACCAGTGGTCCCTTACAGTTTTATTACACACAGGAGTGCGAAAAATTACATTATTGATCATGGTAAGTTTAGATACTTGCACACTGTGTAGAAGATAAATTAAGGCAACTGTAACTATAAACTTTGTAAAGATCAAACGTAGTGAGTCACTTGAAGTTTGAAACCTGAGATTAATAAACACTGACGAAGAATAAACATCTAATTTCTAAAAATCTGTTTAACATAGTAACATACATCGGATAGAAAACGAAGTCCACAAGTTGCCGCCATTATTTCCAATTCCAGCTTCATTGCTGACTTTACCGAAAGTTTCCCACTGGACAAGAAGCTGCTGGCTTACTAAACGCTCCCCAGTGAACCCATACACTGGCGGCTTTGCTGACCTTTTGCGAGGACCGAGACTGACCAAGGGGCCTCTACTGCTGATGACTCGTCTAGTGTTGATAATGTTAAGGACGACACGAATGCTAATGGCAGCCCTCTACCGACAAAACCATTTAGTGCAATATCCGTCCAAATAGGAACAAAGACACCATACATCAGGATAAAATTGATTGATTAATTCAGTCATTCCTTTTATTTTATTCTTTCTTTCTGGCATTCGCTTGCTACTTTACTTTCCTCAAAACTATATGGGATCAGATGACAAAATGAAGGTTTTAGCTTCTAAGAGGATAATAGAGACAACAGTATCAAATACGTTTAAGAACTTAGTAGTCTAAGATTTAGAAACATGGCAATGCATTTTTCCGTCTTCTAGCTCCTCTACTAGAAATCGATAAAGTATTTTAAGCTACAACCTACTAAAATAACACACACACACACACACACACACACACACACACACACACACACACACACACACACACACACACAGAGAGAGAGAGAGAAAGAAAGAAAGAGGAGGTTGGGGAAGGGAGTGAAAAGAGAAAACGGGACACAGAGAGTAGAGTAAATCAGTGGTTGAGAATGTTCTCGAAGGATTTCGTGTCCTTGTGTCCATAGTCTCGACGTGGCGTCCTTCCCCAGCTCTGAACTATGAGCTCCTTTGCTTCAGTCGGAACGGGCTCCCACTCTCTTTGCCTCTCCGAAATTTCCAGCTAATGCATACGCGATAAGAGTCTTCAGCGGGATTTCATGGCAGAGTGAATACCCGACAAGACTCTACATTTTAGGAGCCATCGTTCAAAACACGTCGTGACAGCTCCGCCACCCGCCACCGCCCAACCACCCGCCCCTCCCGAAAAAAAACCGAGTTCTGTGTGGGCAAAATATTGAACATTTGCTGCATCTTAAAAGAGTGGAACGATCCATTCAAACATCTCAGCCGGAGATGCAATATGAAGCAAACGGTATTAAATTCAAGGGACGGAACCGTGGGGATAAGGGTAGGGGGGAAGGGGGAGCCACAGCTCGCGCAAGAAAACAAGACTCAAACAGAGCCTGCCTACTGCCGTGCCATTGCGCGCCATGATATAACTCGTGGAGTGGGCATCTCAAAACAGTTGACCGAGAAAGTTTTCAATAACTTGGCGAAATCAAACAATCATCTTGAGGTTCGTGGATGTTGACGCGACAGGGAGCTTTTTTGACGACTAAGAAAAAAATCTGCGCCTCTCAAGGCAGATAGAAGAGGGGTGGAAGAGGGATGACGAGAGAGCAGAAGATAGGAGAGAAGGGGGAAATAGAGAGAGGATACAAGAATAAACAAACTCAAAGAGAGAGAGAGAGAGGAATGTTGGAATAAGAAAAGAATTTGGAAAGCAAAAAAGTAAGAATGATATATATATATATATATATATCAATTTTCAACGATTCTAACACTACGTATGACAAAAGACTGCATGTCATCTCTGCATGTGACCTTTCCAAGCTCCACCGAAGGTGGTTTTCTTTTCCACAGTCCAATAAGAACAGTCGATAAAGGAATAAAAAAAAACCAACTTAATTGGAGAAAACGTTCACTCACGTACCTCGTATATGTGACTGTCGGTAATAAACGTACCCGGAATACAGAAAAAGGGTGAAATTGTTATGCACGTCAACAACAGATTTTAATTGTTGCCTGCTATGAATGTCAGGGTTTATAAATAACTTACCATGGGTCAGGTACACTTTCCTAGTCATTATTGCATGCGAAAGTTAAGCAGTCAGCTAAACAACTGCAGAAATACAGGGTGGGCCGCTTAACATTAACCCCGGTACCTATATAACGGTTGGACGAGGCGGACTATTTTTAAGTGGGCCTCCCTGTAGTTGCCGTTTAGCTGACTGCTAAGATAGCAGCAGTTTAACGGCCTTGTACCCCTAAATCCAAATTCCAAAAGAAGATATTAAGAGACATCAGGTGACTGGGCAAAAAATTCAGCAAGTTCAGCATTTAGATGGACGTGAAGATTTGAAAGGATCTGCGCATGCGCTCCTGAGAATTTGTTTTTTTTTAATGTCTCACAGACAAAGCTGGCTTCATCACCTGCTTCTTCCTTGACATTTCAGCTCTTTTACAACTCTGTAAATTCTCCTCAAAAGAAGGTAGATACAGAGAAAATTTCTGCATTTTCCAGGAGAGAAGCCGGGTGTCTTATATATATATATATACGTGGGAATTATTGACATTTAATAAGGTTAGGGTGGGATTTCAGTTTTCGACATTTTAATGTCAGGACTGGATATCTGTGAAGCTTGCACATATCAAGAAAAAAATCTGAATGTAGCAGAAGAGAAAGAATAGGGAAGAATATAACTAAAAAAAAAAAAAAAAAACAGCCAAGGCGAGATGTTAAGAGAACATCTGAAATGTCTCCGTGTCATCCACGTCTCCATCGAAGTGAAGTCCTAAATCGTGTGGAAAGGAACCATTCCAGCAGGAAAGAGCCAGCAGGGTTTGGTTCATAGCTGACACGGAGAAACTAAACTTGACACAAAAAAAAAACAAACATCGGAGGCTAAATGTCAAACTGAGAGAGAGAGAGAGAGAGAGAATGCTTTGTCCTGCGTTCAAACCCCAATACAACATTCAGCACGATACCCAACTCAACTTTCTGCAAGCCGTGATGCCTTCGCCACTTTGTTTTCTTTGTTTTAGAAGAAGGATTCAACTTTTTTATTCCGGAAACTTATCGTGTTCGATTATGTAGTTGGTCCAAAGAAACATTGATGACTCTTGCTGGATTTGCAAGCAGTTCCTCTCCAACTGGGACAATGGTGTTCGATGAATAAGGTTAAAGGTCATTACGGTATTAATAGAATTAAAGTGTTTGTGGTCTTCTGCCAGTTGGTCTTCTCACTCTTCCACGCAGACATGTTTCAATCATTTGGCATAAAATGAAAGAATGCAGAAAGAAAAACCAAAGAAAAGACGGAATAAGGGGTGATGTTCAGTGTGTATGCGCGCGCGCGCTCGTGTGTGTAAGAGATAAAAAGAAAGTGTGTATGTATGTATGTATGGAGAGAGAGAGAGAGTGAGAGAGAAAGAGAGACAGAGAGTGTGTGTGTGTGTGTGAGAGAAAGAGAGACAGAAAAAGAAAGATAGTGTATGTGTGTGTAAAAGAGACAGAGAGTGTATGTGAGAGAGAGAAAGAGAGAGAGACAGAGAGAAGGACGAGTAAAAAACAGTATGCGCTGCGAGGATCTGAGCGGAAATTATCAGACATGTTGGAATTTCCATAAAAGCCACACACAACCTAAATACATCATCCTTGTCAGCAAGGTTGTTATTTTCTTTTACACCGCATCTGTCGTTTGCTGACACTTTGCGTTCATCAGGTTTTTCTTCAGCAGTTACTTAGCTCTCCTCCACCAGCAGAAAGCACACCACTGGGAAAATCTTTCAATTTTTTTTTAAGGGAAAAGACGTCTATGTTCGACAAAAGATAATAATTAACGAGGATGAATTCCAAGAGAAATATGTAAATGAGGTTCAAGTCGAAATCGCAAGATCTGAGAAAAAGAGCTGATGCAGCAGGTTTGGCAACAGCCATCATCAGGCCGCCATTACGAGGCTGAAGTGTCGGCGTTGAGAAGTGGCCTTATCATCCCCTCCGTTGTCGTGCAGAGAGGAAAAATGGGAAAAGAGGATGTGATTTCTTTTTTCTTTTTTTCTTCTTCTTTTTTTGTGTGTCAATCACGCATGTATGCACGAACATTTCGATACAGAAGCATGCATACACCCCAACCCACCCTTTCCTACCCGCCACAAATACACACATGCATCTAACACACGAACACACGTACCCCACACATTCACACAAAGACGCATGCACACACACACACAAACACATACAATGCAGTCACACACTGCTCTCTCATTCTCTCTCTTTCTCTCACACACACACACACACACGCAAGCACACACACACACACAAACACATACAATGCAGTCACACACTGCTCTCTCATTCTCTCTCTTTCTCTCTCACACACACACACACACACACACACACGCAAGCACACACACACAAACACATACAATGCAGTCACACACTGCTCTCTCATTCTCTCTCTTTCTCTCTCTCACACACACACACACACGCAAGCACACACACACACACAAACACATACAATGCAGTCACACACTGCTCTCTCATTCTCTCTCTTTCTCTCACACACACACACGCAAGCACACACACCTATTCTTTCATTCTCTCTTAACACAGACAAACACGCATACACACAAACACAAGTGGACACACACTCACCCATCTACTTTCTCATTCTCTCTCTCTCTCTCACACACACACACACACACACACACACAGTCACTCTCTGCCAATGCCATAAACTCGACATTTTCAGAAGTTACATGTCTGGGAAAATTTTGCCTCGTATTCACGATGATGACAGGCCGATGACAGCCCGTTCCTCCATAGATAAGGAGAAGAATCATTGACGAGCGTCAGTGACCCCAGCTTGGAGTTCTGCAGCATGTTATTTCTGTCTGTCGACTGTCTCTCAATTTGTTGATTCTTTCTCCCCTCTTCCGAAAACTTCGAATTCAGTTTATGATTAAGACTTTCTTTTTTCTTTTTTACTTCTGAGAACTGGGAATTCAGCTGACACTTCTGTAGCTTCGTTCAAGCGGACTCTGTTGTTGTGAAGACATATGATCTCTGACTCTTTTCATGTCTGACGATGTGTGATTTCAAATTACTCCCCTTCATATAGAGTTCTCTCCCTGTTTTCCCCTTTCTGAGGTTTGAACACGCATCGGATCTGCTACAACATTTTACACAGGGCAACAGTGATTTCAAATGATGTAACACAAAAACTGCCACACAGTGCCACACACCACCAGTTAATTATTTTGAATCTTAACGTGGCTTTTTCTTTCAACGTCTTATCTTTTTTTTTTTTTTTCTTCTGCAGTCTCTTGGTCGCTGTTACGGTTGAACAATACTCACCCCTAGGCAGAGTAACCTGCCTCTATTTCCACGTGCATACAAAATATTCACCACACAAAATCCTATCTGAACTTTTTTCTTTTCAGTTCGTTCCTACTTTCTTTAATTTCATTTTGTTACTACTTTCTACTTTCATTTATTCCTTCTTTGATTTCTTTTGTCGTTTTCTTTCCCGTCTTCCCTTTTAAATTCCTTCGTTCATTCCTTTTTTTATTGTTTGTTCTTTCTTTATTGCAGCGTTCACTGATCAGACAGACACCCGCGACTCCTGCTGAAAATCGATTTTTCAACGCATCCTATTGAGTAATTTTAGTTATGGTTCTGGTTCCTGTGTGTTTTTGAGTGATACTCTGCAGCAAACTTTGGCATTTCTGTTTTTGTTTTTGTCGGTACAACGGGCTTGTTCCTTGACGTCCTTGACCTGGGAATCTTTCCTCCGTGGGTACGTGTGACCATCTACCTAACTCCCTCCCCGTCCCCAATTGATGCTACGATTAAACAGTAGGCTCAGCGACACCATGTTTCATTTTATTTGTCGATACATTTTCCCCTCAGTGCTGAATGCTGGGAAGGGACAGAAATTCCCAGCGATGGGTGTGCGATGAAGTACGTTGTGAACGGACACGTGTGTGTGTGTGCGTGCGTGCGTATGTACTTGTGTATATATTTGTGTTTGTAGATGTGTAAGAGTATATGTGTGTATTGTGTGCATGTCTTTGTTATATGTTTACATGTATATATGTGTGTATGTGTGTGCACATCTTTGAAAACGCATATATAAGGGTGCATGGCTCTGTTGCCATCATTCTTGGTTTTCTTTTTATTCGGTTATTAATTTTTTTTTACCTCACATCATTAGCAAGTTCTTACATCAGAATGTACAGTACGATTTACAAGAACAAAGGAAGCTGGTTACACAACAGTGACCACTGGGAGAAACGAAAGAATCCCAACGATTTTTTTTTCTGCATCTCTCGTTGGGTTCCCCTCGGCAAAAGCATGTCAGTGTGCGCCAAAAACCGGGTATCTGACATCATGCACAATCCCGCTTGTCTACACTCGTCACTGGGGGGGGGGGGGAGGGAATTGGTGGAGAAAAGAAAGACAACCACAACCGCTGATTTTTTTCTCTCTTTTTGCCTCCCTTAGCTGTCGTCGAAGCTCTTTTGCCTCTCTCCACTTAATGTAATGAAACGGTGTAACGATTCATGTCTAGGCAGTTTTTTTTTTAGAGCGCTAAGGAAAGGTGCATGAGATCAACTCAATATCCAATACCTGTTGAGTTGTTCTCATGCACCTTTCCTTAGCGCTCTAAAAAAAAAAAACTGCCTAGACATGAATCGTTACACCGGCACAAATATCCAATACCTGTTTATGCCATTGTCAGCTTAACAGATTTTAGATTCATTCTTACATCTGAAACTTTTCTGAATTGGTGTTACCGGTGCTAACTTCGCAGTAAATTATGCTTTGCCTCATCTTCGTCGCCAGCTAAACTGCAGTGGATCGAAACAGACATATCGATAATTCAATACTTGTACGTATCGAAGTCCTGAGAGCGTCTTTCCGTGCACCCTAAGATACGACGAATAATGGACACACTGTACACTCAAAGACTGCATATTACAGGTCCACAGGAGTGCAAAGCGCTTTTTAAATCAATCGTTCAAAAGTTCAGTGAATCACACTAGTTTCAACATCCTCGAGATACTAGGCTACAATCATCATCATGCACGGAATAAGTTCAAACCTGTGACTTTAATTTGCGAAAGAACCCATATAGTTCTGGCTCTCGTATTGGCCGTAGCCTTGGCAACCAAGGCATATATATTGACATTCCAGATGCTAAGGGGTTTGCTCTGTCTGTGAACCTGACTTCGCTAAAATGTAAATGAACAAAATAAAAAGTTTAAAGTCTGAAAGACCTTTGAGAATCAGACGATGGATTGCAAATTGCGAAAAAAAAGTGTGGTTATGAAGGAATAGGCTCGACCTTTTGGACCGACGGATAAGCGGACTGTGAGGGAGAAACACAACCAGAATGTGTCCATCGACTGGTTCTTTGGTTGGGTTTGATGGTAGCATGCTGCATCGAGCTAGCAGGGGCTTGCTCTGGAGAAGGAAGCAGAGGAGTTGAGAAGGCACTGAAGAACGGAGGAAAGGAAGACGGAGTACGTGGCAAAACTCCCGAGATCAAGACAGACAAACATGTGCGGCCCTGAAACAGGATCTGATCTGATCCTCACATTTTCAGATCCTATGTTTTTTGCTGATGACAAGGACCACTACGCTATCGGGGCCGACACACCGCAGCCCACTGATTTCTGGAACCGTCCAACGCCCGAGTACCAGGTCATCGTGGCTTTCTAGTCAACCCTCCCCCACTAGCACATTCTTCAACCTCCTCCCTACCCTTCCCCACTTCACGTCTCTGGAAACTTCCCCCCACAAACAAAAGCTGGGTCAGTCGCTGTTGGACCTTTAGCGAAGACTCCGTTAATTAGAGCCAAACCTGGTCGAAATCAGGTCCTGCGTTTATTAAAACACGTCTCGGGGCCTGCTACTTCCAGGCTAGTGTCCACCAAGACCAGACTGGGCCCGTGGGCCACACAAGCTGATTAGAGGGCGCCTAGCGTTGGTTGCCGGCGGGCCACCTCGGCACCAGGACAGAGACAAGGCGGGATGGAGGGGGTGTATAATGGGGTGGAGGAAGAGGTTATGGGTATTGTGAGGGAAATGTCGCTTGTCACTTGCACATGTTTGACGAGGAGAATGTTAAGATGGTCTCTGGATCTTCACGACGACAGGAAAGATCGAAGAATGAAAAAAAGAAGGAAATTATGAAACAAAGGGAAAAAAATGACAAAACGATGAATAAAGAAGAATGAACAAATGCAAGAAAAAAAGAAATTTTACTGCTTTTTATTGTTACAGGATTGGTACAATTTTGTTTACAATCTCCCACATAGACAAAGATACACGAAAGTATGAATATTTTAACCTGTTTATACTCCAATGACAAACACCAGAACATAGGGACTCTCCTCCGAACTCCTTTCAACGAGGAAACAACCATTTGGTGACTGAGTATGATGATGATATTGCAGAGTCAAAGGGTGTGTCACGAAAGTGTCTCCAAGTGACAGCCTACAGCAAGCTTGGTTTTCTTTAGCACACTTCTTTGCACAGAATTACCTTGTGTCCTGCAGTCTCACCCACCTGCTTACCTGTAAAACCAGTTTCTTTGTTCATTACTTTTATCTTTTTATGCTTGGAAGAAAATAGTTCTCTTTATTTCTTTAGATACCAGGACTGATTCTTACTGGCGGAGGCAACTACAATGGAGTTAGACCTTTTCAGTGAAGAAGTGGTGTGCTCAGACATGGGATTCCTCACATTATGGCAAATTTCTCAAGTTAAAACTGAGGAAGAAAGTGGCAGCATATGTCACTCGATAGGAGTAAGACCCACAGTTCACCAGCATCAACACCACAGCGGCGACTACAACCAGTATTTCAATAGCAAACAACTTAGAAGTCGGTTTTGAAGTATTGAAGGTAAAAGCATTTATCTCGCCCCTCCCGGGAGAGGAAGAGACTGATCCTCTTGCGAATTCCTGCCACCCGGATGTTCTTTCTTCGAGATGGAGGATGGTTCTTCAAGCCAATTTGCTGATCAAAGTCCTCGAGCAGAAACGAAGGAGGTGAATAGCGATGATTAGGGGACAGACGAGGCTGACAACGAGAAAATTCGTTCAGCTCTGGGGAACATGTTCGCAGCGCTGTGACATTGGCCGATCCTCGGAGGGTCGTCGCTGTCTGGACATGGATGTCCGTGTGCCTGAAGAAGAAATGCAGGCTGGATTTCATGGCCTTTGCGAGGCCAGGAGAGGGGTTAGAGCTCCTCCCTACTTGCGCTCTCATCGGTCTTCACCGCGAACTTACGGGTCACGTGACCCAGCTATATCATCGAGACGAAGCACTTTGGTTGTTGTTTGTGCATGTTCTATGGCTGATTTGATAAGCCCAGTGTTGACTGCAGTCTTGCATTCCCTCACTCACCACTTCTTTGCTTGCCTTCAATTGTCTGTCTTGTTTGGCATGTCTTGTCCTGTCTTATTTTGTCTTGTCATATTTGTCTTCTTCTGTCTACTTTTTATGGTTTGTCGTTTCCGACTTGTTCTGTTTTATCATCTTTCTTGTCATGTGTGTCTTATTTTGTCTTGCTATAAATGTCTTGTTTTGTCATATCTCTCTTGTATGTCTTATTTTTTTGTCATAAGTTTCTTGGGCTGTTTCGCCGTGTTTGTCTGTCCAAGCAGGCAGACAACCTTGCACACATTTAAACCGCATGATCACACGCATACCAAACAGGATGAGCGACCTTTGACCTCCTAAATTTTCTAGGCAGCAGATTCACGCAGACGGTCTTACAGTCAGACTTTGCCAGTCGTAGGGGGCCATTATGCAAATGAAAGCACCAGGTACAGGAAAACTCTTTTTTTGCGTCTGATAGTCGTTCTACAGCAGATGCCTGGGCCAGCACGGGCTTGACATCCAGGTCGCTGCTGTACAGAACGATCCATCCTTTGATCTCATTTGTCTGCGATCTTGTGGCAAGCCCGCTCTGGCCTAAGCGGCCTTCTGAGAAGCCGCCTTGGACTGCACGCTTCATCATTCTGGATCAGACAGCGGAAGACCAAACATCCATAAAGCTGTCAAGGGTAACAAGGAATGAGGACTCTGTGGAACACCCTCCTGAGTACTCGCGGCACGCAGATTGCTCCAGAAGTGAACAGTTATGTGTGTCAATCGCCAAATCCTCGACAAACGCGGCATTTCTCAGCCTCAATATACATAAAAGAACTCAAGTGTCGGATCCCACACCTAAAGCATCGCTTTCTCCGCTAAAACGTGAATAATGTAATGTTTGATGTTTAAAGACTGAGTTTAAGACTATTTGACATGAGATGAATGTAAAAACATTATAATGTATAATTTCTATATTTGCTGATACTGTCTAGTATGTTTTAATTGGACACTCGTCCTTTGCACTCGTTTAAAAAACGATACGCGATAGTAAAATCAAGAAAGGTGAATGAATGAATAAATGAACGGATGAATAAAAATGAATAAATCAAAAGAAGATAAAAATAAAAGAAATAAAAAAACAAGAAAAAATAGAAAAGAAAAATGTGGGACTAAACAAGGAATCAGACAAACATTTATGTAAATGAAATATTTTCTACCAAGCCTCTAATGGATTAGCTAGAACGCATGGCGCTGTGAATACCGAAGTAGAAAGTATTTTTAAGAGGAAGCATGGAGGGCCTTTTGTGTATCAGTTAATCACGTGATTTCCTTGATCAGGGAGCGCCTTTTGTTTATCACAGGCCTCAAGTGGCGATGGTGTGCGGTTGACAACATGATAATGAATCTGTTGTAAGAAGACCATTGAAGACTAATAAATAACCCTCTTTTTTTTTTTTTAGACTAGTCACTTTCAGCTGTCAGTCTCAGCTCGCGCACTTCCATATATGTTCACTTCACGCATCGTTGGGAGTCAGTGTGAACACACACCTTTATCTCAGAACTGGACACACAAAGGTCAGCGCCTCCTGCTGGCGATGTTCAACTGTTTCGTTGTGGGAGTCAAGTAGGTGATTGCGGTGCCATGTCTAAATTTATTTTTCAGCAGCAATAACAATATCGATAATAATAATAATAATAATAATAATAATAATAATAATAATATAATAATAATAATAATAATATTCTATAAGAAAAGAAAAGCGAATGGCCCCGTAACCCTTTGACTGTAGGAGGGTACTAAGGGTCAGTGGTACACCGTGTCTACCAGCAATAATACTTACAGATGATGATGATGATGATGATGATGATGATGATGACCGTCACAATAGAAGCCAGAAATTTACAGGAAATACAGATCGTCGAAATGGATCGCCACGTTTATTTTAGGGGCAGGATCCGTAACAATAGGAATTGTAAGATCCTGTCTAGGAAGACGCTCTCTTGATGTGACACCCATTCTGCACGACTAGCTGTCGGTCTTCTGGGTATTTTTTCATGTTATCCTTCGGTTATCTTAGTTCCTTACACCATCGTCACCCTTGTCAGGCGAAATCACCACAAGGTGGATGCACATTCAAACCAGCTCAAGAATCAGCCTGTCGTATTTGCACCTTTCTAAAAAATATTGTATCCTCTTATCTTCCTACCATCAGTAATAGAGGAGAAAACTCCTATAGCAGAATAGCAATGGTGTTATATTGCTTTATATTGAAGCCGTGAATCACCCAATATGGCGGGCCTGACCACCCAACACAACCACCCAAAAAAGGACATCTTGCTCTGGCCAACAGCAAATGTCGTTGCCATGGAAACAGGAAACGCAATTTGGTTTTGAGTTTTAAATGGATTTCCTCCTTCCTTCACCGTGCAAAGACTTAGAGCCTCATTAACAGAAAAACCGGCCTCCATCTGAAATGAAACAGATTTGATTTACACTATCGTTAACATAAAAGGCCAGTCCTTGTGCAATGAAAAGTATTTGATTGAAACCGCCACACACGATTAGCAATGTTTTGGCAGTGAGAGGAGTCATTTTTGTTGCATAGAATAATAAAAAAATGGTTGGCATTATTACACAGTAATTGCAGCGGGACTAGTGTGGCCTTCTGTGAGAGTTCAGGCGACAAGGACGCGCCGACAAGCTGCCATCGCGTGGGAAGTGATGCTGTATGGATAGTGACAGTAAATGGAAACTGACACAGCATGGAAAGTCGTGATGAATGGAAAGTGTCACTGCCTGGACGATAACACATCAAAACAGAGACGGGAATCGACAGAGGACGTTGCCGTGGAAAGTGACGTGACTTGGAAAATGACGTGACATGGAAAACGACATCTCGTGGAAAGTGACGTGACTTGGTAAGCGACATCTCGCGGAAAGTGACGTAGAAAGCGACATCTCTCGAAAAAGTGACGTGACGTGGAAAGCGACATCTCATGGAAAGTGATGTGGCGTGGAAAGTGGCATCTCGTGGAAAGTAACGCGGCATGTGTTTCATGGCAAAGACAGCAGCCACACTCTTGTCGAGAGTCGAATTGGTTGAATGTATTTTTTTTAACCATTCAGCGACATCTCAGATCATTTAATTAAAAAATTATAATCATACACAAATATGCACTCACACACAAAACAAATATATATATTTATAAATATACAATGCATGCACACACACACACACACACACACACACACACACACACACACACAGGGGTTTATGAAGATGAAGTACAGGTAAAATTCCAGAAAACTCTATAAAAATCTACTTCACGATTCACCTTTGTCTTACCACGCGTGTTTTCCGCGGCATGACTGCGGCCTGGATTCCGTCAGACCTTTTTTTTCTCCTTTCTTCGCGTTTTCCGCCAGTCGTGCAGACAATTTTTAAATGTTCCATGTCGCAATGAAAGTGTTTCCCGCCTAACGCCTCTCAGAGTGATGTGGGGAGAAGCAAACCTTTTGGAGTCAGGATTGAGAAATAAAGACGCGAGAAGACGCCTGGGAAGGAAAGGGCGGTAGTGAAGGACGACTGGGAAAGGGTTGTGGGGCTGCTGGGTTAACGGATATTGGCATGGTGCAGTTCTCTGGGTTATTTTAAAAGACGATCTCCAGCCCAATATGCATGTGCGCACACCTACATTCCAATGCGCGTGCATTACTCACCACATCCACGCATGCGCCATGTCAAGCGTATAAATGCGCGCGGGTGGAGGGTAGTGGAAAGGAGTTGAAGATGAGGATCTTCTCAGAAACACTCCACACGTAGAAACAAATTTTGTTTAACACTCTTTTCTTCCTCTCTCTCTCTCTCTTTCCTTCGAGAATCAGTCGGAGAGACGAGGCATCTTCATCCCCTGCTGACTCCAACGCTTTGCTGACGAAGTCTGGAACCATAGCTGCGCCCCTCAATGCTTGCAGGATTGGGACCAGAACTTAATTTCAAGAAATAGGCCAATATCCCCCCACAGCGCTAATCCCGCCCGCTTCTCAGAAGTCAGTAATGACTTGCTTCTCGCTTGGTCTCCGTGAGACAGGCGTCTGACGAAGGGAGACAACACTTGCAAAATTGCTACATCGCCTCATTGGAAGCGACGGTAAACAAAGGGACGGAACTTGCCCCAGGGAGACAAACCAGAGCCTCATAAGGCGGGGGAAAAGGCCGCTAGAGGGCATACAATATGCACAGCATCATTATGAAGACAGAAGGCTGGGTGGGTGGGGAAAAAGGGAGGTGGTACGAGAGGGGGGAGGATTCATTTACTGCAGAGGCTCTAGCGCAGGTTTCGATGAACACTCGGAGGTAAAGAGTGAACACTGAACGTGCAATTCCCACCCGTCCTTCCCCCGCCATCCAAACAGTCTCAAGTTTAGGAAAGACCCACGTCATCAAAGCAGTTTATAATGTTTTATATGTAACGCATTACTTGAAAGTCTATTAATTTATTTCATGGCCGTAATACTTGTAATGTGGACAGGTCTGACCCATGCTACGTAGCATTTCTTGCCCTTTTGTTTACCGAGTTTTGACTGACTGAAAGGGAAAAAATGGACGTTTGAAGAGGACTCATTTTGTAAGAGTCGTGACATGTCAGGCGCCATTTTGGTAGACCAGTTATCCAAAATGTGTCATTAACATGTCCATCGAATGTTTGATCTTTGAAATATGCCACCCCTTCCACCTAAAATCAGTAGAAAGCAGGAAAAGGATTGCCATGAGAGCGGTTTCATCACAAATTGATTATATGCTTAAGTCTGTGTCAGCTACCAAATGACATCGTAGTGTCTCGGCTACAGCAATTCTTCGCTAAGCTCAAACTATAGGAAGTGAAGGACACGAGTGTTTGCTGTTAACCAACATCTTTAAGCTTGTCTGCGTAGACGCCGAGTGCTTTTGTCACGTTTAAAATCATCACCCCTTCCCAACCGAAATAAATAAATAAATAACTCAATCAATAAACTTATTATTTTTTTGATTAATAAGAGCTTTTCTTTGACAACAGAAATTTGTGATTAAGTGCAAAAGCAAGAGCCCGACAGTAGTTATCTTCTTATCAAGACAGAGGGACAATTTCGAGTCACGTGCTTTCTAAAGGGTTATAGCCATTGATTCTCACAGACCGCACTTAATATGCGTGACAAATCGTGACAGGTTTTTTTGTAATGTCTTAAAAGAGTGTATTCGTAAAGGGCTTAAGAAGAGTTAACTCCAACATTAGTTTTTTTCTGAAGATACTTTTACGCTTTTATGCGATTAACTTTTGAAGTCCATTTCAAACCGTACAAATATTCTAGTGATCATCTGTATTTCAATGGATAATTTTTGTTGACCTTAACTCTTTACAGTCTGAGTTCCTGGCTCATCTACAGAGAACAACTTTTTTTCTTGACTATCCATGTTCGACTAAACTATCAAGAGCTTAGTTTAAACGTTCTTTCGATTCTTATGTGGGTTTTCTTGATTTGCTTTATTTGTGTGTGTGTGTGTGTGTGTGTGTGTGTGTGTGTGTGTGTGTGTGTGTGTGTGTGTGTGTGAATGTATGTCCTGTTTGGGGTTGTATCGCTCACTCAAAGACGGGATCACGCAATCTTGTAAGTATGAGTAGATAGAGGTTCAGGGCCAATCCCTACACTCGTCTGACAGTCTGTAACCCCGCCACCAGGATCCTGCTGCCTCCTCTGAGATTTCAAGCAGCTTCCAGAGACCTGCACACAGATTTTTACCCCCGCACCGTCGCCTCTTTGGTCTGGGCTGCTGTCATATTTTGAGAGCAAACAGTGCTGACAGTTAGGGGGTTTCCGTCTGGCGACCGAACTTGCGAAAACTGATTATTTCTCAGATTGTATTTGCCGACAGCAGTGACATTGTATGCATAACTGATCATCCGAACCTAAATATAGCTCGCCAAGGTCTCCCACATTTGGATGCGCAGTCAAGAACTGCAGTGTTCGCAGGAAGCTTAAAAAAAGAGTTGCGAAAAATAAATTGCAAGAGATTAACCGACACTTTCTGCATAATTGCCTATATTCGTTTTTTTTTTTTATTTAAATGGAGGAATTGTTTGAAACAGTTGACCGAGTTCGCACGAGGCTTGGCTTGTCTCCCGCGACTGTTTCTTTTTTTTTTCTTTTTTTTTCTTGTCTGCAGAATGAGTCAAAAACGGACAAAGAGACACACAGACAGGGAAATAACGGGGGACAATTAAAAAAAGTGAGCTGGAGCATTTGCACAAGCTGTGATTACTTTCCATCGAGGAGAAGCGAACTGACTCTTGGAATGGCATCAGACAAACATCAACAAAATGTTGGAAAATCAACCGCAGTAATGCAGGTGTGAGTCACAACCTTTTACAGATCAGCGGTTGTTGGAAGAAGTAGTCGTAGCACAAGCAAAAGAAATAGTGGTAATACAAGCCGAAGAAGTAGTGGTAATACAAGCGGAAGTAGGGGGAATGCTAGCAAAAAAAAAAAAAAAAAAAAAGTGGTATGGGAGAAGATGTTGCCAAAGTAGGATTAGCGGTAGAAGCAGAAGCAGAAAAATGAAGATGTTAAAGAAAGGATGGGTTAACAGATTGTAGCAGTCGTCATCACATCACTTTAATCCTCATACTCCTTATCTCCTCCTAGTTTTCCTCCTCCTCCTCCTCATCATCATCATCGTAATCATTATCATCATGATTTGAAGAACACAGTTGAGTTCCTCAAAAGTTAACTTAATTTCCTCCATCTTCTTGTCTACGATCTTCAAGCCCTGAGCTGGTCTCCTTGTATTCTGCGGTCTATTTTAACACCAACGGTTTGTTTTTCTGATTATTATCGGGGACGAGAGAGGGGACGACGTTGACAATGTATTGATAACTCGTGGCCAAGGCCATACCAATAGCTGGCTAAGTACAGATCCGATACTCATTGCCATATAATCCTGTTTCAAACAAAAATGTTTGTGAAAGTTATTGTGATCCTTACAAATTCAATCCCCTCAAACTATTTATTCTTGAGGAACATCATTTAAGGATCTGTACGTCTCGGTCAACAGGTAATTTCTCTTCTTTTTTTAGCATCACCATCAGAAACTTATATAGCTTTTCTCGCAACTTTTCTTTTCCAAAGGATCAATATCAGTTCAGATCGAATTTAGGACAAATTAAAAAAATGTTATTTTTTCTGATTCTCATAAGGTAGTCTTTGGTTTCTCAGTAAGGAAACCTCCGCCAGTCCCGTACAATGTGGCCTAAAGAGCCCGTTACACATTACACCGACGAGTGTATTACACATTATACTGAAGAGTGTATTACACATTATACTGAAGAGTATTACACATTATACTGAAGAGTGTTACACATTATGCTGAAGAGGTATTACACATTATACTGAAGAGTGTATTACACATTATACTGAAGAGTATTACACATTACACCGACGAGTGTATTACACATTATACTGAAGAGTGTATTACACATTATACTGAAGAGTGTTACACATTATGCTGAAGAGGGTATTACACATTATACTGAAGAGTATTACACATTACACCGACGAGTGTATTACACATTATACTGAAGAGTGTATTACACATTAAACTGAAGAGTGTGTTACACATTATGCTGAAGAGTGTATTACACATTATACTGAAGAGGGTATTACACATTACGCTGAAGAGAGTGTTACACATTATGCTGAAGAGGGTATTACACATTATACTGAAGAGGGTATTACACATTACGCTGAAGAGTGTATTACACATTATACTGAAAAGTGTATTACACATTATACTGAAGAGGGTATTACACATTATGCTGAAGAGTGTGTTACACATTATGCTGAATAGTGTATTACACATTTTGCTAAAGACGGTATTACACATTATACTGAAGAGTGTATTACACATTATACTGAAGAGTGTATTACACATTATACTGAAGAGTGTGTTGCAGATTGTACTGAAATGAAGCACAAAACAAAACAAAGCAAAAACAGCCAGAAAACGGCACACGTGAGAGAAGCAATAAAGTCGATTAGGTGATAGAATAAAATTTTGACAATAAACAATGTCCCCAAGAGATTCATTATTATTATTATTATGTTTCTTGTCCTTACATGGCAAGCCTGAGCATAAATAACACACTCATGATATTTCAGGTCATTGATTTCTCAAGTCCAACCTCAAGTCCAGAGCTACAGCTTCTGCTGCAACCAGAAGCCTGTGCCTCAATATCTGCCCAATGGGAAATAAATATAATCTATAATATTCCTTGTAACTTATCAGGGTATGAACTTGTGACAGCTCAAATGTGACATCTATCGACCTTCACACCCCACTGTTGGGAGGATTGTGTTTTTATTCTGCAAAAATGTCTTACTTTATGAACTTTCAAGACCTGCACATGGATCGAAGATGGTGCAGCAAGCCCCAGACAGCTAAACTCCGTCAAATGCAATCTTCACTGAGTGGTTAAAGGTTGTGATTCTAGAATCTGAAGTTCAGCTCCAGACAGAAGAACTCCCCTTTGGAGGTTAAAAAAAAAACAGAAATCCTCAAAAAAAAACCCACCTCTGTTGGACAAATTAAAAAATGTTTCCAGAGGTATTTGATTTAAAATTCTCATAAGCCTTGTCTTCATCAGGATATCGAAAGGTGAGCATATTACTATGGTTTTCATCAGGTAGAAAAGACAGCAACTTCTCAAAAAAAATTATATTAGCTTTAAACATAAGCACTAATTCCCTCAGATCCATTAAATCGCTTTTTCTTCCTTGGATGTTTTACGAAATATCATTTTCGCTGCTAGCATTGTGTGCGTGTTTCCGGACTGGTTCACATTTGCAGCAGCGACAAAAGCAGAAAATAAAGGAAAGAACAGATGATGCCTCAAGAAGAAGTGGGCAGTTACATATGTGGGTATATCATTATAAGCTGCAGTTTTGTCGGATTCAATCGGCAACCGAGAAGTGGATGCGACAGTCCACCTACGATCCGGAGCTGTTTCCTGTAAGATAAATCCACCCCGTGTCAACAGCTAATCCACAGCCTTTTTCCCCCCAGCCATCGAAGACCTTCTTCACTCTAATCCCCGGTCTGACGCCAGCTAATCCACCCGAGAATCCCCATGTCGCCCTCAGGAGCAACAGTAGCGAGACGGCATCAAAGACAAGTAGTACCCATGCTGTGGTGGTGGTCACCGATATTTCAGTGTCTGGCACCGCACAAGCAACACCAGATTTTCAGTATCGCAGCTCTCCCTTCTTTTCGGCCTAAAGGGCTGGTGATACCTTAATCGCCCCAGGATGGGGAGAGGGAATAATCAGGGGACGCTATCGATCCGCTAGACGGCGCCTTCTGACATTTGAAGCCTTGCAACTGTCGGTGGATCTCCACCAACCCCTACCCTGAGGGTACGACTCAGCCTGGATAATGAGACATCCCTGGGGTGTCTGGGCAAGACGTTGCTGTGTAGCTCTTCTGCCCTTGAGGAAAGAAACTGATCGTTTATTTCCGTCAACGTCCCAAAGCTTTCGGACTTTTGTGTGTTTTTTTGCTTTATTTGTTTTACAGTTGTTGATCAGGACAAGCGAGCACATCAGTGATGACAGTGACTGATTAGCGATCTAAAGACAGTGACTATGTCAGCTAGCGGAATAAGGAGAACTTAGAGAAATGAGGTGGCAGGTGAATAAAGTTGAAAGTTGGACAGGGAAAGGGGTTGAGTGCGAAAAACATCCACACACACACACACACAGACACACACACATAAACACACACACAAACACACGCACACACACACACACAAACACACAAACATGCACGCACTACGCAAATACACATCTGTCCTACGCATAACCAGATACTCCGCCAATCGGAAAAGAGAGAGCTAGAGAGAAAGAGAGAGCAGAAGAACTGGAGTATATAAACAACTTTCAAACCTAATATCTTTAGAGGTAGAAAACATCGAGGTTGTCTTGGAGACTTCATTAATGTAATGGTCGCCACTCCAACCCTTCTTCATCCCCCTTCGTACGTCATAACGCGAGCATCTCTGGGATGCGCCTTACCAAACCCTCTGTCAAAGCCTTGTCGCTTCACTTATAAAGTGTTTTGCCCATTATATATATATTATGAATGGTAATTAGACTGCGTCTAGACGGCGCCCCTGGCCACTCTCAGCGACACAGTGACCCCCTGAGACCCTGTACTTGCCGGAAGTGCGAGCAGGGTCCTGTTTCTCAAGATGTCTCCCTCCTGGCACACAGGCCACAGGCAGGCAGTTATTATTTTTTAAGAGCCGAATGCCGTACATCGCTAGAAGAAAGCATTATTAAGGTCTTCCAAGATGGACGAGTTTGAGGAGCAGCTGCTGACGATGACTACGAACTACGCTTCAGCCTCGTCCATCAAAGAGGTTCAACCTTCTTTGCTTCCATTTTTTCCCCTTTCCAGTCCTTCACTCACTTACACACTCATTTCTTTCCAACTCCCCCCACCCTCGCTCCTAGCCCCTCCCTCCAACCCCGCATAGACTTAATTTTATCGGATCCGTCCAGCACGTGTACGTCACGTGACCACGCTGAATGCGCGTGCTCGACGCTGTTTTTATTTTTTAATTTTTGTCGTCGTCCAGTTGTAACAGTATTGCGATTCTCTGTAAAATCATGCAAATATTGCAACACGCTGTGCAGTCTTGTAGAAACAAGCATCACATGTAGTTTTAATAACTGATTTGTCATGCAACTAACTTCTTTCAACGAATTTTCCTAAGTCACCTGTAAGAAAATGTAAGTGTTTTCCCGATTTAAAAAAAGATATTACTTACCAAGAATCTTCGGGAACGACGTATGAGTAAGTGCTGAGTTCTGGTGATGACCCTGGACATTAAGCTCGCTTGCGCTCTCTGCAACATAAGCAAGCAGGTTTCAAGTCAGGTGATTCGTGTGTGTTCGGATATAGAAGCACAGTTCAATAATGGATCAACAAAACTACTCCAGGGATACAGGAAACACACGTTGGCGATCGCAAAAGACACAAACGCTATACGGAAATGAACTCCAGGCTCTTTTTGTCCACCTAAATACATGCATATACTTCAAATTTTTCCACTCGCATTAGTAAAGGAGGGCATTGCTTTAAATCACAAGTTAGAACTTCGGCAAAAGACTCAGACTCTGAAACAAGACGACTTTGAAAAGGCATCGGTCCAGAGAAGGCCTTCTCGAAGGCAGTTCGCTGACATACAGCTAATCTTCGACTTCTTGTGTCCACGTGACCCTAACGGCCAAGTTTAAAAGCCAGGCAAACACTGACCACTCCGAAATCTTGTTCGGCAACATTCGGAAAGGGGAACGGTCCGAGCTGCACGTGCGGGTGAGAGGGCACACGATGACCGCGTGAGGTCAATTGGCATCCTCTGTGTGGACGTGTGTGACCAAACTTCAGTCGGCGGCTCGGAAATCAGTTTTCTGGATGTGGAGAGAGTTCTGCTGGGTCTGTAGCTCTGTGAGCAGCCATTGTGCACTCGAAGCAGGAAAATGAGACAATGAAACTGAAGTAGGCGGAGGACAGAAACTAGTACAATATAGAATCTGATTTCACTTGATTTTTTATTCTTGTCGCACGTGTAAAGCAATCTGGTTTCACTAAGATTTTATTTTAATAAAACGATTAAAAGTAAAAGTCTAATATGTGATTAGATGCTGTAATTAATCAACAAGAAAAGGTAAATCTGTCTATCTATATCATTCATCTAGTCTATCAATCTATCCATTAATTTTCATTCAGTCTTTTTATCTCTCGGTCATGTCAATCTATGTCAATCTATGTCAATCCATTCTGTCTACCCTATCTCTGTCTCTGTCCTCTCAATCTGTCTTCTGTGTCTGTCTCTATCAATCCTTTCTATTCGATCTCTGTTTCTGCCTATTCTATTATTCTATTTTTATCTATGTCTATCTACTCTGTCCATCTGCCTATCCTATCCCTATCTCTCTGTACTGCATTTATTTTTATTCCCCAGATATATATTTTTTCCTATTTCATCCTGTCGTTCATTTTTATCTTTATTGTTTTTTTTCACACTGTTTTCTTCTTTAATGTTTAGCTCTGTCTCTCAATAACTTTACTTTTTTTTCCTTCTTCTAGTTCTACTGACGTTGAGTTTTTCTTACACATGCTTAGTTTTTCTTTCTTGCCTTACCTTCTTCCTCATTTCTTTAAGCTTAATACATTTTCTCCTGTGAGATTTTCTCTCTCAATGTTCCACAGATAGTTTAACAAAAGCGCACATCAGCACACAATGACCTTCTTTCTTTTTTTCTCTCTCACGCCCGCCCGCACGCACACACACACACACACACACAGATGCAGGAGTTCACACATGCTTAAACCCGATAAAACGAGCACTTGAATATTGCAGAATAATAACAACATTTTAAAATAATGTCTATGATTAGTAAAAGAAACGAGTGTCTTTGATGGATTTCATGTAGGCTTAGTTTTTGCTGTCCACTTATCTAGTGCAAGTCGGCTTGCTTTCATCTAGCTGACACAAATACCAGTTATTTTAAGGTACTGAGGGAGCACAGTATCAGCAACCTTTTCCTCACAAAACACTGACAAAGACGACAGACTAATCAAGCTGCAGCATTAAATCGGCAAAAGCTTATATAAAAATAAACACTTCGTTTAAAGACCATAGAGAGACAGAACATTGGAGCCCTTTATGCCGAAGGATCACTTCTGACAAAAATCTAACATGTAAACAGGACATCTTAATTACTGAGGCAAAAGCCAAGAAAAATCTCAGTATCATTAGATAAAGATGGAAAACTAACTTATGTGCCAATGAGGAGGCCACAAGGCTTCATCTAGAATATGGATCGAGCTCTTGGCTAACAGCAGCCAGGTCGACCAACAGATCCTTGATGTTGTTCAAAATGAAACACTGAGAATCATCACTGATGCCATGACAGCGACAATAGAACAAATAACAGGTGTCTGTCTCCCCACTGAGTAGGAGAATAGAATGTGAAACAAATCAAGAATAGAAATGCAAGACATCTGAAAGTCATCTCATTAGCACCAGACAGAAACAATTCTCTACAGGAAGGATATAAAAAAATCAGCTTTGTAAAGGAGAATTATCGACTGCAAAAAACAAAAGTGAAACTGTCAGGAAATGTTACTTATCTGCTGCCTCGCCTCATGAAAAAAAGTTTTTTCTATATGTATAAAAGTTCCCTTCTTTATACGGGTGACAATGTCCTACCTCACGAACACGAAGAATTGAGTGATATAAGAAAAGAATCACTTGCAATGGTCATCCTGGAAGACAAATTCCCTAGAGAAGCTTGGGTATAAGCCTGTACAGATGGTTCAGCCACAGAGACAAGGGGAAAAGAGATGGCGTAGTCTGTACATTGAATATTCGGGTGGACAGAAACAAACAGCAGAACTGCCAACAGGCCTCCACTACTCTAACTACAAAACCGAAGCCAGAAGCCATCGTCCACGCAGCAAACATAATCAGAAACAAACCAGATGATGATAGCCAAGCTGTCTTTCTCACAGATGCCATTTCTCTGATACAAAGAGCCGAAAAAGTATTAAATGCCAACCATTGGAAAATAAAACCACCGAAACCCTCAACTGCCTACGAATCAGATTCTGAGATCAGACTTCAAATTGTAAAGCCGATATGACATACCGAAAAATCTCAATACCTACTTATTTATGACTTTTACCTGCTTCTTTGAGTCTTATCACATGTTTTTCTTACCTTCTTAGTCCTGTC
This sequence comes from Marisa cornuarietis, assembly GCA_004794655.1. Taxonomy (NCBI): domain Eukaryota; kingdom Metazoa; phylum Mollusca; class Gastropoda; order Architaenioglossa; family Ampullariidae; genus Marisa; species Marisa cornuarietis. The sequence goes on from SMMW01000521.1 coordinate 3,575,410, forward strand.
TCATTCGTAGCCTTAAGATATCTCAATGCTTACTTATTTTTATCTCTCACTTACTTCATATGCTTCTTTGGTCGCCTTACCTACTTATCCGTCTCATTACTCACTTATTTCTTTCGATGTCTACTTCTTTCTGTCTCATTGTGTACTTCTTTCTGTCTGCAATCACATATTTGACTCATTATCAAATTACTTACTTCTTTTTGTCTCACTTGTTAACCATTTGTTCTCTTAGCTACTTACACGAACTTTTTCTGTCTCAGGAGGATGAACTAGCGGTGGTGCAATAACAAATCAGTTTTCACCAACACAATAGGGATCGTGGATAACAGGTTCAGATCTCGCCTCCGGTTTACAAAGTTAAACTGACCGGGGTTTGTTTTAAGGGTGCTGGACAGGTAAAGACTGCCGTAGAGGCAGTGAATGTAAGTGGATCACCGTGACAATTTTCAAAGTTGTCGATATCGTCGTCATCGGCCTCCTCCTCATCATCATCATGTCGTCGTCATTGTTGTCGATACCGTCGTCATCGGCCTCCTCCTAATCATCATCATGTCTTCATTGTTGTCGATACCGTCGTCATTGGCCTCCTCCTCCTCCTAATCATCATCATGTCCTCATTGTTGTCGATACCGTCGTCATTGGCCTCCTCCTCCTCCTCATCATGTCCTCATTGTTGTCGATACCGTCGTCATCGGCCTCCTCCTCATCATCATCATGTCCTCATTGTTGCCGATACCGTCGTCATCGGCCTCCTCCTCATCATCATCATGTCCTCATTGTTGTCGATACCGTCGTCATCGGCCTCCTCCTCATCATCATCATGTCCTCCTTGTTGTCGATACCGTCGTCATCGGCCTCCTCCTCCTAATCATCATCATGTCCTCATTGTTGTCGATACCGTCGCATCATTTTCGTGTTTGTTACTGTTCGTCGCTCTCTTAGCGATGAACTGTTTCCACTATAACCCCTTTCCTCACCACCACCTCTCATCGCCTCTCACGCCCCATGTCTCGTTGTAAATTTGTTTAGTCGACTTCAGAACCGACTTTCCTATCAGCACTTGTGACTCGGCTCCAAAAGCATGCAGTAAACAATCTCGACCTCAGTCAGCGCTGTTCATCATAGCCACACACGCCAGGTACAAAAGGAGTCTTCACTTTGACATGTCCGCGGTGGGGTTGGAGGAGGGCGAGAAGATGGCGGTGGGGAGGTAGTACTTCATAAGGTGACGAGAAAAACAGGTGAAAATGGCCGTCCTACCATGGCGCAGACTACAGGCAGTTCATTATCGCTGCTCAACAGTTAAGTGGACAAACACGCCGACTTCGGGTTCTGACGAGAACTGTGCAAACTCCGGCCGTCCCTTAAGGTCTAGGCGTGGTCGCCCAGCCTGGGGGGTCTATAAGAGAGCCCTCAGCTAAGCTTCTTATTCCTTAACAACCCGGACGAACAACAAACAGCTCAGTGCTTAAAAATAACAATGTGAAGAAATTTGTTTCGTGTTTATATACATATCTCTCTAATCTGAGTGGCCAGTATGAATGATAGCGAACTGAAGCGAAATTTTCACGTTGTCGTCACAATAGAGACACAAGACAACCTGCAGGTTAGTGAGTTCTTCAGAGCCGGAGGCTTGCGGTTCGAAGCTCATCCCGGGCTTATGACAGGAAAACTTTCACTGAACACCCACCTAATTTACTTGCAGGCAGTGGACAGCGGGGATTGGGTGAAGTTACCAAAGTTCATGCTCTTAGCACAGTCAGCCACTTACAGTTTGTTGTTTCTAGGCTGCTAGCTAAACAAACCTATTACCTTACAGTATGTCTTACGTCTGCAATGGGAGCAATGCGATAAAAAAAACTGTAGATCTGTCTCTTTTTTTTCAGCGAAGATCCTAAAAATGTTTTCACTAGCAAAAAATGCAGACAACAACAACAACAACAAAATAAATTTCCGCCTTTACGACCAAACAAGATATCCAAGAACATTTTTAAGGCAAATAAAAAAATGTTTCATTTCTTGCCTTCTACTCCCATGCTCTCACACATAAAAAGAGGGGAAACTGTTGGCACCCGCGATTTTTAAAGCAACAAAAACTTGTATCATGTAACAAACCTCATTAGTATGTGTTTTTATAATGTTTTAATAAACCAGGGTAGGGTAGGTATAAAAATGTACAGAAAAGATTATACAACTGAGATATTAAAATGGCGAATGAAAAAAAGTAAAGAAAGATGATTGAATGAATTTATAAAAATGAGTGTTGAAGTCTGCAAAATAGGAATATAGAAAATATATTAAAAATTTTAAGTATAGAAATAACAGAGAAAAGAAGTCTGGACATGAACCGTCAGGGACAAGCAGACCGATTCTCTCTGCCATTGTGACATCTCGACGCAAGGAGCGTGCATAGGGCCAGGTCGCGTGTGAATATTTCCAGAGAATGTAGAGGCGGGATTATCGCCCTGTCACCGGGTCATTTATCATTAGCCTCTAGGATCCGACGAACAGACAGCGACACCTGTACAGCCGCCGGAAAACACGTGACCCCTTGGACATCCGAAACAAAGAGTTACCGGAAATCTTGGCACATGAAGTTGCGTCCCTTGAGACAGCTCAGCCACGTGACCTCAAGACTGCTGTGACATGTAGCGACACTTGGCGAGAATGAAGACCGGCATCCAGTCAGGCTTTGCTTGACGAGAAGGAGAGAGATTTTACGAGAATAACTCGCCGCTAATTCTAACGGTCGCATTCATTGCAGACGAGCTTCTTTGGTTTGCTGACGCAAGCATTGTACACAGGAAAAGTCCTTTTTTTTCAAAGCGTAGTCGTGTAAATTATAAATATTTGTGTTCTTCCTGTCAAGTCAGACGAAAGGGTTTTGGTAGACAAGTCTTTGGTTTCCGAGAAGCCGTGATCTTTGCATTGAATCGACCGTAGTTGGTAGAGTTGTCCGGAAAGTCTGTTGTCTGCTCGCCAATACGAAGAGTAGAATCAGGGAATTCGAGAACAAGTGCCTGCGGAGGCTGTTCGAGGTCTCGTACAGAGAACATAAAACCAGCGACTGTACGAAGCATCGTCGCCAGTTTCTAAGAACATCAGGAATAACCACCACCTACTGACATCAGTCAAGCGGCATTAGCTGGTCTGGTTTGGCCACGTGACCCAGAACGACACTCAATCTATTCGATGAAGGAAATTCGCATCAACCCATAAATACTACGCACACACAGACCTCTGTGTCTGTGTGTGAGAGAGAGAGAAAAAGTGAAAGAGAGGATGAGTTAGAAAAAAAAATAAACCTACACGTACAAAGAGAGAGAGAGAGGGTTGGTAGATCAACTTGTAACGGTACCCAACCCCTCCTTTCAAATTAATTTAAAATAAAAGAAACATTCGACTCACCACCTAGTCGAGATTCTCAATGTTGTCAGCAACAAAGCAGCCAAGATCGTCCAATGTATGTCACCACAGGCTCACCTTACAGGCAAAGACATCCCTCCCCTCCCCCCCCTGTAGACTGTGCTGCCTCCCCCTCCCCCATATTCAGGCCAGAATTCAATTTAGGCGCCACTTCTTTGAAAGCCGTTCAGGTTTCCCGCGATTAACTGAAACTAAAACAGTTCTGACGCCCTGTCAGCGGCCATTTGTTTACACAGGCCATCACGAGGCTGGTCCTCCCCGCCTGCTGCATATTCATACAAGAAAGACTCGACTGTTTGGTAAGAATAAGCCAAGAGAGATAAAGGGTTAGTGAGAAAGAGAGAGAGAGAGAGGGGGGGGAGTCGGGAGAAAAGACATACTGTCAGACAGAAAGAGACAGAAAGAAGAGAGAAAAAGGAAAAAGAAAGATTGAAAATGAGGCCATGTGCGGCTTCTTCGACTAGAAAATAAAAACGGATGAGAATAAGTGTAACTGAATACAGTGATGTCAGGCTGCACTTTGAAAACTTATTTTACCGTCACAGAGTCGTTCTTTCTTTGCCTCTGATTTACATTTTCTCGACAGACATCTTCTTTTCTTGCTTCCTTCTTTTCTTTCATTCTCTCTCTGACTGACGGTGGTGGTGGGGCGGTGTTCGTGTGAGTGGGGGGAGGGGGGATGCGGGGTCAAAGTGAGCAAGAAATCGTGGATGCGTATGTGAGTGAGTTCGCCTTGGTCCAGCTTTTTTTTTAGTGTGTTTATTGTGTATGTATTTGCATGTGTGTGAGATGACGATAGCTACTTGGCAGATGATGAGATGAAGACAGTAATGGTGTGGTGGGGGTGGGACGTGCGCGTTTGAATGCGAATGTGGGTATGTGTTAGAGAAGAGAAAGAAAAGTTATGTAGGAGTCACACGCACACACACACTCACACACACAGACAATAATCATCATTATCTTCTCTACCTCTGCAAAGTAGCTACATTATCAAGTCTGGGTACACAAAAGGCGAAGTACCTAAGTTCTTGTCGATCTCCTACCCGACTCCTACCCAACTCTGACCTCATACCGCAGTCTCTCTGTGCGTTCTACCCAGGGTGTCAGGCTTTTCTTTTCTTTTGTACTGCACTTCACAGGGGGTGTCTTCTCTTTCCGGGGGAACTTAACAGGTTAGCCTTATAATCTTATCTCGTTCACTCCACATGTAAATGTCACTGAGCTGAACAAGACAATTTCAAGCACCCTTTTCAACTTCAGTTTCTTTTTTCTTTTCTTGACATAAACTGTCACAGTTCTTGTTTAAATGGTTGTCAGTGAAAGTCTTTCACTCTTATGTGTGTGTGTGTGCGTGTGTGTGTTTTTTTTTCTCTCTCTCTGGTATGTGTGTGGGCGTGTTCTGTCTCTTCTGTGTGCGTGTGTGTTTATTCTTTCTTCCTCTCTCTGTATGTCGACTTCTGTTTTCTGTTTTATCAAATGTCTTCTTCTCTCTGTTTCTTTGATTCCTTTCTTCCTTCTATCGTTTTCTTTTGTCATTTCTTTTACCTTTTTTTTTTTTTTGCCTCTCGTAAATAATCACAAACACACACACACGCACTCGTGTATTCAGATCACTGTAGTGCTACACCAGTCTCGTGTTTTTTCTCACAAAAGGTGTTGTTTGCAACCTGTTCGTGGGCTGATGATTGCCTTGAATACGACCACAAGTTTAAATAAGACCTTTCGAACCCGTCCTCCAATTAAATTATGCAACCGTTTTAGTTCCAGGTATTTACTAGTCTATCTATGCTAAACAAGTAGACTAATCTTTGAACCTGCTACCCCTAGTCGTACTTCTTACTGTCAAATTTGTTAACAGAATACTGAATACTGAAAATGGAATACTGAAATATTTCACTGAATGCCTAATTCCACACGATTTAGTAAAACACACGGAGTCTGTCCCAGAGTCAAGGACCGGTTGTTCTGTAGGATTTGTTTGTTGTCTGGTTGTCTGTCTGGCTGTGCTACTTCGGACGGTTTCTGTAGTTGAAAGAATGTTGCGTGGGTGCAGGATGGGGTGGACACGGACAGGTGAACTTCTGGTGCTCGCGTGAGCGACACCCCGCACGTCAGTCTCCTCCTCCTCACGGATGTCTATGGAATGTCTATGGAAGTCTGTGCTCCTCCTACTAACGCCCTGCAGAAACAATGACTGTTCCCACGATCCCAAACGCCGACGACGCACGCGAGAACACTACTAGTACCCGGGAAGGAGGTGTGGCCGGGGGTGGTGGTGGTGGTGGTGGTGGATGCGGTCTCGGGTGCGAAAGACGGATCCGCCTCGGGTGAACTCGACGGGTAGTTCGCGGGTACTTCACACCTGCCTTTCGACGCAAGCAGACGTAGCACGCGTGACGACAGCCAGGTAGGGGAACATGAAAGCAAGTAGAAACAGGTGAATCGGGTCTTAGGACAGCGAGAAAAAGAAAAATATTTGAGAATGGAGGTAGCAAAAAGAATTTTTTTTAAAGTAGGAGTGGGGGTGCAAAGCAGATTACAGCCTAGGGAAAGCGTTAAAGAGAAAAAAAGTCTCGGAGCGAATGAAGAACAAATAAGATTTTGGGTAAGAGATATTCTTATTCCTTTTACCCTTTAGAGAAGGGTGAAGAGAAAAATAAAACTCTCAACAACACCACAGTACCTGCACACACAGGGTATCACACAGGTACACTCCGTACTCTGTTTACGTTTTCATCATCATCATCTCTAACTCTCGGGAAAGTCAGAGTAAGGGAACGTGAGATAGAGAATAGGGAAAGGCGTTTAAAGGACTACTGGAGTGTAAATTGTGTTTCTTATGTTTGGGTAAAGCCCGTTGAAGATACCGTTTTCCCAAATCTGGGTGAATACCCCCAATTTCCGTTCTCGAGATACACTTCTAAAAATATCACAATATGGACAAAGACAGCAACAACACAGAGGTCAGCGATACAAACATGACAAACCTCAAGGTATTCAAATAACAAACTGTCAGATATACAAACAAAACAAACATGAACGCGATTATGTTGTTAAGCTTCTAGCCAATGAGATGGCACATCTGTATACAAACGTGACGTCATGAGTTGGACATCTTCCTGTGCATGGAGATGTTTTGTATGTGTGTTGGAGAAGAGGAGAGGGAATATTTCCCCAAATTTGGGAACATGGTATCTTGCACTGAGCTTTAGCCAAACATTCCCTCCAACAAAGTCCTTTAAGCCACCAAAACACTTCTTCATGACATGCCAACGCGTTCGCTGTCAACGTACTGCCAGAACCGTCCAGAACCTGTGACTGAAGGCCAGGTGAACTTTCACCTCATGCTGTCACGTGATTGCTCTGGCTCGGCCGACAAATTTCCGACGTAAGCGACCGGCATGACCTCTCTTGGATAGTCGCTCTAGCAGCCAGCAGCAGTCGGAGAGGGCGGAGGATGCTGAAGGTGGGAAGTAGAAGTTACCTCCTACCTGTCCGTGCTGATGAAACAAGGCTGTGCAGGGACCAGCAGGCCCTCTCGTCGAATCTCGTGGAATTACGTTTTGATGCAGTTGTCTGCTCCTGATGGACGGCACCATCGCCGCAGGATTAGTCTCCGTGTGGTCGTTGTCTGGAGCAGCGGTAACACACGTGACTCGTCTGCGGCCTCGGCGGCCTGCGTCGCTGATGATAGTTAACGGTGCGGAGAGGTTAGAAGTGATGACGTAATAGCCGCACAGAATGATGATGATGATGATGATGATGATGATGATGATGATGATGATGATGATTAAGGACGGTTGATGATGATCCTTGATGGGCGGATTGGATTCATAGCACTCGCAGTCAGCATATCCGTACTTTCATTGAAAGATGAAAGATTCACGTGTGGAAATGCATGCCACATACTATCCCTCTGAACGTTTCAAGTGTTTTAATACAAGAGTACATAACTCTTGAGGAATTTCCACAGTGTGGAATTTTCTTTGACTGGAGAGTGTCTGTCAATTCACACCAAGCTGAGAAGTGTTAAAAAATAAACCTCCGAGTTCATCTAGAAAAACATCCGAGGACAGTTTAGTTGTCTTAATTACTCTTCTTCAAAATTTGTGTCCTCCTCTTGCTCTTCAGTGGACATTCTACCTCTTGGTGGAGGGAGAAGATTTTTACACAGGCTGTGCAAGAGCAGACTGTCACAACTGTAATGCATAACGAGTAATAATACATCTTTCTTCAGTAATAAGAGCGTAAAAGAGAGAAAGAGAGAAAAATAATCGAGTCATCGACACGAGAACAAAAATACAAAGTGTCTGTAACAAGGTGACAAGTAGACACTATATTTAAATTATTTACTTATCGTCTCCTGCTCAAACAAAAAAGAGAGCATCGACCTAAAGTTAAATATAGAGAACGTGAGAGTGTAAACTCAAAAATTAAAAAAAATAAATAAAATGAAGTAGATCGAACCAGGACGAAATTTACGAGGTCTCTTTCATCATCATGACCTGTGTTGTCTCCCGATATTTATCTTCATGCCTGCTTTGATATGTTGCCTAGAGATAAATGGGATCTTGACTGCTATGCACTGTATTTCTCTCGGCAAGAGTGCGTTGTAACATGTCAGTTTGAAACAGATGTGACTATAAATTTCCTGTTTTAATGGAAGAGAAGAGAAAAAGGAGGATGAGAAATGGAGGGGATGGGTAGGGTAGAGTAAGAGAAGAGAAAAAGAAGAGTGAAAAGAGAGGGCGAGAATGACTGAAGAGGAGAGGAGTGAAAAAAATGAAAAAAGTTTTCAAGATTAGAAAGAAAGAAAGAAAGAAAGAAAGAAAGAAAGAAAGAAAGAAAGAAAGAAAGAAAGAAAGAAAGAATTCCTTCATCTACCCTTTATTCTCGCATTAATGTTGTTCGAGAAAACGGACGACTAAAATGATTTGTTTGAGGTCAGGGTGGTAGGAGATAACAGATGAACAAATTACATTATCTTAATCAAGGTGTTTGTGTTTGAGAAAATGACGGGGTGGGGTGTGTCTCATGGGTGTGTGCGTGCATATGAGTATGTATGTATGTGCATTCGTGGATGTGTGTGTGTATATATATATATAGATGTATTTGCGCACTGGAGGTTTACAAAAGTGTGAATGTTAGTAAGGATTGCGGAAAACTTCTCGTGAGCTCTGACCAGCGTTTGTTGCTCATGTGACGACAGGTAGAAATGCGAAAACGTGAGACTAAACTGTTTAATCTCTTATTGTCTCAACAAAAAGGGTTAAAATCGTCAGCTATGTTAAATTCTGAAGAGTTTCCCCACTTTTTTTCTCTGTCACCAATTTATGACAATGGGCCAGATCGAGAGAGAAAGAGAAAGAAGGAAAGAGGGAGACGTAGACTGTGTGTGGGGGGTGGGGGGTGGGGTTAGTGTGCGCGTGTGTGCGAGAGTGTATGTATGTGTGTGAAAGAGTGTAGGTGTGCATGTGATAGTGTGAGTGAGAGAGATAGTGTGCGTGTGCGTGTCTAATCTTTGGTTTAATGTTGCTGGGGAAGAGAATAAGTTGCTGTATTGTGGGCGACACTGTGAAAAAGAAAACGAAACATCTCGATGACAGGAAGGTGATTTAAGAGCAGTGTAAGAGCAGTATAAGCAGTTTAAATGGTGAGATGCTGCTTAGGAGGAGAGGGCAGGAGAAGAATATTCCATGCGCGTGCAGAAAGGGTGTAGGAATAAGCAAATGCAGGAGAGGAAGAGCAAACGTGCATGAGCGAGCGAGAGAAAGAGAGTACATGTGTGAGACAAACTGTTTCTAGAAGATGCTGGCCGCATCTTACACCGAACGTGTTGGGAACGATGGGTGGGAGATGAGACAGACAGACAGACAGACAGACAGTGAGGCTAAGTGAGAGAAATAAGCACGGGAGAAAAGAGTCTGAAAATGAGAAGATAGTGAGCTAACAACAACAAAATAAAAGACGGAAACAACATGGAAAAAATAGAAAGAAATTAAGAAAGATAGAAAGTGAGTATAGAGAGTGAGTGGGTGGTGAATGAGAAGAGAAGGAAGAAAAGAAGGAAAGAGAAATGAGGAGAGGAAGACGACAATGCGTGTAACAGTACCCTGAGGCTGTGGAGCCTAAACAATGACATGCAGACGATGCTTCTATGCGAAAGCTCATTTTTTTATAATTATGTTAACCTTTGCTTTGAGCCTGCAGTCGAATTCAAGAGAGAAAATTATAATTCCCCCGTAGCAAATATGCAAGTCACGTGACCAGCCATTTCTTAGATTACAATCACGAGTTTATGATGAAGCTGGCGACTCGACTAACAAAGGCTTTTGTTTGTTTTGTTTTGTTCTTTTGTTGGGGGGGTTGGTTGGTCTTGTTTTGTTTTATTATTATTTTTTTTGTTCTTTTGTTCTTTTGTTGGTTTTTTTTGGTCTTGTTTTGTTTTGTTTTTTGTTTGTTTTGTTCTTTTGTTGGGGTTTTTTAGTCTTGTTTTGCTTTGTTTTTTGTTTGTTTTGTTTTGTTCTTTTGTTGGGGTTTTGGGGTCTTGTTTTGTTTGTTGTTTGTTTTGCGTGGTTTGTATTGCATTCAACAGGTGTGACAGCGAAAGATCAGCTAACTGCAGGCTCGCAAAGCGTTGAGTGAAAGCGGAGAGTCTTGCGAAACCTTAACAACGAGCTTTTGTTTGAAAAACAGCTGCTGCTGGTTGGTTGGTTGAACAGCGTCTGCACACGACACTTCTTATGATCGCGACCGCTTGCTCCACCTTTGCTGCTGCTGCTGCTGCTGCTGTGCATTAGTCGCTGCTGCTGCAAAGCCTCCGGGGTAGCAGTAGAAGTAGCTTCATCAATGCGCCACCTGGTGAGCGGCTTGTGTCTTCGCAGGGAGACGAGACTGTCGGCAACTTTATTGTCAGTCTGTCATGTTATCGACGGCAATGCGGCATCTGACTACACGGGGAATGGATAAAAGCCCAGCTACTGTATTTTTTTTAAACTTTGCAATCACAAAAAGATGCCGAAAACACAGACATTATTAAAATGTCAATGAGAAAGCTGGGACAAAATGTTAATCAGCCCTATTTGTGAACACTTGTGACAGCACATGCTCGACCTCTTTCTCTCACCTTAGAGTTTAAAATAGTATTTTATTTTGGTCAGAACTCAAGAACGTGAGGAAAAAGGTTACCTCCCAAAAGATCGTTGTAAGTCATCTAAAAAAAATCGTTACAAAAGTCATTTAAAGCAAGCAGGTCTGTAAAGGACAACTCATGCAGGTAAGAAAATAATTTCAAAGTGGCTGACATGTTAGCGGAACATAACTCATTAGTTCGTCGCTAGTAATGGTGTGATTCTAGTTTCATTCATTTGCAAATATTTTAGGCTTCGGGACGGTCTTTAACGCTAGACAACCCCTTCTGCCACCTACTCTTGCAAGTAATAATAATAATGAAGAGGCGCACCTCTCTCTCATGGCGAAGTTCATGGCGTCTTCAAAATTATATATAAACTCAAGCGCTTCTTTCCAATATATATCAGATCCGAGGATGAACAGAAAGCTGACAACAGTAGCCCCAGTAGGGTCCAGATTCTTTAGAGACCGATACATATCGCAAACAGCACACAATGAGGTTTTGCTAGTAAAGCATCTAGAATCTTCAAGCCAGAGGAAGAAACAGACAGATGAATGTGTACCTGTGTGTGGGTGGTGGGGTAGAGGGGGAGAGAGAGACAGCATATTCTAGCCTTCTGTCTTCACCCAATCCTTCTCTTCTCTATTCTCTATCCTCACTTTCTCTCTCTCTCTTCTTTCTCTCTCTCCCTTCCTCCACTCCCCTGTGTTCGTCCCCTCCCCCCCCCACCATGTGTTGCGTAACAACCTCTCATCAATACTGCGACACAGGCATCGCTCACACACCCACTTTCTGTCTCGCACCTTCGACAAAACCAGCAGGAGTGCAAAACTTGAACACTTTTCTGGAAGGGGGTTCGGGGGGAAATAGTTCGATCCAAGACTCAGGTTCAGAAAACGTATCGAGGGTATTTTCTTCTGAACTTCGAACATCTAAACCTTGCAACTATAATCTCTTTTCCTCTCTCTCTGTTTGATTATACCGCTAAAATTGTTCCAAGAAATATTATATAAGAAATATGTAACGATTATATATATAAATATATAGAGAGAGAAAGTGAGAGAGAGTCAGAGAGAGAGAGTGAATTATGAAGAGTATTTACTCTTAGAACTGCAAAAAATTAAGGCAAAATTTACAAAAATAAAATCCCAGGCAGAAGGTAGTTCAGGCGAGTGGTTCTTCCTAACAAAAAATAAAATGTATTTCGCCCAGGCTTGACCCCTGCAGTGCAAGTTTTTCCCTTCGTCGGCTGTTGAAAACATCTCGACTGCGTTTTCAGCAATTTTTTTCTGATGCCCAAACAAAAGCGAAGCAGCGATGATGAACTGGAGTGAAAACTACTCACTATCGACCTCGTGGCTCTCCGCCAGCTTTCGGTCCCCACGCCGTTCAGCTTGGAATGAAAAATTGTTATTTGCATCGGTCTTCAAATGAGTTCGTTTTCCCAGCATTCCATCCTCCCACGTCAACCCACCCCCTCCCCTCTACCCAAACTGTACAAATATTTGCCCTTCTCCATCACCCTCATTTGGCCCGCTCCATCTTTCCTGGCTTCACGGTCAGGGTGACATAACTGTGACCTAAACCTCCACTCTTAAAAAACAACCTACTCCCCTCCGTCCATCCCCCTCTTCCCTCCCCCCCCCAAAAAAAAAACCCTTGGCATAAGCGATAGGACGAAATTGACAAGGTGGATTTGACAAGTGGAAAAAGATCACGCTGATAGATGCCGAAATGGTGTGTGCCGACGCAAAACAACGTTTTATCTCGGCGTTGTTTAAAGACAAACCCGGGCTAAAAATCATTTAAATGATTGCTCCCGGTCTGACGCCAGCGATTTCTTTGTATGGGAAAAACACGGACATTTGCAATTTTATCCCATTTTCGAGCCAGGTTTTTTTTTTTTTTTTTTTTTGGACGGCGAAACCTCTTCTCGAAACTCCTGAAGCAAAGGACATGCCAATTTTCTGCTTTTCTCTCACTCTCTCTCCACCGTTACCACATCTCTCTCGTTCCCCTTCCTCGTTTCTCCGCTAGCAAACATCTGGTTAGGATGTCGCCCATTCTTCTCGTGCGATCATCCTCTGACACGCTGCGGTGTTGAACTGCTTCTTTTAAAGGCCTCGACGATGCGAGGCGCAGACAGCGAGGGGAGAAATGCAACTCTCCAGAAAAGACTGGCGTTTTGTTATAAGTGCGTCTTTGTCTCGCCGCGAGATAATGCTCACCATTCAGATTTACCCACATCAGGGGGATCGATTGTTGCTGCCATGATGCACTGGCCGTGAGCATTGCTTCCTCTTTTTTTTTCTTTTTTTTTTTTTTGCTAGCCGCCATCTTGTGAAAATCATCTGCACGATTATAACGAAATGTTGCGAGAGCAGAATACTTCCATTGCATTAACGACAGGCTCGTAAATACAGCGACACATGTCATTAACGGCCTAGGTTGTTTTTTTTTTTAACTCCAAGGAAGAGCAAGGGAGGCTGAGATTGGAGAGGGAATAAAAGAATATGACATGCTCCACCTTTCTCTCTCTCTCAAGAAGAAGAAAAAGATGATGATGATGATGAAAGAAGAAGAAAATAGAAAAAGAGATGGGATAGAAAAAAATTAGAAAATTTAATGTGATGCCAGCAGCTTTCGCTCATGCGTATAAACGGCAAGTACAACAAACAAACAAAAACATATTGTCACAGACACTGCTAAACAAAAATCTCAAATGCTACATAAATGTCGCACATGTTCACGAACTCTGTAGTTTTCTAACTTAATTTACAAATTAAAATGAGCGAGCATTGCCACAAATATCGATATCAATGTCTGGCTCATGTACCCCGGGAAAATACTTCGTGATAAAATGTAGCGCCCAGGGTGTGTTAATCTTGACATTCTACTATCCAGTAAAGTATCAAACTGGCTGTTATAAAGGACAACACTAGACTGGCTGCTTTATTCTGTGTTAACATTTGTTAGTTATTGTATCGTTAGTTATCGCATTGTTTCGTATCAACGGCGCTAGACCGGAAGCTGGGTTCATATTCTGCTTTGTGATACATCACTGGCAAGGTGCTTAAAACGGGGAAGATTATTTCTATATCATTATCATTTTAATTCCTCCTGAAGGTTCGCCAGCTCGCCAACTTGACGACCTCTCGCGTATCCATCAATTTTCTGTACACAGAACCCTCGTTTACGAGGTCACAATCAAGGGTCATGACCCAAGGTCGCCCCTTATCCAATTGTCATATAATTCCTGCTGCAATCTTCTACTGTCCGATCTAGCCTCTACCCCTCCAACAGACCCCATTGCCCCACCCTTCCCACCGGCACTGCTTCTCCGTGGCAAGAAGCTTGAATTGCTTCAAATGCACATAAAATGATGTTTGCGGGGCGTGAGTAGTTTTCGCTCATAGTTCATCAAGCGACCTCAGGATTAACAAGGATGCCAGATTAAAGCCATGATTGAGGACTGTAAGAGATCAGACACCAGGATGAGGTTATTCTTTTAAAGAGAACATTTTCATTGACTTCGGTTTTTTTTTTTTTTCGATTCCGCCATGAAATAAAATCAATGACTGACTCTAAGTTTCATGAAGTCCGGGGTTTAGCAACACCAAGACATGGGAGTGGATGTCTGGCTGTCTGTCTGTTGGACAGGCTGTCTGGCTAGCTGGCTGGACGGGACGGATGGAGCAAACGGCGGGGAAGACTGCAGAAAGAAAATAAAGAGACTGTGGAGACTAAACTTATCAGACACGAGAAGAATCTTCCGTTGCCAGACACTGACGGGATGGTAGGGGAAGGCACTCCATATCAAACTGTTGTCACATTCATCTTTAAAATCTGGCCCCTGAATAAACATCCATAGTGACACAACTAAACAAACTGCTCACTCATCGTGGCTGGGAAGAAAGCCAATAAAAATAATAGTAACAACAACAATCCCCTTTGCCTACTCACAGAGAAGAGAAACCTAGAAAATGAACGGATGGACGCAACCAAACTGATTTCTCTTCTAAGTTTCGTCGGATCAACAACAACAAAATAAAAATAATAATAAATCAAAATAGTCTTTAGGGTTCTATGTCCTGTCCTGTCCTGGTCTTTATGTGGACGTGAAGAATGCATAGTCGTTGTTTGACGGGACTGGTGTGTACAATGTGCCTGTAATTATTATACAAAGTTCAAAGATCCCGTTTTTCCCAGATCTTGGTGAATGCAATCCTTTCCGTTCTCGAGATGCACGACAACTAACATTACCATGCACAGAAAGAGGTCAACAATTTAAAACGTAAAGATTTTAAATGGACATGACCTCAGCCAATGGGAAAGCTGGGAACATGCTTTAATTATCTTCTTATTCCTTTTTGTCCCCAGTGGAGCATAGGGCTGTGTTAATTATACGTTTCTAAAATTAAGCAAAGAAATAAAGGACATAAACCAAGCAGAAAGAAAGAAAGAACTGGCGTGAAAAGGTAGGAGTATCTCCACCAACAGCCAGTTCTATGACGTCTATCACACCTCGGGAAAAACCCCGGAAGGTATCACGATTTGTGACATGGCTGCGAGTCTGAGTGTGGAAAATATGATCTCTGGAAATGTCACCCCTCGCCCCCTTGTCTCAAGAGATGTCTACATTCTTTTTTCCTGCAGACGAGTTCAAAGATGTCTGGTCGTCGTCGTCTCCTACCGTGTTCTGTCTTACTGTTTCACGAAATGTGTGGTAAGCACTGACATTAGAGAAGAATGTAACAGGATTTAAGTAGACAATTTGTTCTTGTAAATTATTCGGGTTTGTAGTCTCTCCTCCCTGTGCTACTGTTTGTGTCTCTTCTTTATATGGTAAACAGTCAGATTGCATGTAGTCTTTAGTGCACTGAGCATGTAATAGTTTTTTTCGTATTATTATTATTATTATTATTATTATTATTATTATTATTATTATTATTATTATATTTGACAGTTGAATGGACTGGTAGGACCGCCGCGGGAAAGATGGAGAGAAATGGAGAAAAAGAGAGAAAGAGTAAAAATTTACAATACAACGTGAATTGACAGAGAATGTGTATAATTGTATTATGTTCTAAGATGTATAACTATGGTGACAGATGACATCCTTGCTGAATCAATAAAGAATCAAATCTCAACTCTCAAAAATCTCTTTCTCTCTCCCTTTTCTCTCTTTCTCTCTCCCTTTTCTCTCTGTC
Organism: Marisa cornuarietis; assembly: GCA_004794655.1. Lineage (NCBI taxonomy): Eukaryota > Metazoa > Mollusca > Gastropoda > Architaenioglossa > Ampullariidae > Marisa > Marisa cornuarietis. Next base: position 3,591,178 of record SMMW01000521.1, read on the forward strand.
TCCCTCTCTCTTTCTCTGCTGTCCAACAAGAATCCATGCTAAGTGAGCTATAAAAAAAACTTTGATCTGTTGTGCGCGTGTAAGGCATCGATGGCAATGCCCCCAAAACATCGATCGAATCTTAAAGGTAAATACACAAAGTTGTTTTCGACGAGAAACTTTAGCGCCCTGTACGTATGGCCCTACCCAGGGTATGTGCATCTCCCCTGCTCCATCAAGTGGATATGTGGATCCCTGGTGCTCCGATGTTTGTCTTCCTCTCCATTTTTTCGAACCTGCCCCTCCTACCCCCGCCACACACACACACACACACACACACACACGCACCTGCACGCACGCTCGCACGCGCACGCACCCCCTCCACACACACACACACACACACACAAACAAAACCTCGTCAAACACCTCCAGACTCCTATAAGCAATCATTCTCCCTTGTCGCTTGCTCGTGTCCCTTTAGGCGTTCGCAAGCCCGTCCTCGCCCGTAGCTTTTGATGTGCCCGATCTGAGTCAACAAGGACCTCAGAGGATCGCTAGGCTGCTGATTGTTTGATTCATGGCCAGGTACAGGTACAGGTATGCTGGCGAGAGAGCGAGCGAGAGAGAGAGAGAGAAGGTACAAACACGATCACTTCGTTCCATAAAACCATCATGCCCTCTCTGAGTATACATACAATAAATATATAACCACATCTGTGGCAAATTTTCACATGATCACAATTTACGAATATAGTATTATCTCCGATAAGGAAAGCGTGATATTGAGATGAGGGTAAGTTTCTCGCAGTTTCCTCAGTAGATGACAATAGCAAGGAGAGAAGAAAAGAGCTTGGAGCACTTGGGGTAGATAAATCGTTGTCTTAATTATTCAAAATATAAACAGCATGAAGCGTCTTAGGGAGTGGGTGTCGAGGCAGAGTGAGAGAGAAACAGAGAAACTGATTACGTGGTACTAGAGCTAACGCCAATTAGGTAGTAATTAGTAATTAGTTGACGAACTTTCTCTTCATTAGTGTTTCTAACGACGTGCTTTACGCTCAAGTTTGCAGTAGATGATGGCTGGTTCGAGTCTCGTGTGGTGCACTTTCTCTTTCGCCTCCCAAAAAGGCTGATCTGGACATTCTCTAGCGGCACCACTAGCTTCGCTAACGTTTCTGGTTCTTAACAATTTCGTCACACAAAAAAAGGGGCAAGGGTTTTGTCTGGGACAAGGAAAGACAGGAAGTAAAGGAACGGATAAGAAGTTTAAAAGGAGGCACAGCGCTTGTTTAGCTGTCTTGTAAAAAAAAAATTGATGCAAATTTTCAAATTCCTGAAATTAAGGAGGCGGGCAAAAAATATTGGGTGAATTACTCCTGCCTCAGTTCATTTCAACCAGCCAGTACTGCACTGCCGCGACCTGAAATTTGAATCCACAACACGGTATTGTCTCCACTCCCTTTACTGAAAGTGGACTGAAGAGGAGAAAATGAGGGAGAGATGAGTGTCAGATGTTTGTCGAGTTCCATAGTTTTTACGAAGGTCTAGAGGAAGAAGAATTTGGGGTTGGAGGAGGCGAAGAGAAGACGGCAACGGCGACGATGATGACGAGGAGGAGGACGACGAAGATGATGATCATGATGATGATCAGCAAAAAATGTTCCACCTCTAGAAAATTTGATGAGGTGTAATCTGAGCAACCTCTCCTTAATAACCACGTAAATAATAATTGAAATCGAGCGAAAGCTGGGGGAGGAAAGATTTGGTTGTGGGGGGGGGGAGGGAAGTGCGGGTGAATGCTAAAGGCGAACTAAAGGAGGCGAAATTCTTGCCCTCTGCATGCCTGCCTACGGCCTGGCAAATATTTTGCCCCTAAAAGCTGCTCTCTATTTCGCCCACCTATTCCGCCGAGCGACGTCGGGGGGGCTGCGGGCGGGCGGGCAGTCGGCCGGCGAAGCTTACAACGTCGTTGACTTGGCGCCCTCGAGGAAGGCTCGCGGCGGATCAATCGATGGGAGGATAGTGGGAGGTGTGGGGGAGTTGGGGAGCAAGGGGGGAGGGGGAGGGCTGCGAGTCTGAGATTAGCTTCGTCTTGCCGTAGCCTCGGTCTGACACAGTGGCACGTGATTGGCGCGCTCGCCTAATGACGTGGCGGGCGTGCAGGCTAAGCTTCTTAGTTAATTAGCCAAAGAATTAATCGATAGAGCACCAAGGCAAGGGTACGTACGTGGTCAGTCGACTTACTACCTAGCAGGATGAGGGATGGAAGGAGGGTGGGAAGGTGGTGGTGCAGTAGTTAGGAGACGACATGATGGGAAGGAAATAAGCTGGTGAATTGGGGACGAAGTGGGTGCTGAAAAGGCGGGAGGGGAGGGGGAGAAAGTAGACAAAGGGAGATGACTGTTAATGGGAGCTGAGGAGTCTATGAGGTAGTGGGAGATAAACATGAGACAGACAATCTGATGGCTGGATGAAGCTCATGATGAATATGAGTGAATACCCACACTTTCCACTCGATCTTGAGACACACGCCTTCGAACATCACCATCATTCACTGAAAAAGGTGAACCTTGTAGCGTCACAGGTGTGCCTAATTAATATTTGATCCAAGTTCTCTCATTGGCTGAAGCCGTCTCACTTTGTGCGTAACCAAGTACAATCATGACGTCTGACGTATTTCTTCCCAAACATTGCACCCATCTAGACCTCTACAGTAACAAGGTGCAAGCGTCTGAACTGTATCCTTCAACATTAGCATATGAAACAATAATTATCAGAATTTTTTTAAAAGAACGAGTAGATCTGTCTCTCCTACAAATGTGCAGATAGAGAGTCAAACAACTGTCGGATTTATCAACAGCTGAAGCACACTTCAGGGTATGTCAATCTGACATCATCTTACCTTGGGAAAAAAATATTACAACAAAGGTTACGAAGTCTTAATACCTTTACTGTCAGTTCTCTTCTCCACTCAACACGAATTGCTAACCAAGAGAAGTGTAAGTTATTTGTGAATCTTACTTAGTCCAGGCTGGGCTTTGTGAGCTTTTCCAAAGACCCGTTATTTTCCCTGTACCCTCGGGTCAAAAACCAGAGATGCTAACATAAACAACCCTGGCACCGTGGCACTATTTCGCGACGTTTTCAGTCTTCATTTAAAGAGGACAGATTCAAGTGCCTGCAGACGGAGGAAACCAAGCACTTAGAGAAGGTGTCTGTATATCGGTGAGCACAACTCACCCCTGAACACAATCGGCCGAAGTTAAAGCAAAGCGAGGTGTGGGGTCGAGAAAGAGAGGCGCACAACGAACCATGTAGAAGGAGTGGAACAGAAAAAAATCCGGTTGGCTTAAAAAATAAATTCTAAAAGGTCGGTAACACCTGCTACGCCTCACAGCCTCTCATGTTCCTTTCACACCTGTAACCCAACCTCCACAAACAGTATTACTGTGTCATCTGAACGTTGTAAGTCTGGTTGGATCACCGAGTGGTTAACAATAAACCTGTCAGTAGTTAGGTGAGGGCATTGTTAACGTGATACCAAGCACTTCTCCAGCCTGTCTTCTCCACCAACAGGCCATCTGCTGAAGACTGGGTCCCCTTCCTCTTCTCTTGAAAGTACATTCTGCTCACCACGAGGCAAGTCCGCCTGACTGACATGTCCTAAGTCCATCTCCACCCGACTGACACTCAGTTGGAAATCGGTTTGCTACTGATTCGGATTCAGAATTCCCCAGAGGTAGGTGTTTCCGCTGTGGAATAGGGAATTTGCCTCCAGCACATCTACTGCGCAACAAGCATTTAGTTTTTGACAGAAACATATAAAACACATTTACGTTGAAAAAATGTGTTCGCAGAATTCGATTATCGTTGGACAGAACACACGTGGTTGGTTTCTCCCACCCATTTCTGGGACTTGCATGCTCGTCATTTCGATCCTTAAGGTATGCGGGTATCTGCAAGTATTGAGTTCTTGGATCATTTGACAACCAGATTATAGACCATAAAGAAAACATTAATTGAGAGAGGGAGAGGGAGTGAGAAAGGAACACAGGTTTAAGATAAAGGGATCAATAGCCAAGTGGCACTAGGGCTAATGAAATGTGAGTGATTCATCGTGTCAAAAGACCGGTATGACAACACTTAATAGCGTCGGAAACAAAACGCTTATCCTTAAGTTCCCCATGCTGCCCCCAGGGCAACGACTAACCCTTGCTTCATAACTAGGGCCCCTGGTGGGTAGTACGAGGGAGGTGGATAGAGTCATAGACCCACAACCTTTCACACCCAGAAGAGGACCATCCCCCAGGGTGGAGGGGACTCCACATCAATGTAATGATGTACCATGTCCTGTGATCCTTTGGTGGAGGAATAAACGGGATGAAACTCATTTATTCGTGTTATTCACAAAGAGAGAATAATACTAAAAAAAAAAACCACCAGCATGGGAGGCAAATTCAAGTCAAAGCAAGGACAGATGCACTTTGCAATCACATTTGACCTTTAAGTTCCACATTGTCTTGAACAATAAATTCAAACTCACTCTCTCCATCCTTTCTTCAGTTTCCGTGTGACAATCCATCTTATGGGTAGCTTCACAAATGAGAGGTACGGAGGGAGAAATGCGGAGGCGGCTTTTAGGTTTTGTAGAAAAGAGAGGGAATGTGGTGGAGGTTGGGAGGAGGATAAAAGGGGGGGAGGATGCGTTGTGGGTGGGTGGGGGGATGGGAACCATAGATTTTTTTTCTAACAGCGAAAGACACGCTTCAATGTCATCATTAAAGGGTGTTGAAGAGATCAACAAAATCAAAAGACCGACAGCTTCCCGGCAGCTGAAATATTAAGACATTAAGGGCAACCTCTCCAAATCCTTGTTTACGATGGCAAGTCCGCTTAAGGACCCAGGAGTTGGTGAGAAGAATTCACTGTACCAACACACCAGGGCCATAAAGATTGTCCCTGCCTCCAGTGGCTAAGGTCGTTTGAAGAGTTGTCGAGCAAACAAGCTCGTTTATGGTAAAGAAACTGGGCGAAATTTAATGACAAAATTGACGAGCCCTTTCCTACAACTTCACTGCAGTCATTGCATTCTCATTTAATTTTTTTTCCTCTCCTTTAATTCTTTCCCAACCCGAATCTTCTTTTTTATTTCATCAATCTAGTTTAATTCTGTTTTATTACTTTATTGCAGACTTTCCAATGTCTGATAGAAAATCGTGAGCGCGCGCATGCTTGCTCTCTCTCTCTCTCTCTCTCTCTCACACACACACACACACACACACACACATGGAAGTTATCGAGTTTATGAAAAAGCTGTTTTAGGAGAGAAAATAGTATCTGTTGAGACATAATTTTGTGATAGGGGCAAGATCGATCACAAACATCTTCCATGGAACTTGAGGTAAATGATGATTGAGTTTCAGTGGTCTGAGTTCACCAATCTAAACAATACAACAGACACAGACGCACACACACACAGACTCTCTCTCTTTCTCTCTTTCTCTTGTCTTCCACCCACTTTACATCAGCTAGGTCATTGACATTGAGCAGGTCGTCGGACCACATGACAAGTGCCGCCAAGCCATGATGACAAGGCCCCCGTGCATTCCCCACACTTCCAGCTGGTCCACTTGTCCTCTCACAGCTATCATAAACTTTCCCCCTTACCACCCCACCCTTCCTGAAACATGTTCTCTTCATGGCGTCCGTCTAGTGGACGACAGTTCGTATGTATGTCAGTGTTGGAGGGTGGATGCGGGTGGGAGGGGTACAGCTGCCTTTAAACGTTCGTCTAACCCTGGACAGGCTGCAGACTTTTCTTGTCCTCTTTTGCTGTACCTCCACTTCCGGGTAGGCAGGCGGGCAGCATCTGTCCAGAAGGGCAGACGAAAGAGGCCAAGAGCCCAAAACCATCAGACCTGCAGATTCCGGCCCGTGTCAGCTGTCACGGGTGTTTGGCAAAGAGAGTCTCGACCGACCGAGGTGTTTGTCGAGCACGAACTGACAGATCCGCGATACTGCAAACTTTCAAGCTCTGACCTCTGACGGGCAAAGCTCCCCTATCCCCCACTCTCTCTTGTGAGATGAAGTTATGTCCCCTTGGTTTGAATATAAAATGTACACGATGCTCATGCATAAATAAATCCCTGATGCCTACTAATGGTCAAAGATATAGTATCAGATTTAAACTAAGTGAAAATAGACATTCTTATATATATATATATTTTTTTATATATAGCTTTATTTATTTTATTATTTTTTTGCTGTTTTTGTTTCTTAAATATTATGCTTGATCCCCTTCGGGATAATACTAAGGGAATTACATTAAAAGTGTCAAGTATATCGCCTCTCTCTGTCTATAACTATGCTCGGGATATAAAATGAAGTAAAACACATCCAACCAACCATTTTCTCTCTAACCGTCTCTCTCTTTTCTCTCCTCTCTCTCTCTCTCTCCTCTCTCTTCGTGACGGTGTGTACAGCAAGACAGACCGCGCACGAGCACGTAATTATCACGTAGAAACTAAGCCAAAAAAAAAACCCCACCGGAACATAAGCATAGACATCACTAGGTATAATTGTTGAAGGACTGTTTACGATGGATAAACACTTGTAAGGTTGCTGATACAAGCATCCAGCACTGCGCGCTCATACACCTAAGGCTTCTCCACCACAAAAGTGTTGTGCCTCGTCTGGTCCTCGTTGACGAGATCGATTATCGCTAGAAAAGCCTGCACTGTGCCAGCACTGTAAGACGAGAATTGATTGGAGCTTTATTTCTTACTCTCACGTCTTCCTTAAGTGTCACATGACGGCGGAGAAAAGAGATTTTTGTTGGAAGCTGCAGAGACAAAAGAAGACAGGTGGATACAACGGAGCATGAAGCATGGCGAGCCAAGGCAGTGGTTTATTCACAACCAATTTGAACCTTTAGAGCGAATGAAATGTAAAGCACAGGATACAAAAGAACACGATAATGATAAAGGTAGCAGAAGAATCAACGACAGAAAGAGCGCAAGAAAAGAAAAAGAATAATAGGTTGCGGTGAAGGGTTGAGAGTTGGACACAGTGAATTAAAGGATAGAAATAGGGTCAGAGAGAGACTGAAAGGAAAGAATAACACAGAAGGCACGCAAATGGAAGAAAGAAGGTAAAAAAAGCTAAGAATACTTTTCAAAGCTTAACGGTTAATTAAATTTTCACCAGAGTGACATTGTGCAAAACGGGAGTTTCAATGCATCCAATTTTCTTAAGTCAGATTTTTAAAATTTTCAGTGTCTTTTAAAAAAAAAACTCCTAAAAAACAAGAGAAAAGAATTGTCGTCGTACTTTAGCAACAAATACATTTCCGAATGAGGTGAGCGCGTTGACAAAGTACATGCAGATGAATATGGATCAGAAAGGAAATCAAATGTTCGTAGGACACAAGCAACTTGATGGGCGGAGAAAATAAAAATAAAAATGTTAGGGAATCAGTGCAAAACAGAACAGGGGTTTAAGAGAGAAACATATTTTTTACGGATCAGAAAAAAAACGAAACTATTAGGGAATTATAAATCAATCATCTTGTCGTTCGAACGCAAAAGTAGAAAACATGTCTAGTAGCAACATGGCTGCTAATGTACGGACACAGGTGATAAAACCACATTAACACAGTGACACAGCCTGCTTTTAGTTAAAAATAGGCACATACCTAGTTTACTAGATAAAGACCAGCCAAAAAAATAAGGTCAAAACTCTCTGGACATCATCTGAAGCTTTTCTTTAAAAAAAAAAAAACTTTAAAGGCAAACTATCATCAATCTTGAAATTAAGGTAGCGGGAAGGCTAAGGATACACTGCTTCCTCGGTTGGTTGGTTCGAAGGAATTTTGTGATGGCAATTAGGAGAACTTTGAGCTCCAGCTGATGAGGTGTTGCCATAACAACAAGCCTACATTTGTGACATCGCAGGGGACATGAAGCTTTCCTTCTTTCCAAATCGCAAGTAACCCTCCCAATGTTCAAGGGTTTGTATCTTGTGAACAGGAAAGTTCTGTTCGTCATCTTGGATTTTGCGATCTGGTAGCGAAGTCAATCCAGGCACCCGAAAATAATTTTCCACTCGGGTTGGCCTTTAATGTATAGGACCTGCAATCTATAGCTGCAGACCCAAAGGCGAGTAAAGGAGTGAATCAAATAGCATGTGATGCAGACATCTTGATGGGGCGCCGGAGGGAATGGAGCCCACTTGGAAAAGTCTACTGAGGCGCGGTCTCGGCTGAAGTTGTATATTGATAGTCTATGTTTCTATGTCACCATGGAGACCGGGAAGGAGTGAGAAAAGAGAGAAAAAGCGCGCGAGAGAGGAGGAGGAGGAGGAGTGGGGGAAGAGAGATAGAAGTGACACACACAGAAACAAGCCGACAGAAGGCAAGAAGGAAGGAGAAAGAGTGGAAGAAAGGGGGAAAATGAAGGGAAAAAATAGTGAATAGAGATTTAAGCGAAGACTGTAGTGTAGAGACTGAACACGGGACACGGGAGGAGGTGGGAGAGAGCTCCACATGTTTCACCTGTCAAAGATACAGCGAATAAACCTGTCATCTTTTCCAACTCCGATCCGACTAGTGTTAGTACTTTGTCAAAATGGTCCCCAAGCAAGATGTCAGTCCTCGGAAACTTGCTTCTTCTAGTGCAAGGGTGGGGGACTTCCGGTCCACAAAATCGTTTGGTTTGGTCCTGCCAATGCAGCGAAAGTATGGCTTGACCAGATTATAGCAGACTAATCTTTCAGTTAATAATTTTGTATGGCTTACGAATGATCTTTAAAATATCTAAATGGCTCTCAGAGGAGGAAAGGTTCCCCACCCCTGTTCTTGAGCTACTGACAGGACGTATCTGGTTGCCAGTTCGCCTCAGTTGCCAATTCCCCTTTCATGACTAGAGTTCCTTACCCATAGATTTAAGCAAGATGTTGACCTTATAGGTCACCTGGGAAGCGACGTCCTCTTCTTCCTAAGGTTTATGTTTGTCTGCAGTTTGGACCACGCAGTTTCCACATCTGTTCTTGGCATTCGTGTTATAATAATACAGAAGATCCCTTCAACTTTCTTACCTCCACTCCTAATGCGCATGACATTCCTTAATTCATAGCTACCTCCGAGTTAGCTTTATCTCTAGTTCACGAGTACGACTCCAGAAATACAACCTGGAAAACTAAGAAACAGTCTCTCGCATTCTACAGGCAGAACGAGTGTCAGGAGATTTTCTCAGTCTGCACAAGACTGACTGTGTCACAAGGGAGCTCCAACGTCTTTGCTCGTTAGATTGAACCTTGAGCCTGTTACGACTGCCATTGTCTCGACGACATAAAGACAGCAACACAAGGATAAACTGCACGATACTTTTTCTTACACAGAAAAAGAAAGTTCTAGAGCTACCTGACCTAGTCACACTGCTGACACAAAAGAGGGAATGCAGCCCCGAAATGCCATTGTCTTCAATGCCTACTTTCAATTTATTTCAGATGTTCTTTGTCAGTACAGCTCGTCAACATGCAAGCAGAACAAAAGTAAGAGCAGATAGGTGAAACAAGCAAAGCAGGGCTTCACACAAACAGGGCGCAGTTGGAAACATCTGCGCAATGCGCGGAGCAGCACCCAGTTGCGCGCAGTTCAAGGTTCTGCGCAGCACGAGGAGTAGTGTTTGTAGGAGTGAGTATCAAGCTCAGCTGACGGAGGCTATTCCTCACAAAGCTATTTCGGTGGAAGGGACTGCTATCTAGCCTGAGGCTATATATGTCAAATTAAGTCACCACTGCGTCGCAAGCCTGGAGAATCTGCTGGAGGAGGGCGTTAGGCGCTAGCAGCAATTTCCTAGTCGCTTCTGTCCCCAGCAAAAAAAAAAAAAAGAAAAGAATTGTCGCATGTTGCATAAGCTATCCTCCCATCTGCTGTCTTTTTTTTCTCCTACTCTCACTCCTGCACCCCCAGTCCTGTCTCTCTTTCTATGTCGTTCCTGGAAAGCGGCGCGAACAGCAAACAGAGCTGTCGTGGCAACATCAGCGAGAGATTGCGAGCTCATCTCCAGTTAGTAATTACTTGATGACCCTGCGCAACCCTTGATACTCAGGCAGTTGCGACCCCTTGAAAATTACTTCCCCTCGTCTTTTCTTGCTGGCGTGAGCCGGTTATTGTTTTGATTCCTGTTTTGTGTCGCCTTTAAAAAACAAAAATATTAACATATTGTTCCTTAGTCGCGGGACACGAAGCTTACGATTCTACGATCTTCTCGGTGTCTTAATATTTATTCTCAATGGATCCTCAGACGGTTTCCATTTATTTTTAAATTTTATTTTGAGTCGTTTAACATTTATGCTGCTATGACCTGAACGAGGTCCGTTGAACTGTAGCCACGAACAGGGTTGAGCGAGTTGAGAAGTTGAGTCAAGAGCCCGATAGACGCGCAGTTTCTGGTCTTCGGTGTCGTTGACCTGCCGGGTGAAACCTGCTCGCAGTGATGTGGACACGGACACGAGGAAAACAATGGCAACAACAAACATCATCAAAGTGTGCTGAGGTGTGGCAGTCCGCAGCCAAGACTGCAGTCTCTTTCATTCTCACATCTCACAGAGAGAAGAGCAGTAGCTGAGCAGTCAGCGCACTACAACAGAAGGCCGTTGATTCGAACCTCACCAGGACCTGCGACTCGCCCCACCACCACCAAACCCAGGTGTTTGCCTAAGCAGATGTTGCAGATGTTACTTGACTGGTCAGGACAATAAAAAAGTGAAAAGGGAGGCTGGGGCTTGGCCGACTGGAGCGGACACGGTAGCTAAATCCTCCTGCCACCAATACCTTTCAGTCATTTATCCACTGGTCGGTGTTTCAGTGAGATGTAGATGGGAGACACGCCGTACGAGACATTTTTTTTTTGAAGTGGCATAAAATGAAGGGACGAGTACTTCTCGACAAAAAAGTGAAGTTGCCTTCAAATGTCAAGATGGAAGTATTCGGGAGTTTTTGACATCTCGACAACGAAATTACGATGTCCGCCTTGACGACGATCTCGACCAGAGAACAAGAGAAGTCTGATGAAGCTAGCTCGTCTGCCGCCACCCGTTACCCTCCTCCCCTTCCCGAATCCAGTCGCTGACATTCCTTTTGCAAGGGTTGGCCAGCCAGGCTGCAGTCCTTTCACCCTGTCATTTGTTCAGAGTCCTCAACATCCTCAGACAGGGGACCTAACCAGCTTTACTCCCCCCATCCTCATCCTATTCCCTCCCTAGCAGACAGGATTTCGCGCATACTAGGGGGCTAGAAGTTTGCTTGCGAACCACTCGAGGTTGACTTCTGGCCCAGCCGGCTACTCAGTGAATGGACGCTAGCGGGTCCAAGACATCTAACAGCCTTGTATATACTGAGAAGTATAAACAACTCGAGGCAGTCGAAACGGGCTTAGACATACGGTCCGCGCAGAAAAAAGACTCTTCTCGTCAAGCCCTGTGTGGCTGCTTCATTCCGAATTTTTTTCCTCTTCTTGCTGCCCCGTTCCTATTTTTTGTTTGTTCCCAACCCCCGACTCACACTTGACCAGTAACGGAGGTAAGACTGTCATTTGTGAAGTCGAGTTGGTGTCGAAACGATTTCCCCTTCGCTGTATAATATTGTTGTTTGCATGACTTTGTATTCCCAACGGCATGTGCCAGCCTCGCTGGATGTGGAATATAAACTGAGGCAAAACTTTTTGCAAACTTCATCATTCCTGCCACTGTAAAAAAAAAACTAGGACAACTTGTCCTTCTTCTTTTCTGCCCTCTCCATTCCATTTAATGTGAATGCATCCGGTAGACCAACCCATCAACCAACCAACCTTCCCAAATCTTTCTGCTGCTGCTGCTGCTAGGCTTTTTCTAGATGAGCGGTGACCATCATACTTGTTTTCTTGAAGCTTGTTATCTTTATTTTCCGTAAAAGGTGTTTATAGCTGTTGTTACGCGGGTTTTACGGGAGCGCCACGTTACCTTGCGAGTGATGTGTCCCAACTTTTACGTGGACGAGTCCACTCAACTGCGAAAAGGTTTTCTTCCTTTTAAGCCATCCACATTTGGACGGACATCAAGCCTCCATCCCTCCTTCCACCACCAACCATTAGCCAAAGGCACTAAATACTGCGGCTGAAAAAATGCATTTTGCTCCAAATGACGCAGCTGGTGTGACCGCCATTACCGTGTGCAACCAGGCGTGCAATCGGAGGATCAGCGCCAACCCTTCACCCGCCAACTTCCACCATCCGCACTGCATCCTTTCCCGACATGAAATTCGACTCCTTAGGCCTCCCCTACCACCCGAGATTTAACCAATGGTACACAACACACGACAGCAGCTGTTGGTACCCCTCCCCCTGCCCTCCCCAATCCGCCGTCAAAGCAATTTTCCGGACTGATATCAAAACACAGAGGCGTCATTCTCTTACGGTAATTGTCTACCACAAATATGTGAAGTGACATAAGCTGAGCAGCTTTTTTCCCAGAGAGAGAGAAAGAAAAAAAAAGAAATCAAATTTAAATGTATTAGTTAGCCCCGCGGCTCGTATCAAGGATGTATCATCTTGATTACTTTGGTAGCACGTCTAATTAAAACACCAAAAAAAGTAGATGATGTACAAAGTGAGTAGGTATTGTGATTTAAGACATCAGTCCGGAATTCGAGGGGAGGAAAGACTCGCACACGGATACATTTCGTGCAGACACGCACGCACACTCGCATGCACGCAGACAAATAGACGTGCAGACTCTAAAACACACACACACACACACACACGTGCACGCCATCAGCACGCGCACGCACACTTGCAGGCTGGCGATCGATGGAGCAGTGACAGACTTGATCATCTGCCGATACACTTGTGCTTAACTCTGAGTCAGCGGCGCGACCCTGACCTCGGGGTCACGGGCTGATGATAGGTGCCCGCTGATTGGCCGCTGACAGTCAGTCCGCCACGGACAAGCCCTGACAGGTCGATGATGATCTAGACTCTGTCCAGCCTCGAGGGACATACAGCGGACTTCCCTCCTCCTCCCCGCCTCCCTCCATCCCCATGCCAGGCTTTATCCGGAACTACGATAACCTGGCGGATGTGTATCAACCCGGAATATCGGGGTAAGGACACAGTCATAGCACCCGCACCCCAACAAATATTTACTTTTTAATGAATTGATATGTTTAGCTATTTTCTTCAGAAAAATACATCCTGTAAGACTTGAACCATTTGTAATATATTTGAACATATTTTTCCTTTTCTTTCTTTCTCTCTCATGCTGCTTCTTTGGACCAAGTGAACTGAGCTCACATTATTATTATTATTATTATTATTATTATTATTATTATTATTGACAAAATATTGAGCTAATTGTTGCTGCTTTGAACATATTAAATCTGGTATTAGGATGACCCTGTGATAGTATTATGTTTTCTGGATGACGCGGGTTACAGTATACCTAAAATGATTTCTCTTCTTAAATTCCTTCACAGTTTATGACTGAGGGCGAGGAAACATTATCCAGCTACAGACCTGGACACAAAAGGACAAAATGTAAAGGAGACACACACTGAGAGCGATTTTTTTATTTATTTTATTTTTTTAATTGGTGTTTCACGCCGAACCAGCAACTAAGGCTATATCACGGCAAGGCAGCCAGCCTTGTAAACAGATGCCACATGCAGAGAAAGAACAGCGTGCCCGAGACGAGAACTGAACCCAGGACAGCCAACCTTCACTGTATTGGTGACAGGCGCTAACCGTTGCGTCACTGAGAGCGAAGAGCCAGCAACAATGAATGTAATTTGTTGATGGAATTGACGGTCAAACTAAATGCACACCGGAAATAGTAGAAGTGGTAGTCGACGATGGTGATGATGATGATAATGATGATAATGACGACGATGATATTGATGAATAGTCATCAGGTGTTTGAGTCTGTATAGATTAAAGAACAAATTAACTAAGATTTAAAAGTGCTTTAAAAACAAGATGAAAAGGAACTGTGTCTTTATCTTCTGCACTCATACCTTTCTGTTCAGAGAGAGAGAGAGAGAAAGGAAGAGTGAGTGAGAGCAACGTCCTTGACCCCAAAACCTTTTTTTTTTTTGACCCAGCACGGTAATGATGTAGCCAAGTTGATCCTATCGAAAATAGCTTCTTCATCGAAGACCGTGAAATATTTTCTCTCCAAACACTCGCCGTGATAGGATAAGCTACCCGATAAGGGACGGAGGGGAGGATGGGGTAAGGCGTGGTGATGATGTGTGTGTGTGTGTGTGTGTATGGGGTGGGGGGGAGGACTACGGGCGATAAAAAGGGGTAGAAGGCGGTAGTCGGGGGGGGGGGGTGCCGGGCAGTGGCAGTGATGGATTACGGGGACCAAAAGAGGAGCGGTGCTAGAAAATTGGGTCGGAATGAGCTGTTTTCACAGCCCACGCTTCGCTCGTGGCGTCCACGGAGTCGGCGTGTTCCATTACCCCAAGCTCGAGTTCCTCCAGCGCGCACGTGAGTCCTGATTATCTTCTCCTGTCCTCGACACATAAGAGCACTGACCGAGTGGTAAAGGGCGCAGTGGACCGAATGCTTTTTTGGGGTATTTTGGGTTTTTTTTTTTCGTTTTTTAAGTTGAACGGGTCTAACAATCAGAGCGGATCATCACCCAGTCACCTCCTCCCATTCGGGGTATACAAGCTAAAACAAGCGCCAGATGTCAGCTCTGATGTTACACTGAAACATGGCGACATTGAAATGCCGAGAGAGAGAGAGAGAGATATATAGTGATATAGGATAGTTTGTTATTTAAATTTATCTGCAACACTGTTAGAACATGACTTCATTTACATCTCTAGAGACAGGAATACTGTGACACCACACTCGCTCATGGATACACACACCTAAATCAAAATGCAGGAGACATCCGACCTGGGACCTTAGTCTGGAATATGGATACGTATATACAAAGTAACCTAACGGATTTATCCCTCTTTTCTTTTTTCCTCTTTCCATGGTTTTGTGTGCAGGCATGTGTGCACTTTATGTGTGTAGACACTTTAGTGCACGTCTCGCAACCAGTGACGCAGACTGAGCCAATCCCCTGGTGCAGCGACCAGCAGTTGCTCGCTCTGATGTGGACCAGTCTGAGAGGGAGGCGGAGTACCTACCAGGATCCTAGCTTTTTTGTGAGAGCGATTGTCCTGCCATCTTTTGCCACTGACAAGCACAAAATTACTTCCCTTGACCGACCTCTCCAAAGCTCCAAATCTTCCTGGTGAGATGACGGGAAAACAGCTCTTGATGGACACAGAAAGAGCCAGCAAGTGTTCAAGCGTGGAAAAACTACATCCTGGAATTGGCGTTAAGAGATAGGCACAAAGGTTGCTTCCCTTTGCGCCTTTCAATGCGGCTTCAGAGTTGTTTCCCCTCCTCGACGTAAAGATGACGGGAGGGTCACGTAGTGTTCCTAATTCACCGGACGTGACGTCTGCGTGCGTGACACGTGATAAGTTTGCTACGTTACATGGCTCGTAAATGTATTCGTGAACAAAACACTTTCTGCTACAAAATACGTTAGTAAAGCCTTCATACAGATACATTGATTCACAGAAGACCGTTCACAGTAACAGACGATAACTGACAAGAAAACGAGCAGACCTCTGCCCAGAGCTTAGATGAGAATTTCGATGTCAAGTACCCGTATCGTATTCAAACAGACCTACACGTTTACAAATAAGCATTATCTAATACACCAGACATACTTTTTGGGAAATCTTGGTGTCTTTAAAACAAAAAATGTCATAAAATGTATTTTTCTTATTGGGGTAAACTCATAGATTATTTTATCACACACACCATATTGACATTTTATCATCTAGAACATACAGACATTCTATCTTATAGAACACGAATTATGAGGAACTCTTTGGGTGTCAATATTGTAACCATTCTAAAAATCCACTCTTTGCACACAAAATCATTTTTTTAAAGGGTAAGATTGCTTAAAGATCTTACATTATTATTCTTGACGGGCGTCACCAGTCTTGTTCCTGGTCTTGTTGGCGCCTTTTGTCCAAGGATATTTTTGTCTTTCCCTCCTGAATGTGGTGGACAAGGCAACTTTAACCCATTTCGGCCGATCGGCGCTGTGGAATGCAAGGAGAAAAAAAGACCACTTTAACTCACTGCGTACGAAAAATGAATGAATGGGCGACTGGCGAGAGAAATGGATTTCAATGAGATCTGTCACGCTACGTCAAAGGGGAGCGAACACTTGCTGAAAACGTTCTGCAGACAGCGGCCTCTTTGAAATGAAAATCGATTCCTTTATGGATGCACTATCATGGTGCCGAAGATGGATTTCAAATCACCCCCAGGCAGGCCTGTCACAGACCTCGTGGTGTGGAAAGAGAATGGATTATGGATGCGAAGAAGGTGGCCGTGAGGAATGTGATGTGTTTCATCCACGAGAGGGAATGGGGAGTACGTGGTGGTTGTGGGGGGGGGAGGGTTTAAAACATCGCTGCAAAATGCATGATGGATAACAGGCCGAGCGATTTCATTTTTTTATATTTTATTTCCATACACTGTGATGACGAATGTCCCGAAAAAAAATATACAAACTGTATGGAAGCTGAATTTCCGTGTCTTGGAGTAGAAACCATTTGTATTTTGGTTTGGTCGTTCAGCATCCTGCCTCTAGTTCTCTCTGTCTCTGTCTGTCTCTGTCGTTCTCTCTTTCTCTCTCACTGTCTCTTTCTGCCTCTCTTTATATCATTTCCATAAACTGTGATGACGAATGTCCGGGAGAAAAATACAAACTATATCTGAATTTCCTTGTTTTGGAGCAGATGGCATTTTTCGTCTTGGTTCAACATCTTGGCTCTATTTCTCTCTGTCTATCTATATCTGTATACGTCTGAATCTCTGTCTCTGTGCCTTTGTCTCTGTCTCTCTCTCCCCGTCTCTGTCTTCTCTCTTCATCTCTCTCTTTATCTCACTCTCTCTCTCTCTGCATCTCTATCTCTTTGTATCTATATCTCTCTGCATCTGTCTCTATACGCCTGCCTGTCTGTCTCTTTATGTCTCTCTCGCTCTGTTTGTCGGTCGATGTACCTTTCGCGCTCTCAGCTATCAGATTTCACTAAAGTCGAGTGAACAAAAGATATCTGTGAGCTGCTATTTGTCTTCGATGCAAGCAGACACACAACACGTTCTATACACACAATAAGCTTTGTACACACAAGACATTCTCTATACACATTTTCTGTACACATCATAAAGGCATTGATGCCCATCAGAGTGCGTCTACACATCCACAGCAATGGTCAGTAAGTGAGTAATAGCTTGTGTACAGTGCAAATTAGACCAAACCTGGAAAGCTATGATAAACAGACAACAAAATAGACAAGAATAACAGAACAAATGAACGAAAATGAGTAAATAAATGAATGAAACGATGGAAAAGTAATAAGATTGAATAAATGAAAGATAGAAAGGGGAAAAAAAACAATGTAGCTTACGTCCAAACAAAATGAATCAGGAAATCGCTGTCAAGTCTTTGGAGTTGTTTGTCAAAGGTTCACAGAGTCGAGTGGCGACCTTGTACAGCCCCCGTCATGCGCACGGCCACACTGGCGCCCTGCTCGTGGACAGCGGCTCAATCAGAGCAGCAATGATTGAGTCCCCTACCCCTTCCTCCCCAATGATACCCTCCACCCTGCCAACCCACTCCCCATCTTCATCCCCATCACTAAATTTCGTTCAGACATTGTGCACACTGCTTCTCGTAGTGAACACATTTGATTGTGTGGCCAGAAGACAGAAAAGAGAAAAAAAAGGAGAAAGAGAGGAAGACTAGGACGACGACGACGACGACAACGATGATGATGATGATGGAAAAAGACATAAATACAAATTTTGACGGATGAATATGTTCTTGCTTCGTACTGTCTGCCTTGAGAGAGAATAAAAATGTCCTCCTCACAAACTCTCCACCTTCATGTGTCAGGCGAGGGTGAAGCTTTGAAAGCTTCTAGACAGACAGAAGTCTTAATCTTATCGCATGGCCAAAGTAGCTAAAAACAGCGCGCCGGGGTCCCCCCCACTGCGAGCTACGTACCAATTACGTTGATCGAACTGTCGATCCGGGACAAATTCTTCAGGCCAGCCACCTTTCAGTCCCGCAATTTACCCATTCCACTCTTTTCATCTACCCCGCAGCGCCAGTGGATCGACGGTGAGAGAAGGAGCGAAGAAAAGTGAAGGGTGGGTTGGTGTGGTGAAGAGTGGAAGCAGTACTCGATTTGAAAAAAAAAATCAGATTGATTAACTCAGCTTGTCCATTACAGGGTGTGCGTGGTGGGTAGGAAGGTGTGTGTGTGTGTGTGGGTGGGTGGAGTGGGGTTGGATGAGGGTGGAGGGGGTAGGAGACACAGCAGCAAACTGCTGCCCACTTTGTTCCACTTAAAACGCAGCGCAATCTGTGGTCGTACCGTGCAAGCCACAACCTGATAAAGTATCTCACGAAGTTTCACGAAGCTTTGCCTTGGTTGGACAAAGCTGTGACAAACAGGACTCAGGGGTTGGGTCGGGTGGGGGTGGGGGGAGAAGAATGGGGTGAAGGGTGTCGGGCAAACTAGTTGGCCAAGACTTGAGGTGGCGCGGTGCCTGACCTGAGCGGCGATCCAGCGCGGAGATCAAAGACTAGCCAACCGATGGGTCTCGGTGTGTGACGGACTATTTTTTTTATTTGATCACAACAATGGAGGGACAGGCACTCTTGCCGCGGAGCGCGATAATACCGATGTTTCTAGCAGTGACACCCGGCGCTGGGCACAATAACTATATCGTCGGACTAACCCCGGCATATTTTACCTGTACCTTCTAAAGGTGGGACTGTCAGTTGCTCCATTTTAGTCTAAGCACACCTGTGGAAAAGGTGCACGAACGCACGCACGCACGCGCACTTACGAACACTGATCATAAATAAAGCACACAACTTCCAGAACGAAGCAACGGTACCGACCACCACTCTGGCAACCTGTACATCCTGAGTATTAGTGTATACTGAGAGCATTCTCCTTCGTGAGCATGGTTATGTACTTTATAAATCATACGTTTATTATTATTATTGGACTTTACCACCACCATAACCCAACAACTTGTGTGGGCCGCATTAAAGTATAGATAGCTCCTAGTCAAATTAAGTGGTGACAATAAATTTCGGATTTTTTTAAATTAACGATTCTGTTAAGAACGAGTGTGGAAATATCCCAATTATAGAAGCCTTCACTTAAGAGCATGAATGAGCTATTTTCTTAACAGCACCTCCCGGATCTTGGCAAGAGTCGTGAACATTTGTAGCAACTTTGGAGGTTTGGAGTGGGTGGGAGGTCACCAAGAATAATACCAGTTACATGACAGAAGTCGTAAGGACCACAGAAGTCATGTTTGTTAATGCGTTTTACCAAGAAACCGGGATTAGGAAGAAGTCGAGGAAATGAGAATTCTTAGAGAAAGATTATAGTTCCGAAAGCTTTCCTACTCACATCGGTACAAGTAAGAGTAATGTCCCCTGGAGCTTAAAGACCAACCAGAGCGTATTTTATTTCATTGACTGCTTTGTGACTTGCACGCCTTCCAACCTCGGGATTACCAAGAGTCCACACAATGTGTCATGTCCGTTCGGTGGCAATGATCGGTTTATGTCGTCAAGGCAACAGCCAGTCGGAGAGTCAGGCGCATGTGCGCAGCGGGTGCATCCATGTCTTAAAACGGTTTAAGGGCTTTTGAACTCTTTCTCAGCACAGATGAGAGAATGATTGTCACAAGGTCTGTCTCCTGTCCTCCTTTCCTTTTGCAGTTTGCAACAGTGTTACTGTATTTCTTGTGCTGCTTTTTTATGCAGTGCGCATAGATTTCGTCATCATCATCATCATCATCATCATCATCATCGTCGTCGTCGTCATTTTTGAAACCAGAAGAGTGGATTTTTCCAAAGATTAGGGAGTCTTAGACAAACACACACACACACACACACACACACAACTAAGCCCAGTGTTTTCAACAACAACAAATTTCGCTCAGGCTGGTCTTTAAGTTTGCAGGTCCCAAAGACTGTTTCAGACGAAACAAGCAATAAAAACCTCTCAGCTTGGCTCCTGTAGCTTAAACATTTCTTGATAACCCTTTGCTCCCACCTTTCCCACCTACTCGATTAATGGACGACGAGCGAGCCGCCACGCACCTGTAACAAGTCCTTTACAGGTAAACACACGGCCGTCAGATCTCTCGGCCAACACCGACAGAACACCGCTGGCTTAGCACCATCTCCGGTGACAATTCTCGCCCATTATCGCGGACCCGTGAAACTACGGTGTGAGGTGCCTGCGCTCGAGCAATAAAATCTGGTTGCTGGTGAAATTTGAAATGTCGTGAGGTGCAAAAGCTGTTTTACAGCTTAAACCAATTGGCCAACTCTGAGGTAAGGTGCAGGGAACCGGGAAAAGGGGGCTTCGTTGATATGTTCAAACGGTGCATGCCTTATCGCTAACTTAAGGCTAAACATGGTCTTGGTGATTTCAAAAGAGAGTTGTCGGAGTCCGAGCTTGAGTGAAGAAATTTCGCTCAGTGTGTGTATGTGGTTCGAAGGTAGATGGCACTTACTGGGGCCGTAGTCAGGAAGCGAGGGTAAGCCGTTGCCCATGGGGCAATGCCAATACCCCATGTTTCCAAACTTATAAAGGGGTGCCCTAGGGTAAAGGAACTGGAAGCAGCCTCCGCTGGGTCTGAACACCGCTGTATAACATTTTGCCCTGGGGTAGCGACTTACTCTCGCTTCATGACTATGGGCCACGGTGAATATGGTTTGAGTAAGAGGGATATTGAAGACGGAAATTAAAGAAAGAAAGGAAGGAAGAAAAGAGGCAAAAGCCCACAACTTCGAAGAGTCGTTATTGTCAGATAATCATACACGTGTCATATAAAAGAAGGCGAGACAAGCAAAGAGATTAGGACAAAAAGGAACTGTTTTGGGAGTATGGAAATTTCTTATAAATAAAAGATATCTGAAGGCAAAATCTCGTATAAGTTTCAGTTGCTTTGTTAACAATATTTAAAAGCAGCCTTTCAGACTTACAACTGTATAAGAGTGAATGAGATATATGAAGGAGAGCGTTGGACTTCGATTTGTAGACACAGTGAACCACTTTCTGCCTCCACACCCACTTAAAATATTTACATTTAACCTTTTGAGGGAAAGGAACAGGAACAGGTATCGGCAATGTTGAAAAAGTTTCGCTCGTCAATGACGTCACGCCTGAATGGCGAGATCACAAAATATACAGGTGGAAAAACTGAGATGGTATCAAATGGTACATCGAAAATAAATGTACACGTATACACACACTACACGCACATACATGCAATATATACATACATGCGCGCACATACACTCACACACGGACATAACCCGATGTGTATTCCCTTCCCCCATCATTCCCCATCTTTCCCCCGACACACCAGCCACCTGGCACGGCGCCATGTAAGTTACTTACAGTCCCTGGACACCGGGCAGCACTGGGCTGACAAGGATGTCACATTAAAGACGAGCCGTCAACGATGATCCATAGAATTCATGAAGACCAGCAATAAACATCGGGCAGGGGACTGACTGAATTAAAACGTTTGCTCGGCCATGTCTCCGTGCCGGTCTCTCTCTCTCACACACACACACATATCCACCCACACACGCACACACTTCCTCCCCCCCCCCTTCTATTGCTTTCTACTGGTCCATTGTTCGCTCTCTCTCTCTCACCCGCTCGCACTGTCGTTGTCAGTTACTATGGTAATATTTGCCAACAAATGAAAACTCGTCTCTACAGACTAAAGAACTATACTGCTACTACACTACTAGTGCTACAGATACTATTACACTATTTCCTTCAAGATCTACTCCTCCACTGTTACTTATTTTAGCACTGCTCATAATACACTTCTACCACGGTGACAACTACACTGTTACTACTGTTGATACTACACTGCTATTGCTGCAACAGCTACTGGTACTACTATACTGCTATTACTGCTCATAATACACTTCTGCTGTTGCAACAGCTACTGCATTGCTACTACTGCTGCCACTACACAGCTATTATTGCTGCTACCACTGCTGCCACTACACTGCTACTACTGCTGCTACCACTGCTGCCACTACACTGCTACTACTGCTGCTACCACTGCTGCCACTACACTGCTACTACTGCTGCTACCACTGCTGCCACTACACTGCTACTACTGCTGCTACCACTGCTGCCACTACACTGCTACTACTGCTGCTACCACTGCTGCCACTACACTGCTACTACTGCTGCTACCACTGCTGCCACTACACTGCTACAACTGCTGCTACCACTGCTGGCACTACACTGCTACTACTGCTGATACTAATGTATGGAGTGTTACTGTTACCATATTGCTACTAATTCTACACTGCTACATTGCTGGTATATCACTAGCGCTGTTACTATACTGCCAGTAATTCTACACTGCTACTACTGCTGATACTAATGTGTAACTAGTGCTACTACTAATTCTACACTGCTACTACTGCTGATACTAATGTATGGAGTGTTACTGTTACCATATTGCTACTAATTCTACACTGCTACATTGCTGGTATATCACTAGCGCTGTTACTATACTGCCAGTAATTCTACACTGCTACTACTGCTGATACTAATGTGTAACTAGTGCTACTACTAATTCTACACTGCTACTACTGCTGATACTAATGTATGGAGTGTTACTGTTACCATATTGCTACTAATTCTACACTGCTACATTGCTGGTATATCACTAGCGCTGTTACTATACTGCCATTAATTCTACACTGCTACTACTGCTGATACTAATGTGTAACTAGTGCTACTACTAATTCTACACTGCTACTACTGCTGATACTAATGTATGGAGTGTTACTGTTACCATATTGCTACTAATTCTACACTGCTACTATATCACTAGCGCTGTTACTATACTGCCAGTAATTCTACACTGC
This sequence comes from Marisa cornuarietis, assembly GCA_004794655.1. Taxonomy (NCBI): domain Eukaryota; kingdom Metazoa; phylum Mollusca; class Gastropoda; order Architaenioglossa; family Ampullariidae; genus Marisa; species Marisa cornuarietis. Next base: position 3,614,233 of record SMMW01000521.1, read on the forward strand.
TACTACTGCTGATACTAATGTGTAACTAGTGCTACTACTAATTCTACACTGCTACTACTGCTGATACTAATGTATAACTAATGCTGCTATTAATTATATACTAATACTACTACTGCTGACACTACACTGCTACATTGCTGGCATATCGCTAGCGCTGTTACTATACTGCCAGTAATTCTACACTGCTACTACTGCTGATACTAATGTATAACTAGTGCTACTACTAATTCTACACTTTTATTAATGCTGATACTAATGTGTAACTAATGCTGCTACTAATTCTACACTGCTACTACTGCTGATACTAATGTATGGAGTGTTACTGTTACCATATTGCTACTTATTCTACACTGCTACATTGCTGGCATATCGCTAGCGCTGTTACTATACTGCCAGTAATTCTACACTGCTACTACTGCTGATACTAATGTATAACACATGCTACTACCAATTCTACACTTTTACTAATGCTGATACTAATGTGTAACTAATGCTGCTACTAATTCTATACTAATACTACTACTGCTGACACTACACTGCTACATTGCTGGCATATCACTATCGCTGTTACTATACTGCCAGTAATTCTACACTGCTACTACTGCTGATACTAATGTGTAACTAGTGCTACTACTAATTCTACACTGCTACTACTGCTGTCCCTACACTACTACTAATTCTACACTGCTACCACTGCTGTCCCTACACTGCTACTAGTGTTTCAGCTGCCACTACACTGTCACTACTTCTGTCACTACACCGCTACTAATTTTGCATTGAATGCTACTTCGACTGCCAGTATCCTGCAACGGCTGCAACAACAGCTACCGTATTACTAATGCTGCTGCTACTACTACTACTACTACACTGTTACATCCTGCTGTACTGCTACTCTGGTAATGGTGCTACTATAGCTACAACTACTACTAAACCACTACAACAGCCACAGTTATTGTTACATAGCTACTACCTTGCTACAAATGGATACTACCTCTACCTTGCTGCTGCTACTTTTGTGTTGCTACTACTACAGCTGACACTACACTGCTACTGCTGCTAGTACTACGGCATCGGTACGACTCATACGAGTGTTACTACACACTCTCTCTCTCTCTCTCTCTCTGTTGCACTCTTGCTGTCACTCCCTCATGATTGAGGTTCGATGACCTGAACAAACAACGATGTTGTTGAATTTGTTATCATCACCTGGTTTTGATTTGAGCAAAGCATATTTTTTTCTCCTCCATTCAGCGCAAACTAAACCCGTTCTGACCCTGCAAATTTCTCGCGTTGATCTCATTTTTCTCCGACGCTCAAGTTTCTAATACGAATCTCGTGTTTCTAATTAAACTGTCGGGTTTCTAGTCGCAGCCTCCTGCTTCTATAACTTGAATATCGCTTTCCCAACTTCAGTCTCATACTCCTAGCTGTCTGCCTCTTTGATCTCACCCGTCTGAAAAATAATGCAAACAGGCGACGAGAATTCAGTCAAATATCATAAAGTACCTTCTCTAACAGTTCGGAACTACAGAGGTATTCCTTGAGGAAGCCAGAAAAATATGCAGTTGTCAGAATGAGCCAAATTAACGCTTCGTTCTTGAAATAAAAAAAACAAACAAACAAAGCAAAACCGCAGGAAGTGACTTTTCCTCCTCCCTCCGTGAGCTTTCCCTAGGGAATGTTCAGGGAACATTTGTTTATTCGAGACTACGTGCACATATTACAGCAAAACTCATTTCCCTAAAACTACTCTCGGCTGGTCCCCCCTCCAAACCCTCCCCAGGACTGACAGGTGCGATGGTATTTATTTTCCACTACCAATTTTTATACTACTGTGACGTCAGAATGATTGATGTCAAGCGCGCTAACCTTTCCCCGCCCCACTATTCGTCCCTCGTTCCCGTTTGAAGCCTTCCTACCCCTTGCGCCAGGTCGCGGCGGAAGCTGCTCTCTGCTCACGAGGATCATCAGAGTAAATTAACATAACAGACAGCAATAGACGTCAGTCGGCGACGACCGGGGCGAGGACGCTAGACGACCGACCAAGAAAATGAGGCCAAGAAAATCGTGCGAAAGCGTCGGTCATTAGCTTGGAACAGCAAGAGGCAGCTGTCTGCACCAGTTAAGATCAAATGGCAAAGCCTGGAAGCTTTTCAAAATGTTGCTCCGACGAGGAGGGAGATGGGAGGGTGGGGAGGAGTAGAAGGAAGAACGAGAAACTTATCATCTGCACTTAATAGTTTGGGCTATTTCGGGTTTTTACTTTCCGGTGATCAAACATGCAAAACTATACGAACAAACTGTAAACCTTTTTGCTTATTTTTGAAGGGAACAGTTGATTGATAGGAACAGCATTCACGTCGGTTTTAATTTGTGACTAGAAAGTAGAAACAGACTTAAGACCAGAGATAAAATTGAGATTGGAGCCAAAATTCTCAACAACAAAAAAAAAAACTCACTCACTCACTTACGTACGCTCGTGCACACAAACACACACACACACACACACACACACATTAACTCGCTCGCAAACAGAAGAACAACACGGAACAATGAATTAAATCTCTACTATTCAGCTTCCACTAAAAAAAATTATTGGGCATCGTCACCGGCTGGACAAACGCAAAACGGTGTTAGAAAAATAAAACAAAAACATCAATAGAGAGCAAAGCAGGATTACATTGTCTATGTGTCAGATCAATACAAGAGGAAATTACCCCTGTATGCAGAGAAAACCGGAGACATAACAATGACGAATCCTAAGTGGAAACACCGGCAAAATAATCCCCACATTTTTTTTTTCCTCCATTTTACCAACGGTCTTCGGTTCAGTTCGAAGAACAACGCCAGGCCTTTTCTCGCAAAATGTTTTCAGAGAAAACACAACAGCAAAACTAAAACAAGAGAACGGCAACCCCCACTGTATTCTGCCCGGAGATGTTGTTGCCCGCCAGACATGCAACACAGGCGCACGTCACTTAAGGCCGCGGCACACGGTGCGACTGAAGTGAATGAGGCGCAATTACATTGACCGTCCGCCCTTCACAAATACAATCCTCTTCATCGGCGTTATCATCATCTTTAGTGTGAGCATTTTAAATTATTGTTCTTGCTCGTATTGTTGTTCTTATTGAGGTTTTTTTTTTTAGTTGTAATTGTTTTGCTTTCTAGAAAAAGGCCCAGCAATAAGAAGCAAAAAGATAACACAGTGAAAAATGACAACAACCTAGAAGTATGACGCGAAGAAAAAAGGAAAGAGGAAAGAAAGAAGAAAGAAAAAAGTTACGGAAAGGAGAAAAAAGAAAGAAAAACAATAAAAGAGAGAAAAAGACAAAAGAAAAAAGACTATCATCGTTAACAGATCTACTGACTGAAAACCCGAATAAAATGCACTTTGTTAATAAATTTGTAAAACATGGCGGCGCCTCCAACATGGAGAAAGAGTGAAAAAAAAACAGACGAAAAAAGTGCTGTGTTCGTTAATGCCACGAATTTTTTGTGGCGTTTTGTGAGACTAAGGTGATAGCAGTTTGATGTGAAGAAATTACAATACAATACTAAACATCTTTATTAATCATTCTCAGAAGACTGTCTGCCATGTTACTATTACATGAGACATTACATGATACCTCGGTATGACATCAAATATAAACATCTTAGCAAATATTGCAACTCTCTCTCTCTCTCTTTGTGTGTGTGAGTGTGTTGGGGGGGGGGGCATTGTGCTGTTTATACGTCCTTTTAATCGTGATTTTTATTTCTAAAAAAACAATTTATAAGAATCTTAAGACATGTTACTTAAAAAGGTTGCAAGAGATTAGTTGTTAGAGAGAAAGCACTTAGAGAGCCAGTAAGTCGTTAGTGGAGCAAGAACTAAACTCGATTCAAGGGGGAAACAGTTGAGAGAGAAAATGTTGGTCTCTAATTATATACTGTTGCAGCTTTAATTGAAAGAAACAGATGGCATAGTCCCAGTGGCTTGACACAACTAGGCTTCCCAGAAGCAAGAATTTCCAAAACTATGATTTATTATGATGCATGCCTCTTCTTTTACAACTATTCCAAGAATGTGAATATATTTGTGTAAATATCAGACTCGAGTCTTAGGTTCTGTAGAATATTGCTGTATATTTTGATTCTTAGCATTAGTTTTCAGAAAATGTTTTATCTATTGCAGGAGTGGGTGTGGTTCTTAAAACATTATACCTTCTGAATAAAACAAAACATAAAAGCTGCAACAAGAACTTGAATAGACTTGATACCAAAGAGAGAGAAGAAGAACCTGTTTATTGGGTAGGCCAATATTTCAGACCAAAGAGAGAGAGAGAGAGAGTTGTCTGTGTAAATAGCAAACTATGTCTGATATTTACCTCGGAAGAAGTAGTATAAAGCAGTAAGTTTTATCTGTTGGGAATTTTTAATTTTTTGGAGCGACTTTGACAGATATCTGGGACCTGTATTTTGCAAGGGGTGGGTGATAATTATAAATGTTTGCACAACTTTCCAGAAGATTTCCTAAAAAAAAAATGATTAGTATGGTGAAGGTTGCACACGAGTGATTATATAAACAGAGACAGAGCAAACACCACAAACTCTCTCTCTCTCTCTCACACACACACACACACACACACACACACAGCAAAACAAACAGAGAGGCAGAGTAGAATATAGTTAGTTGTCGAAGTGAAAGATATGTAGTTGTCAAATCAGTGAAAGCGTTAACGGGAACTGCTCTCTCTCTCTCTTTCTCTCTCCTCGCTCTCTTCTCGTCTTTCTGGTCTCCGCCGCTCAGGTTTTTGAACTCTCCTCGTCTTTCATGTCAGCACTAAGCGAGTTACCCACGCACGACAGCACACATTAGCATGTGACACGCTCATGAATATTTCACGTACATTCTTGTGTCTCTCGCACACATCGCGCTATCTCCCCTTCTCATCGCCAACAGTTGTGATTTCGGCCTCAGCTCAAGACGACACCGGCGATTGAGAGCGCGATGGAGATAATGCTCGCGCCCGCGCTCATCACGAGCCTTCGTAACACCCGAGTTCGAGTTCGAGGTGGGTAAATATTCTAAAGCCTCGTTGTCGTGGAGACGGAGCAGGTTTACCTCTATCCTTTTTCTTCTTCTTCTTTTTTTTTTAAACCAACGGTTAATTCATAATAAGTATAGCAGAGATCGTCATTTAGTTCAACAGAAGCGACCACGGAATTTTTAATGATCTAATAAATAAACTTTTGTAAAAGCGGTGCGTGTCTCTTCTTCTTCGCTATCTCTTCTCAAAACCTTGATGGCTACGGGTTACCTATTCATTCAATAGTTTTGTCCAAAAAAAAAAATAAATAAATAAGCGCTGGGTCACACGGGTATCGAACCGACATGAGCGCGCACCTTCAGGGTCAGACGCCTTTGCTGTAGTCAGTTGGCAGGAATGCGAGGACTTTAGGGGGAAATAATAATTAGCTGTTCATGAGTTTGGTCTTCACTGTCTAGAGGACTAACACATTAGGGCTGCGTTTCCAGAAAAAGAGGAAGAGAAGACGAATGAAAGAAAAAAAAAACCGGTAGGAAATAAGAATAACACCATATACGGATATTGTCGCCATATCCATGTTATATCTTTAACAATGTAGGCATGTAAGAATGCTCTAATACGACATCACAGATGGAGTCTCTTCCTGTACACCTCACTGTTTGAATTCAAGAATCTCACAAAAGGATTGTGATTATTTGCTAAGATTCGGGGGGGGGGGGTTAAATTTCGAGGAACAGAACCTAGCTGTTAGAAAAAAATCTCTAAAGCAAATCTCTCGGGTGGTCTTTGAAATAGCAGTTACTAAATCATAGGTGAAGGAGTCCTTGCATTATTGACCATGCACTTTATAGGGGGGAAACAACAAAAAGAAAGTGAATAGTAGTAGACGAACACTTCTGTTGCAAATGAACCCCATAATAATAATTATTATTATCATAATTATTAGTATTAACAACAGCTCTCTAAGAACGCCTTTGTCAACGGGTCACTCTCTCCAGTGGCTTGGGTCATCGAGAGATTACACCAGCACAACCACTAAGGCGCAAGTGATAAGGCTAGCGCGGTCATCCTTTCAGACTGCGACTGCGAGCTGGCTAATTGCAATCGGTGATGAGACAGCTGCGGAAGCGGCTGACCACCGGAAGTCCAGGGAGATCCTTGCGGTCACTTGCCGTCGTCAGGGCTGGTCACACAGCGAATGCGTCTTTAAGATCGTGGAACAGACCCCACCCTCCACCCCTTACCCACCCTTCCTCACCCCGTCTCAGCGCGTGTTGTCTGAAAGCAAACCGCACTGGGTGCGACGAGTTTGGACCGACCAGAGATAACCATTATGATGGAAATAAGGAGGAGATGGGGAAAAGGGAACGAAGAGGGAAAGATGGAGGGCTAAGTAGGGGAAAGGGGGTTGGTTGACGAAAAGAAACTAAAGTGGGTGGACGAAGGGGGTGGAGGATGCCTGACTGGGTATACTTCTAAAAAATGGGAAAAGGTGGAGTAGGGTGCAGGACTATTGCTCTGTTTATTTGAGGCATGAAATAATCCTGATATCTGTTGATGTGCTGTATATAGAGTTTATACCTGGATTTGACTTCAGGTAATATACCGATGATCTGGTTTGCTTCAGGTATCTAATCTCTACCGGTACGTCCTAAAGACATTATCATAGTTTATCTCAGTCGGCTGGGTACTTATGATCTTTCTCTCTCTGCGTCTTACCGTCTTCAAGGTGTAAGTATTTTCCTATGAAATAAACCGATCATCAAGGTAGTGTCTCCATGTTTTCAAATCAAATCACTAGATGACGACCGTGTCGGATGATTTCTAACGCGTTGATCGCGGGTCACTCGAATAAATTGCGACCTCGCAGCGACAAAATCGTGCTCTTGACTAACATCGGGTGGTACACGGGTACACCTTCCCCGACCGACCGACCGACGTCAAGGGGAGATAAGCCCTGCTCGCTGAGCGAGAAGGACCAGGGGTCTTGACACTGACAGCCATGGGGAAACCAGTGACGTGTTAACTATTGCACGGGTACCCGGGTACGCACACTGAAAAGAACACCAACAACCCTCATCTCAAAAAACTCCTCCCTCCCCTTTTCCTTTTTTTCGAAAAAGACGGGACGAGGTGGCTGGGTACAGAAACACGGAGGTTAAAAAAAAGAAGAAGTAGGGGGATGGGGTCGTAGGGTGTCAAAGAAACGCTAGTCCGGGAAACTTGGAACCCAAGCTAAAATTTTGGCGGCGTGTCAGAACCGTGGATGATAAACTGACCAGGACATCCTAGCAAAACAACGGTCTTCGACAAGGGCAACTATCTCCGTTTGTGCGGTCCGCGGGCTAAACATTTGCCTTTCCTTATCATCTCCCACCCTGCGCTATGTAATTGCCTCCCCCTTGGTGGCGCTTGTTCTTCCGGAAGTAATGACAACTTGCTAATGGCAAAAGCGTCATAACAGCAAAAGGTCCGAGGACGCTCTGGCGCCAAAAATAACAGCGGCCACGACATCCGGCTTTAGCTCTCTCTCTCTCTTTCTCCTTCTCTCTCTCTCTCACACACTCTCTTTGGCGTACCTCTCAAGCCGCCATCTTTGAGAATCTGACATCAAGGATTTCGCGTGGGCTGTGCTGCAAGACGATAAGACAGAGAATTTGACTTCATCGGTTTCATGAAAAATGTTTGGGTTTCTCCGAGCTGACAGACAATGCGCCTGCTTATCAAACTGGAAAACTGGCATCTGCTTTGATGTGGAGAGTGATGTCCCTTCGCCTAACCGGCTCGAGGAGACTGCTTTCTGTCATTTTGTCTCGTCCGAAGATATACGTCGACTTTTGGCATCTCCTATTGATCTGCGATTTTGTTCCACCATTTGCCTCTGTTCTGGATCGTTCTTCAAAGCCTGTGCCAAGTCGTTTCTATCAATAGACATCTTCGTCCACTAACGGTCTCCGTCATGCCATCTTCTCTGCAGTTGTTTGCTTTAGACGATTAATTGTATCCCCTTCACTGCAAATTTAACTTAAAGTTGTTCGGTTCTAAAGACCATGTATTCTTTCCATTTGTTTGACCTATGAACCATGCGGTCTCTTGCGACATTCTCTGAAGATTAGAATTTGGATGTATGCGACTCAACGGCGTCGCATGAACTTCTGATGAGAACTGTGTTCTGTGCTATCCTGCACCTTGCTCCATGATTATCTGTAGATTGATGTCGTGTTCATGAATGCTTCCTCTGTCCCGTGGACTGTGGTTTGCACTCAACTGCGTTGCCCTCAAACTACTTTCCAAACAAAACTTCAATTGAAGTTCAGACGAACCTTTGTCCCCCTCGCCTTGACTGCGACGGACACGAGATGTTGCTCCTGCAAGGTCTTAATGTGCCGCTGTGTGAATAGGTCTCAATTTGTTTTCATGTACGGTCGTCTGTTCTTCTTGTATATTTTTATTTTTAAATTTCTGTGCAACGCACTACGCCTGTTTTAAAATGGTGAATTGTGCTGTTAAGTACACTCACCCTCATCATCATCATCTGGGAAAAATATTCTCTGTAATTACATTGCTCTCATCTACACTCATCTACACTCATCTCTTGGTTAATAGTCCTGCAGTAGGACCTTTTGGACAATATTACTTGAATTTTTCCTTTTTTTTCCCTTTTTTCACATGAAACTCTTTGTTTGACCCGTTTACTCTTTAAATCTACGGCCACTCTTTGAAAATGGATATAAACGTGTAAACTTTCAATTTTTGTATTTTGCGTATTCTCATGTTTAATGTGTTAGTCTGTTTCCTATTCTGTACGTAATAGAGATTGTAAAAATCTAAACACAATAAGAAATCATTTATTTCCAGCTACAGAACATGATTCACACTCATAAATTACAATATATATATATATACACATACACATGTACGTCCATTTCTTTCAACGAGACCCTTAAATACTCCTTAAATGAAGTAGGTTGTAGGAGGTCTGAGGTTTAAAGATGTGAAAGTGTCCAACTCCTGTATTGAGTGAGAGAGAGAAGGCGGGGGGGGGGAGAAGAGAGGGAAAGGCGGCGGTTAGAGCAGCAATACAATTTGCTATCACCTCACGTTCAGGTTCCTTGTGACGAGGCAGTTTGGCCAAGCGGGTAGCACGCTGTGCTAGACGGAGACTAACAAGTCTGAAGTCTAGACTAAACGGCCCGTCAACAGCTTCAGCAGAACGCCTACAGAATGTCAGGGTGCTACCACAGTGACGCACGCGCGCGCACGTGCACACACACAGACACAGACGGACCGACACGCTACCACCTTTGAGAGGCTGAATACTTTCTGTAGGACCGTCCAAAGCAAGAAATGACATGATGATGATGATGATGATGATGATGATGATGATGATGATGATGATGATGCATCATCATCATCATCATCATCATCATCATCATCATCATCATCATCATCGAGGTGGGTCTCTTGACCTGCTCATGCCAATGCCAGACTGCTTCTCAAAAGCACTGAATGCCTTAGTGTCTGCACATGCCAGGTCGTGTCAAGCCACCTTTAAAGACAAGAATGAACGCAGAAGGAGAGGCGCTATGGACAGAAGGCAAAAAGACGAACATGACGAGCGGGTAGAAAAAAAACTCAGTTTTCCCAAGAAAACGATTCAAAATGTCAGACTAGAGGAAACAGGATGGCTCTGTGAAGGAAGAAAGAGAAAAAGAAGTAAAGACACAGAAATAATGAAGAAAAACAAGGGCAGCACGTGCTCTGCATCTCGACCCTTGCGGCTCCTGCAGGTGACAGAGTTCTACTGCACGCGGTCGTTGAGTGTGAGAACTTTTCCTGCGTCTGACTCTCTTTCTCTCACTGTTTTTTTTTTTTTATTTTATTTTATTTTCGATCGGCAGGCAGCTTGCAGCAGACTTGACCAGAACAAGTCTGCAGCGCGTTGACCGAAGCCAAAAAAGAGGTCGGTGGATGCAGACGAACGAGAAGGGGGAGGTGGGAGGGTCGAGGGGCAGCGCAGCGGAGTGAGCAATGTGTGACAAGGGAGATAATATGGAACTTTCCCTGCACGGTTATCATATTTTATTGATTTATTTTGGCTGTTGATTTATGGAATGTTAGAAGTTTTTCTAGGAAAAAGACGTTTCACAAATTTTAATGACGATGACGAAGACGACGACGATGACAACGACAACGACGACGATGACCTTTCAAACTAAAGACGAATAATTGTCAAGTACACACGCTTTTGTCAACACGCGTGCACACACGTCCACAAACTTTAAGCACGCACACAAATAGACAAACAAATTACAAGCACACGCGTCCTCGAACACACACGCACACACAAACACATACACACACACACCTGGTAACACACACACACACACACACACACACACACACAAATAACAAGTACACGCGTGCGGGAGCACAAACATACACGCACGTATGCTAGCACACAAACATAAAAACAAACCATTCATAATCTAACGATTTTTAACACGATACTCTAAGTGAGGGAGAGAGATGTTCGGCATGTGCAATTATTTAGTTTGAGTCAGCTTCCTGCTTAATGAGATTACAGATTTTACATTCAGAGTCAATCCAGCAAGAAATAGAGGAAAACAAAGAAAAGAGTGTGCGTGAGCAAGAGAGAGAGAGAGAGAGACGAGAGAAAGAAAGAGAGAAAAAAGAGAAAGAGGAAGAAAGAGAGAAAGACTGCTTGTCCGATGTTTAATTAATTTCTCTGGGGTGCAATAAAAGACTGAGCGTTGTGTTATAAATAATAAATAAATAAAATAAATAAATAAATAAGAAATTAAGTTACACCTAGAAATCATTTCGGAAACCAAAGAGACTTTCACAATGATATCCGCATTATATGAGTGAGTGAGTGAGTGAGTGAGTGAGTGAGTGAGTCAGTGAGTGAGTCAGTGAGTCAGTGAGAGAGAAAGAAGATTGTCCACAGCTTTTTCTGTCAGCATTTGATTCAAAGCTTACGAGATCACTAAACCACAGAAATAAATAAATAAAAACATAAATATCTTTCTTCACTGGAAAGTTAAACAAACATCGGAAGTTTCGAGAAACCAAACTTAAAAAAAAAAAAAATCAGTCGCGAATTTGACTTCGGTCAGAACGATACCTGCTCATGGCGATTTTATTGTCCCGTGCTGTGAAACTCAATCTCGCGAGAGTTAAACAAGGGACATTAACGTCAAGATAAGGCAACTCGAGCCATTCTTGCCTTGATCCTAATCGCAGTGCCAAGGACTCTTTTGCCCGATGACTTGCACTTCACAAAAAATATGATCGCAGCACAGATGCGGGGACCGTAAGAACGTATTTCAGCCAGGTACAAATTATTTTGCGTTCGCACGAATTGCGCTAAGCTATTTTTCACCAGCGTTAAGAAAAGAAAGACAAGAAGGGCCTGCAGGGGAGGTAACACGATCGCAATAAAGAAGATTTTCACAAAAGATTTTGGGTGCGACTTAGGCGCTTAATTCGTTTTTTTCCGTCTTCTACTTGAGCTGTCGGCTGGCGGCTTACTTGTCTGCGAGTCCTGTAACCGAAGCTTTAAACAACGCGTCTGCAAGTGTGACTGCTGCATAACAGGATTGGATGGTAACGTCGATGTATAGTTAAAGACAATTAGCTCTCAAAGCTACACACATGTACACATGCTCTACCTCACTCATGTACACACGCAGACAAGTATGCATCACACGTACACGCACACACCTAATGAAGGAGAGTTGTTCGGCATCTAGTATCGTATATTGTGAACCAGCATCGTCTTTAATTACAATGAATCAAGAAAAAAAAATCAAACGAGGAACAGACAATCAAACAGACTGAAATATATACATGACCGCTTTTGAATTCGCAAACAAGATGGAAATAAATAATCTCATACTACAAGTAGCGGAATCGCGGCAGTGGCACAAAGAATGAAGTGGCATCTGGGGTTGTCGACAGAAGTGGTGGACTTGTGGAATCGCAGTAAATCTCGGGCGGGTAGGATGAGGTGGGGTGTGCCAGCAAGTGAGAACGAGGGTGAAGTTGCCCATCAGCTAAAAAGTGACGAATCGAGACATTATGATGGAAAGGTCGTAGCAACCGACAGCCAGACGGGTAGGAAGCGAGCGAGAATGAGGGCGAGACAGCGAGAGCAGATATATGTCTATGTAGATAGAGAGAGAGAGAGAAGTAGTTGAGAGAAGGAGAAGTGCATGAAAAGGTCGCTGTAGTCTTTCGTAATGTATTGAATTTTTTTTGCGTCGTGTGAACAATGCAAGGCAACTAGCACTGAAGGTTATAGATCAGTTAAGATGGGAAAAATATTTTTATAAATCCGGGATAGACGGATGATTCACTTTTTATTTTTGTGACGCTGCGCAAAATTAAATAAAGCAAGGAAGTTTTGCAAGGAACGCCTTTTTAAAAATCCGATTAAAAACTTTAAAATAAAAGACGAAGGGGTAGAAGGTGGTCTTCGTGATCTGCACACCGTCGCGGTGGTGTGTTGCCAAGGGTAACGGGGTGGTTTAAAAGGGGCGGGAGCCGGTGAGGTTTTCCAGTCGCCGGGTGTCCCCAGCGCGCTGCGGAGGCCTCTGCGACCAAGTGTGCACCGCGCAGTCTTATCGACCGACGACAAGAGGGCCCGCGCGACAAGGAACGCTTCATCGCCTGTGCGTGCGCAAAAGAAAAACCTATGACTCAGATCACTCCAATCACAAGCCCAAGTGTGTCACGTGGTGTGTGTAGGAGGATTACAAACTTCATGTGTCTATGGAAAGTTTGACACTTTAACCTTTTTTTTTAAAAAAAAAAATTTCCATGACCGTAAGCATGGATTTGATTACGCTCTTGATTGCGCGTGCTGCCCACGATACTAAACACGGGACGCAAGTGCCTTAAATTTTCATGAAAAGACTTCTCCAGGAAACAAATATCAATTTCTGCTGTTGGAGGTCAGGAAATCATGATGAATTAATGTAATTAAAGTAATGAAATGTTGAGACTGAAGTGGCGTGAAGCTATCTACACTGATATATACATACACGCTCGAACACACACACACACACACACACACATCCACATACACAACGGCTACAACTAACTGGTAATACAGATAAAGTCGTGTAAAATTGACAATATTATACAATACAAATTTTATTTTAAAATAGTATAATAATAATAATAATCTGCCTGAGCTCTGTTTTGTTTAAATACGATTGCTGAACATGTGCTAAAGATTATTAGAATGATTTTCTTGCACGTGTTGTGCTAAACTATGAAAGAATGGTTTGCAAACTGTTTGGATGCATCTTTGTCGATGTCGATGTCGCTCTCTCCTTTCCAGGCATCCCCCCCCCCACACACACACAGACCAGTGATCTGTCCCTCTAACGTCTGTGCACATAGTCCTCTTCTCTCAACCCTCGTACATCGTTTCCATACACTCCAGACCCTCGTTTTCCAAACTCTGGTTCTCTGCATCCATAGCTGAAAAAAAAACCAGGAGGCTGGCAAAACGATGTGTTGGTGGTTGGAGGTGCGGGGACGGGTTGACGTGGTGAGCAAGAGGATCAGCAACGCTTGCGGAAGTAGGAGGACCTTCACGGCAGGAAGCAGAACCTAATTATGGATTTGAACGCTGCTTTGCTTCCATTCCCCCCCACCACCACCACCACCACCTCTCCTTTCCCATTCCTTCCCCCTCCCTCCCTTTTGACGCCTCGCTGAAGCCAGAACCGTTCCGATCCGACGGTCGCCATAAAGCGTGAACCACAAACCCGGTCTAAAAGGCGGGGTTTGCTATAGGCACACCTCTCAAAAAGCTTTCCCCCACCCCCACCCTCCTCCTTCTGTATGACTCACAAACCATCCCGAGGCAGACGTTCCCCCTTCTTCTTTCGACCGTCCGCTAGCAACTTGTTCATGTCAGCAGCCCCAGCCGCCATCACACGTGGCCTGGTGTCTCTGCCAATCAAACTGCGCAACACATGCAACATTCCTCCCTCCACACGCTTCGCTCTGCTTCACTTACGGCGAAGCGAATGTCATTCGATCTTTTGATTGGACAGTTTTTTTCCCCCTGCCGCTCTTTTTTTTTTTTTTTTGCAGCCATTCATAACCGGACGGAATTGCCAGCCTCCTACATGTAGATGATGAGTATAATCTGTGTACGGTTGAGTGCAAATTGAGATATACTTCTCCTACGCCACCTCTGTGATGGTCGTATATCTCAGAATTACTGCCACGCTTGGATGAACGTAAATACGTCCAATAATTGTTTCACATCAGATGTCAGTGGGTGCGTCGCTGCAGATTTTTGTTTTTGTTCCCTTTGGTGTTTATTGATGAACCATTTCAGTGGGTCGTTTGAATGCACATCCAACTCGCGCGCGCGCTCACACGGAGATCTCCACTCACACAGAGACACTGTTTGAGTGCAAAAATACCCACTGCTTCAACGCCGATGCTGAAGACCAAGCGTACAGCACATCTAAAATCCTCACGAGACAACCGATTCTCGTGCTTTCTCGTGCAACACACTGGCTGGCACAGCGGAAATCCAGCAGAGCGTGCTCCACGCGGGATACAAAGCTGTTACGCCTCACTGCCTTGGCGCGCAAACTCGGCACCGTCCTACCCGGTCCCGCCTTACCTCTCACCTCAACCCTCCATCCAGACATCCACACACGTACCCCTAACACTTCCCACTCCATCACACACACAACCCGAGAAGGATGCACCTGCGGTGAGAGTCACACATGCCGGGGCCAAACGTGCCTGTCCAACGTTCAGACTGCGTTGAATTGATGCCTGTCATCAAAATAACAGTCTTCTTTTTCATCTAAAGGGTTGCGTCATGATCGAAGTTCCGATAAAAGTAAAGATTTTCCCCTGACCTTTTCAGGTCATTAGGGAGTAGGGGGTGTTAGACACCTTACGCGAGGGTGGTGCTCATGTCCTCTGCTCCTCACCCTTGCTGCTTTACCTTTCCCAGCCGTCGAAGGAGTCAGGTATCCTTTCCCACCAGCTGGGCCGACTGGGGGAAGTTTGCTGCGCTACACGGGTATCGAACCAGAGCGCCTCTCAATTCGTACGCAAGCGCCCTAACCACTCGGCTATCTGTTCGAATGTTGTGCCATAAATTGGGGAGCTATCGTCACACGTTTGTCACAGCTTGGTGGACAGGTCAATGGGCTGAGAGTCGCAGATGGTTAAAGAGAGGGAGGATTTGCCCTTGTGGTCCCTGATCCCCCTCTTTAGCAGGTGTGCTTTCACCCAGCAGACCCCGGATCAGAGGGCGGAAAATGACAAAGCCTGCTTTGCACGACCGAGACGATAGAGCAGGTCTTGACGTAGACTGTCATCATGAGTCCTCGTCGAGAACATTTAGTCTCCAACCATGCTTGATTTAAAAAAAAAAGACTTTCGACCGGTAAGGTGACCTCGGCAGACCGATGCCTCCTTTGGTACCGGAAGAAGGACATAGGAGCTTAAAGGTGGCTGAGTGCTTCGACAGGTGAGCAGGTGTGCTTGGTCGACACAACTCTGCGAAACTCTATACTTGCAGCAGACAGCAACTATGGGGAAGCTATGGGGCAAGGATTGGATGAGGGTGGGAGTGGAACTGTGTATTGCAGGTCTCTTCCTGCTTTTATTTATTAATTTTTTTTAACAGCTTACAGTCAGAGGAAGAGAGAGGAGGTGAACACGGTAGAAATGAGAACGTCCGGGTTGTGGGGAGGGAGAGTGAGGGAGGAACGGTGGGCAAGCGCACTAGAATCTTCCCACCGTCCTCTTTCTTCCTCGCCGGTCCCAGGCTTACGCTCGGCCCGCACGCGCGCGCTTGGATGCGCGTGCTTTAGTGACAAGCGCTGTCCAGCGCCAGCAGAAAACCAATCCACGACTTGACGCAGTCACGCGCTCACAGACCCTGTCAAGGCGCTGACCGCTGTCCAGCCTGCGGCATCACTTGCGCCCTCCGTGGACTTGCTAGACCCTTCTATGGGGCGCCTTAAGGGGGATTCAACCCAACTTTTGACTGGTCGAGCTGTTCCTCACTAATTTTCTTGTCACCAAGACAACGCTACATCATTGGTTGTATTAAATTGCATACATTATGTATAACATGGCGGCTAAAAACCTGAGACATTTCATTTGTTTATAAAGAAACCTAGCTCTATTCTGTATTTTATCTCCATTCAATCTTAAAATTTTTCAACTTTTTTTCTCATTTATATTTTCATGCATTTGATTGGTTCTTTTGATACTGGGGCTCTGTATGGGTGGATTCCCCTAACAGGGCCCCATTTGGTATGATCCAATGGCTGATGCCTAGGCTGCGGTACGAAGGAGAAAGGTAATCGGTTTACCGGTCTGTCAATGAGTTTGCAAGTGCTCAGTGTGATTCCATGTGATTCCTACTATCTCTGTCCCGTAACCTCTAGAATATATTATTATTATTATTATTATTGCTACACTATCACTCGGACTTCTCCCAACTGACCAACTAAAACTGGCTAAAAAATAAATGCAGTTTTTTAACACCTCATTACCCCACCAACCGTAAAATCACGAACATCTTTTCTTTTTGCCTTTGTCATCCTGTCATATTAACTGCAACACTTAAATCTTCTTTCTTCGTTTATTTTGTTCGCCAGTCAGTTTTTGTTTATAATATTTCGGTGAGAAGCATTGTGTCAAACGTGTGCAAAAGTGTTATTTCCATTTCACGAAGTAGCTACATGGTCTCGATACTACTCACTTGCTAAACTCACACTAAACTCACGCTAAACTCACACTAAGGTCACAAAAGGCGCGAACATACAATGGAGGCCATGCGGCGTCTGTACCTCATACACGCCTAACACGGTGTGACAGCGCCACTAGTGTGGTAGAAAGAGCAAAAGAAAGAAGAGAATAATCTTTTGATGCGTTCTTGTGTACCTGCGCACCTGTCAGGGCCATGAAAAGAGTATCGAGGTTTCCCCTCCTCCATCCACAGCCTCTGGCTACCCACCCTCCACTCCCACATCAGCCTTCAAGGTGCAAAACCTATCTCCGGCACCCAGTAAATAAGGCACGGCGACTATTGAAGCACTACAGGGGGAGTGACAAATGGCTTCTGTTTCGCTTTCACTAAGCGTGAAACGAGGCAACAGTACCCAGGGTCGAGCAGGAGAACATAGCCACGATACCTGTGAGACATACTGCCTGTGCAATCTCTTTGCCACATGTCTGCGCGCGCGCGCGCGCGCTCAGGTACACGGGTAACACAGGTTAGAAAGTACCTGGATGAGCCGGAGGAAGTAGGCCCGGGAGTCATTAGGACACATCAGTCGTACAAGCTTTCAGCCAGATGTCTCGACAACCAGCAGCTCAATGTGCGAGAGAAAATCAGGAGAGGCTTAAGATGAGCTTTTCTCTGAGGGTCGAATTTGTCAGGAAGATTACAGGTGTGTGCGTGTGTGTGTATGTGTGTGTGTGTGCTTAGATATGTATAATTCTGTGTGTGCATTTTGGGTGTGTGCGGGTGTTTTCCTGCAGATTCATCTGTATTCTTCCTGACAAAACTGCGTGTGTGTGTGTGTGTGTGTGTGTGTGTGGGTGTGTATATATGTGTGTGTCTTTGTGTGTGTCTTTGTGTGTGTGTGTGTGTGTGTGTGTGTGTGTGTGTGTGTGTGTGTTACAGAGAATGAACAGAGAGCGAATAGAGTCTGGTTAGCGCCTGTACCTCCGAGGATTCAAGATTGCATGTAGTCCAGACATTCACATGAACAGACAAGTGTACTGATATATAAAAGTATACAGACGCGACACATTCACACACATACACACAGGTTCATCTCATGGGTCTTAAGGTTATATGTCGTCCAGACATTCGCATGAACGCACACACACACACACACACACACACACACACACACACACACACATTTATAGACATATGTGCACAGACATCTATCCATACATACACAAGTCTACATGTCAGGGGTCTGAAGGTTACATGTGATCATAACATTTACACCCCCACGCGCGCGCGTGCGCACACAGTGTGACTCAAGTTTGGCTGGTACGAAATAATAGAACAAGTGATTGTTGTAAAAACTGACATAAACGAAATTTTTCTTTGACTTCACTGATGATCACACGTTTCCAGTCGTTCTACGAATCATTATCATGTCTTCAGCATACGTTCACCTGGACAGGAAACACTCATCCAACCAAATTATTTGATGTAAACAAGTGTAGTCGTCGATTATTGACATTTTAAATTTAGTCATCAAAAACAACTGCTGCACACTGCACTAGCCATTACTAGGACATAATTCTGCTTACACATGATTGTATAAATCATCATCATCATCATCATCGTCGTCGTCGTCGTCGGTTTCAGCAATGACTGATAAAACACAGGTAAACGTGGTTTTATAAAAGATACACAATTTCGACTAAACTTGTGTTTGCTCGCAGTATGTGAGATAAATATAGGTGATGCCAGTGACCGCGACATACAAGAAATACAGCCGAGAACAAATCTACACACAAGCACGCGCAAGCTCACACATGCAAAAAAGAATGGGAGGGGAGAGAGCGACAGGAATAAGCGGGGGCGCTGTCGAGACGTAGTGGAGGGCAGAAGATTGAGGGAGGAATTGCGATCGTGGGGTTAGGGTAAAGAAAAGTGCTGTTTACAACGATTTCATTTTTTTTGTTAATTTTTTTTTTTTTTAGATCACTGGATTATCTGGCCCATCCGTTGCTCAATATTCTCTCCCTCGGTGCAGAGCTAAGCGATAACAAGGTAGCCTCCCCTATCTTGCTCATTCCTCCTCCATTCAATCTCCATACCCTTCTTCCTCAAAAAGAAAAAGAAAAAGAAAAAGCCTAGAGGTGGGTAATTCGGCCAAGCTAATCAGAGACCAGTTGAGACCTGACCTATATTGACGGATCTCCTAAGTGAGGAGAGAGTGACGGTTCGTGGTCGGCGCCGACCAAAAAATTTAAATCAATAACTGCACTTGTCTTCGGAGTCTCCAGAGAGGAGAGCTGCCACACGGGGCGACTACCCCCAGCACCACAAAATGGCGGCTTCTGCCGTCAACGAAATGCAAAAATGCTCTCTGTCCCTACCCCACCTCTATTCTCTTCTCTCCCCGCCCCCCCCCCCACACACACCACATCCCCCCACCCCACCAAAGTGGTAGACGTGGGAAACTCAGCGCAGTGAGTTATATTCTAAGCTGCTGAACTCACTCACTACACATTTTCCCGAAACATTTCGATGTCATAAGCGGAGCCGGGATGGAAGGAGGGTGGGAGTTAGGGAAATATTGCTCTAATTGTTTGAAAATTTCAACGGGAAGGGATATTCCGCATCTGTAAACTAGGACATCGAAACCAGCATACCATAGCTCAGCTGGCACTTGAAGAAATCTTTGCTGTTCATAACGGTGGTGGGAGAAATTGTATGTATAAAAGAACCGAACCAAACATATATCCCTTCTCTTGTGTTTACGAAATCCCATCTTAAAATGCACCGTCCACCCCGTGTTCCTCTTTAAAATCCTTGCCCTTTGTCTGCCCTTTTCTTTCTTATCTACAATCTTCGTTATTATCTACACTCTTTTATTTCGAAGATGTATTCATTTATTTCCTTTCTCTCTGTATATGTTAGATCGAATTTGAAATATTCTGTTTTCTTTTTGAATTTGCTAGGCTGAAATAATCAAAGTTGCAGAAGCTATTCTGAACAAATCAACAAAAAGACGAACAAACAAAATTCCTGTCAAAGAACTAAGTCTAAGGGAATAAGCAAAGAATCAAATAAATAACCGAAAGAAGAAATTTTAAAGTGAACAAACAGATGAGGGAATCCATGAATGCTCGCACATGATTTGCTAAAATAATATCGCTATAACATTCAGGGCAACAGTTTTTACTGCTGGGGGAGTTCTGCTTTTCGTTACAAAGTAAAGGCGTTCTGAGTAGCTAAGAAATAAGTAATTATCAGATAATGAATTTAGAATAATTTTTCTTTTCATGAAAATCCAAACAACCCAAAACATTTTTTGACGATTTTATCGCGTACTGTCTCTTTAATAATCGCGTGGGATGAGTTCTATGTACCCTTTCTATAATGCACACACTGAAGTCTACCCAGGGAGTGAGAGGAAGAAAGCTAGAGAGAAAGAAAGAGAGAGAGAGAGAGAAAAAAAAAGGAAGGACAATTTAAAAAATATAAGAAACAGATTAGGTTCTGGCAAATAATGAGCGCAGACCCTTGAGCTTACAACCGCCGTCTGTAAGCACAGTCCCAGGCTATCACCCTTCCGGGAGGGGGGGAGGGGAATTTTTACTTGGGGGACCCAGTCGGGACCTTTTAAGTACCCTGGGTTAAAGGGGAGAGAGTCACGTGACTTCTCAGGCAAACACGACTCGACCGTCGCGCTCTCCACAACGCCCACACCAGCCACGACAATTCTGCCTTTAACTGGTGTGCTTCTGTCTTGTTCATTAGATCTCATTAAATGAGCGAGCCACAGGCTGGACTCGAACCGTCTGAGGTCAAGGTCAAGGTTAAAGTGAAATTGAAACGAGGCTACTCAGCCTGCGCCATGAGACATAATTCGTCACTAGGGAGCATTTTGGCATGAGAGAGAAATAGGCGGTGTGTGTGTGTGTGTGCAGGGGGGAAGGGGTGATGCCTATCCGCAGCACAGACACTTTTACTGTAGAAATGAGGTGCCTGTAATATTATCCACCCACCCTTCCACTATCCTATAATGGTAAGCGAAAAATTGGGGGGGGGAAAGAAGAAAAACAAGGTAAGCGAATTAGCATGCACGTCACACAGGGGCGAGGTGCGTCACTTTCTGGGACAAAGGGAGGCCACAAATAGGAACAAGGGGAGAACAATCACCTAATCGGAAGACCTAAAAAAAAAAAAAAACAGCATCGAACAAAATTTCGTGAATCAGTAAATAATCTGCAACTGAAAGATACATCAAAACACACTGAGTGCCAGGTCAATAATAAATAAATAAATAATGTAGAGATGCGCCCACACATACGTAAACCAGCCTCAACAACATCAAAGACTTTAGCGCCCTACACCGCACCATACAACACCAGCCCAGCCATATATATATATAAGCACTATTGAACGAACAAGTTCAAATAGAGAAGAGAGAGGCCAAACTCAGCTCCAACCCATTTGATGCCATGGTGCCACCTGACGACATAAAGTCCAAATATTGTGAATTTCTTCCAAATTAATATTTTTTCCCTCAAGAACAGTCTCTGCCTAAATGTACTCCGTCCGTTTCTTCGCGTGGTTCATCGATGGTAAGAAGGGGGTTAAGTGGCCGGGAGATGGTGTGTGGGGCTACGAACCACGAACCTACGTTTCCATGTACCTCCATGGCTGAGGCTGTAAGAGTGGAGGTGGGCAATGAAGAAGAGTGACAACTGAGGGTTTGTCACTGCGACCTGCTATCAGGTGGCAGGCAGGTCAGGTCAGTGAAGGTGAGTCCTCTTTACGAAGCTCCTGCTATCCAATTATTTTTCCTCTTCGTGAACAGGTTAGGAAGTCAGACAGTGCACGATCTGCCCCGACAGGTGCTCTATTCCCAAACCCCATCCCCTTCTTTTAAGAAAGAAACAAATATGCAACATGCGAAGAAAACTCATACATCTCCGCAGATTCTGAGACTGAGATCAATGCTTAGGTCAGACTGGTGTTTTATATTCCGAAATAAAATCAATAAAGAAACAGTAGCAAAGCAGCAAAACGCTTATTATACACAACTTATTATATACATATTATATTTCACATGAGTGACCATAGCACCATTCGGAAATAATTTACACAGTGAACCAAGGATTAAGTAATTTAAAAGGAGAAGACAATTTCACCCAAAGCACATGCCACTTTGACAAAAACATCTCTTCCAACCGCATCTCCCAAAGCTATACAAGTAAATAAATAAAGTTCTATAGATTTCGCATAAATAGGCAAATTACTTCTGTGTAAATGGATCAAACAATTTTTTGAACTGTCCGAACATTAAATAACTAACTAACTAAATAAATTAATAGGTAAATAAATAAATAAAATAAGACCTGCTTCGCCATTGTCAGCTGCTCTTTGTCAGGAGGGACTGAAGCTTACAGTCGGGTGCTTAGTTCTTGTGGGGTGGGGTGGGAACATTTACAGTCCAGCTTCAGCCCCTGGTATCGACTGCAGTGGGAACAGCCAGCCTGTCCATGACATGATGGACACACCGCATGTCTGGACGGTGGCTAGTGGCACAAGCTTCTCCTAAACCTAACACAAATACTCACAATTTAATTTCCGCTTTTCGTTTCCCGATTTTTTTTCTTTCATTTTCTCTCCTGACTCGCTTTATGAAGCTTAACTGGGGTCCGTCGACTTTGCTGGGCCACCAGGGCCACCGGCCACTAAGTTCATTTCTATGGCATCGGTCAGTAAAGTGCGCTGGCTGTGCCAGACCGATGTCTGTAAGTTTTTTTGAGCTTTTCTTTATTCCTGGTAAGAAGAGTGTAGCAGATGTGGAGTACAGTATGCATGGACGATAACTAGCTTCAGTATATTTCGCTGACAAGAAAAGCAGTGACTTTGAAGTCAAAACTTGTCAGCGGTTCATATCTTCAAAGTCAAAACATAGTTCAACGCCTAAGTTTTTTTTACAGAACGAACCCAGCCCTTTCATGATCCCTGAAATGAAAGAAGCTTTTAGACAGACACACTGCAGTGTATATACAGGTTGGTTCAGGTATGAACGACCTTTGAACTCTGCACAAATTACTGGTGACACAGCAGGTAAAAACATCCACCTCAAGTGAGATAAACACGATTTTCTTCAAGCGTGGTTTGAGGGTCAGGAACTATTTTATTATATGAGCACTTTAAAAATATTAAATGTGTTTTCGGATGTCCAACACCTGTGGTATTGCCCCCATCCCTCCCAACAGCAGCAAAGAATGACAATAGCTGCATACACGCAGACCCGGTCTTAGAATTAAATATTTTTGCATTAATTTCTCTGGTTTTGTGTAACATAATGAGAAAGTGACCCAACATCATGACTGATGTTTACACTACTTTTATCTTTCTATTCGTTTTCGTTACATACATACACACTAACATATATATGTATATAACATGCAGTCCATCAATAATGTCAGTTTTATATTTATGCTTACAAACACATTCGTACAAGTGATAATATTTTCTGGTAAGCATTATTGTTATGTTTATTGTTTTCATTTCTTTCCCCACGTCACCGCAGCCTGCGTGTCTCTAGAATGACAAGCCTGGTTATGGCATTAGACTGCTGTCATAAATAGTGAAAATACTGAGATGCTGTTACTAACTGATGGTGTGCTAAGTAAAATACTCGTAGCTGAACTCTGTAGAGAAATAAAGGTCAGAAACAATTTGGGAAGAGATTATGTAAACTTTACACACACACACACACACACACACACACACACACACACACACACACACACGACTATTTTATTTCCTGATATCTTAATGTGATATGTATGAGTCCAAAAAAGATACACACACTCGCGAGAAATAAAAAGAAGCAAAAGAGATCGACAGAAAGGGAAAGACCGAGGAAAAGTTTGTAATTTTCAGTAGGGTTTTTTTATTTTGAGTTTCCTATCTTCAAAACAGTTGTTCAAAATGATTGTTTTTCTAGTTACATTTTAGTTTGCTACAATTTAAAGATGACACACGTCATATTTTATTTTATCATATTTTTCATTTTCGTAAACAAGTAAATTTGTATATATATGTGTGTGTTTTAAAACTTTCCTTTAAAACTAAATTATGAAGGCACTCGTTCTTCGAGGACTTTTGAAATGTTATCGATCTTCAATCTTCAAATAAAATAACCCCTTTTACATAAAGTGGAAAGTTTCAAATGTGTGTGTGTGTGTGTGTGTGCTTGCGCGCAGTGGTGTAGTCTGTGGAATGATAATTATGAATAATAATTAAATTCTTGAAGTGCATTTGCACGTATGGATGCGAGCTCAAATCGCTGAACATAAAAGACTACAAACAAAGCGACAGTCAGCCAAACAAGAAACATAAATGTCAGAAAATAGATGACACCATAGCAAACATGAATTAAGAGCATGAATAAAGATGAAGAACTAAGTAGTGCGCAAAACAGTATCTCTGGTTGTGCATATATGTATATATATATTCATTATCTATTTTGTTATTGTTATATATATATATATATTATTATGATTCTTATTGTTATAAATTATTATAAATTTTTGTTATATTACGATAATGATGACATGTATTGGCCTTTATTATTTTGATATTATAGTAGCATTTCTTCATTGTGTATGTATTCAGTTATGTGAAGGGAGGAAGAGATAAACTGACATAATAACATGACATGCGAGTTTTTACTTTTACAGTCTGGCCGCAACTCATTCATTTCTAGTGTGTGTGTGTGTGTGTGTGTGTGTGTGTGTGTGTTTGTGTGTGTGTGTGTGTTGCTATTGTGTGTGTGAGTGTGTGTGCATTGCTAGCATATGAACAATTGTAAATTTTGCCTGTAATTGACTTGCAGGTTAATAGAGGTTCATTGTATATTAGTAGCAGGAACTACATCTCCAGAGAAGAAAAATGACATTTGATACTTTTGTCGTCACTGTTATTTATTAATATTTGCCGAGTTTTAAATGCATATACGTTTATCGTTGAAAAAGTTTTTTTTTAGTTCGAAATATCTATTATCGACAGGATCATTTGGTATCGAAACCTTTTATTTTTTCTTTCTTTCCTTTTCTTTCTTTCTTTCCTACCTTCCTTCCTTCCTTCATTACGCTATTCATACAAAATTGAAATTTGTATAGCCAGACATAAATACAGACAGGAAATGTTGCTGCTATTCACTACTGACTGGAACTATAAATAGAAAAAGCAAGAATGAAAAGTTAGAAGACAAAAATATGAATGATAACAATGCTAATTACTACGAACGCTAAGGAGCTACGTGTGATTAAAAAAAAAACAATTTGGTACATTCGTGAACGAATTTTTGTTAAGTTTTCCTGAACCGTTTCAGGTTTGAAAGACTTTGAGGTCCGTGGTGAGTAAAATGTGATAACGTTTATAGTGCCTCTTGTAAATGATAACAGCAACGAAATAAATATATACAAAATATATTAACAATAATTTAATAAGATTTAATAAGGTAAATCCAGTGAATGAATTTAAGTCGAGTTTTGCAAAAGATCCAAGTTCTTCACACACCACCTTGCACGTGAAATTAAAAAAAAAATGCTGGCGAATATTAATAGATTTGTCATCATCCGGGGAGGTTTAATCTGCAAGAGTTTGCACCAGTGCCAGCAACACAGACTTGCTGATTGTGCCAGGAGCAGCTGTTTAGTCTTGGATGTCCCACCGGCATCTCGCCAAGGCCTTCAGATCCCCTACCCTTAGGTCAGCAATCCCTTCAGGGCTTTGCCTTGATACCTGCCTTCGATAACTGCGCTTGATAAATGCTTCATTACTTTGTAATAGAATGCCCGGGCACGACTGCGAAGGGAAGTCTTCCGCAGCTCCCTCGCCAAACCCTTCCTTTCGTTATTTTGTTGTTGTCGAACTGAGACTTTTGTTGGTATGCCACTCGAGATAGAACAGGCAGGACAATAAGTAAAAACCCATGTTGAAAATTGTAAGACTTGAGAAAGAAAATATTTAAACGCACACACTAAAACAAATAAATACATATCACTGTCGGTATTTAGAATTAGAAAAGTAGCTAACAATACATGTTGAAGGATTGTAGGACGAATCTGAGAAAATATACGTGTTTAAACTTATACAGAATAAATAAATAAATAATTGCTGGGAAATTTAGAACAATAACAAAAAGCACAAAAACACATTAAAGAACTAAATAGCAAATTTAAAGAGCTATAATGCTTAAATGTGTAAATAAATAAATAAATATTGCAGGCATTTTAGAACTCGGACAATAAGCAAAAACAAATATTGAGTGACTGAACAGAAAATTTGAGGAAGGATATACTTAAAAATATACAATAAAAAATTAATGAACTTTTAGAATAATTACCTATATATATATACTGAATAATTGCAAAACGAAATGCTTTAAGTATTTAAATGAATACAGTAAAATATAACTAATAATAAATTTTCCACGTAAACAAATAAAACATAGATTATCTACAGTCTTCAAGTTATAGTGAGATTAAATAATACAGATATTATTTTACTTTCTTTTGTGTTTGAGTTGCTGAAACAGCAACAGCACTGTAAACAGCAGATCTTTAAACATTTGCAAGTGGTTTAGATAATAATATATTTTGTTTTTCTTTTAAAAGAGACGTACACGGTGAGTAAACATTTAGAGTGAGTAGATGGGGGAAATTGTTACAATTAAATAGTACATTATTAGCAATCACGACCATAACTCATAATTTGCCTTATATATATATAAATAAAACATGTACACACGGCCTTGGTATAAAGATAAGGAGAAGCATATTCAACCAAGATTTATTGTTTGTGAATTCTGCTTGAGCAGAGCAAGGAGCATTGAGTGAAACAACTATTACAGCACAAGAATAAAGACAAGAGAGGTTTTAAAAAGAAAAGCTCATTACCAGCACACGATATTTGCTTTCTGAAACCAGATGACTTACTCTTTTATCCTGTGCCATTCTTGCTAAGTGAAATTAGATTTTCCAGATGTCTATTTTTCTTGGTTATTTAAAAATGCATTGCCGCAAACTATGACATACATTTAGCCAGCAAATAGGATCGTGATTAACGATCGATAATAATTTATCCAAAGAAATAAAGATATTCTCACTTTTACAAAAAAAGAGCGGCTTGAAATGACTTGTAAATGGTTGCCAAAAAAAACCACCAAAAAAATAAACAAACAAACAAACAAAAAATAAATAAAAGATTGGCGATTTAAAAAAAACTGTCTTCTCCTTTCTGCAGTTTCTGTTCACCGTTGCTGTTCAAATCAAACTCTGATTTGAATTTCAAAAAAGCAAAAGTGTCAAATCACGGTAGTTTCCAGCATAAACTTAAAACAACTGTTTGAGCGCCGGGTTCATTAGCACACAGGATTTCATGTCTTTTCTTAGTCTCCTTGCGGCTAAAGGGTTGCAGCGAACGGTAGCCTAATAAACAGAAAAATAATCCGAACTGCCATTAAAATGCTAGGACAGTCAAACCTTTTTTTTCTGAATTTTCAAGCAAAGCAACCTTCGAAGTTTTATTTTTTTTTCCTGACAAATGGCGAGGAGAAAACGTTTGCCATAGTAGACGACAGTGTTTGAGACGAGGAAAACGACGACGAGGGAAGACTTCCGCTGACGGAGGGAGACGTGATGTGGCATGAAGCGAAGAAGCCGATGAAGATTATAAGGCCGAACTAGATGCTTGTGACTCAGGAAGCTGGCCGATCCCAGAACGAGGCCGTTTGTATCGACGCCTGCAGCTGGGAGGGTTTGGTTAAGAGCCGTGTGCACAAATCTCTCGCCATCCCCCCGTGTTAATTGTAATTTGATCATCGAAATGGCTTCCCGTGCTGTTCGCATTCTTGCGCTCAGACGAAAAAAAGGCCAGCGTAAGACTGGTGGGACTATGTAAATAAAAAGAATAAATAAACACATGTGCGAATAAAGTCAACAAAAGCCTATAGTGATGAGGAGTGAGACGGACATGATAAGTCAGCACGTTTTGCTTGACGACACCAGAACATATCAAACCTGCGGTGGGAAAGTCCGGTGGAGGAGGGAGTGTAAGAGGAGATAGGCAATTATCATGGTGAAGCTTCTCTCGTTCCTTTTCCCGAACACCAGAGCTACCCAACCCCAAGCGTTGCTAGAATATTTGAAAAGCAAGACTCCACAGCAAAAAAAAAAAAAAAAAAAAAATCAAAACAGCTCAGGTAAAGGGAGGGAATCCCCGAAGCACCAACAGCAAAACAAAATGAGGGAGGGGGGGGGGTCGTGTATTTACATCGACACACACAAGAAGAACAATGAACAGAAGGATTTTGTTCGTTTCCTGAGTCTAGTGTATTCAAATTTAAATTAAACAGAGAAGAAAACCGTTAAATAAATGGAAATAGTATGGGTTTTTTTTGTTTTTGTTTTTTATGTGTAGGAGTAGGGGATTTCCACGAGCATTCATTCTCCATCTTTTAGAGCCTCAGAGAGATGATGTTGATGATGATGCAAATTCACAGGTCAACATAAAATAAAAGACGTTGATATGCATCTAAAATGCTCTCTACCCCTATTACTCTTTCTCTCTCTCTCGCTCGCTTCCTCCCGACCAGTTAAAATAAACTCCCTCCACACCCTCTTAGCAACAGGGCAGCAACTAACCCAGTCGATGCTTCCTCCCTCGTACTCACCGCATGCAAATCAATTCCAGCCTGGTCTCTCAACTGTTACTCCTTGTCTCTTTTATCCGCAGGAGTCCAATCAGAACGCAGGTGATTCACGCGCGTCACGCGCTATGAACACGCGTGGAGACCCCTCTGGACAATTAACCACTGTCCTAGTGTTGTATGTCCTGTAACACACATACACAACACACCAATGTCCTTGAAAACTTCCGAGCCGCCAGGTACAGAAAAAAAAAACAGAAATACAAATACACTGTCCTGTCTTTTCTTTCAGTGCGCATGCGCAAAATAACAGTCCTCTCTTTCTGTCAACTGTGTCCAATCGAATTTGAGTATTACGTACACAATATTTGAGTATAACGTACACAGTGTTTGAGTCAAACGTACTCAGTGTTTGAGTTTTACGTACACAGTGTTCCCGACCGCGTCGAGAAGACGAGGGAGAAGAGTTGGCGATTCAGCTGAAACCTTTTTTTTTCTTTCTTTCTTTTTTGCTCAACAAGAAAAGTCGAGGCTTTTGCAGGTTCTCTCCCAACAAACACCCCTCACTTGGCACAGGCACAGCACATGCAAAGGAGAAGGAGTTGAAAGCAGCAGTTGCCGACACAAGAGCCCGGACTGGGAGTGAAGAGCTTGAAGGGGGCCGCTCTCTCGGCCTCTCGGTCTCTCTTCAGCGAAGTGGCGGAAAGTGACGAACAGCCTCCTTCTCAACCCAGCGCGCGCAAGCCGTCTTCGATTTTTCTCTCCGATAACTCGGATTTTAAAAAAAAATCCACACGGCCTCCTCCCTCCCCCCTGCTCCTCCTTTCCACACTCGAGGAATCCGGAGCGATATTGGAAGGCGTCCTGCGCGACGGCTAACGAGGACGCAACGATTCCTCATCCATCGATTTTGCTTCCTACTCGGGTGAAGTTATCCTATGTCTATGAAAAACATTAAAGTTTTTTTTTAAAAAAAGAGAGAGGGAGACGAGGGTAAGCTTAACGATTCAGGATGAATAAAAAAAAAGGACAAATATATATTGGTCGTAATGTTTTGTGTGTGAATATGTGAAAGCACAAGTGCAGGTGATGTTGATGGGGTCGCTCCAAACGCAGACGCAGGTTGGGTGTAGTTTCAGTTCGTACCCTTGTTCACTTTGGACTGGGCCTCGCGTGGCGTGCAACACCCGCCCGCGCGCGCTTTTCTCCATTGATTGACGGGGGAAGCCCACCCCTATTTGTTTCGTAAGACGGTGCATTGACAGCCAATCGCCTGTCCCGACGCTGGTTGCCAGGAGCAACGTCACCTCGCTGGCACGCACTGTCGGCACCTCTTGACGAGACACGGGACTCGAACATCTACACCCGAGAGCCTGACATGCCCGTGGAGCGACGCCGCTTTGGCCTCCCTGCTCCGCAGTGAAATGAATTTGACCCCGAGGTGGCCGTCGCGGTACCATGTGACGTTCCTGCAATATGGCGCCCAGTAGTGATGCCCCGTTTCCAAGCGGACAAATCTCAAACGTCATTTCCGCATGTGATGTCACACGTAGGGTCAAACATGGGGTTAGATTGGCATTTGGGGGGGGGGGATTGTGCGGGTGTGTGTTGAGGGAGGGGGTAGGCTCGCGCAAGTCACGTGACTTTGACCTCGCGGTTCGTTCGTTTCCTTCAGCGGTCACGCCCCCCCCCCCAAAAAAAAAAAATTCACCCCTCCATCACGTCTCTCTCGTGCCTAGTCAAGCGGAAAGATTCCAGCGCTGGACGTTAGGTTTTATGCAAGCGTATCTGGAAGCTGTCGTAGGGACGAAGCGATGCGCCTGGGACACGGGCAGATTGTTGTCAGGCTGTCAGGGGACGGTAGCACTGCAAACTGGCAGTCCCTTGAAATTGCAGGTCAAACGGCTTTGTGATTAGTTCTTTGTGCTCGTCTGCCCTAATCTGCACTCGGCTCCACTGTCACTCTTGCGTGAATGGTCCTGGACAGCAGACATGACACTCAAGTCTGCGCAAGGTAGCGTGTAGTTGAGGCTGGGAGGAGATAGCGTAGCGCGGAAAGACTCCAGGTTAACCCGCGAAAAAGAAAGAAAAAAGAAAGGTCCTCGGTCTAAAGGGTTATTGCAAACAAACGATGACTAAAGGCACTTCTTACTTAACCAGACAAATGTCCATAACGTTTGACAAAGTTTTTATGTAACTTTGCCAAACTTGGTCGAAGTTCGTCAATTTTTGTCCGAAGAAGTGCATTTACGGAATTTTAAGAGGGGGGGGGGAATAAAAATCCAGTACCGCTTAATAGTAAGACACGTAGGATCATTAATTTGCAGCAGCGAGAAAGAAAGAAAGAAAGAAAAGAAAGAAAGTCTCCGAATAGCAGTAAAGTGAGGCTTATTGCCAACACTCAATCCCATTCGTTGGAAAACGCGAAAAGGGGACGCGTTTTGAAAAGTCTCCCTTCTCGGCTACAAAATCAGTATCGGCAAATTTTCGCACAACCCCGTGATTGTTTTGGTCGCCAACTAACCAGCAGACGGCTCCCTTACGTAATGCCCTGCCCAGGAAGACTAAAGAGTTTTGAAATGCAAATCGTCCACAAGAGCCCCCTTCGGCTAGACAGTGTGAAAGAAAAAGTCCCTCCCCCCCCCTATCCTCCTGCTGTCTTTCCCGCAAGGAAAGTTGCATGTGCTATTCGTTACTGCAGAAATCCATCACCTTGGTGTTGATAGAGATTCCCCATGTGTGCTGTGCCGTCATTGAATGCAAACGCCACGACGACTTCCGTCCGACGGTTGGACATGCGCAATGACTGATTTTACAACACGAGGGTGACAGAGAGGGCCAAGGGTTCAAAGAGCGAGCAAATGTAGACTGAAAAAATATTGCGATAAATTTCGGTTTGCGCTACGAAGGCAAGTTTCTGTAGATTTTATTTTCAAGTGGTCTCTATGATCGCGACTAGTCGCTTGAAGAGGCAGACAGAGAGAGAAAGATATGGAGACATATAAGTCCTGATATATATATATATATGCAGTTTATGCAAGCAAATATTAATAATACAGAGATAATGAAATAACAAATAAGAAAATTACACGAAGAATTACAAAAATGTTTAATGAAGAAGAAGGTTGTGAATCACAATGTCTTATACAGAAAAACCACTGCGACATTCTTTATAATGTTAACAGGAATAAATAAACAAGTAACATAAGAGGTTGGTGTGATAACAGAGGTAAAACTTTTGACACTTTGATACTGTGATGTGGCTAATATCTTGCAGTAGTGTCGTGCAACTTGAAAGAATACATTCATAGGACTTGTTAGAGAGCAAGTAACAATCTTACGACTGACCATAGGCCAGAAAACATAGACAACACATAACAGATTATAGACATTGTCACAGACCATAACCCGTACGTGTGACAAAAGACTATAGTCCATAGGTGTGACAATAGACCACAGATCATACATGTGACAACAGACCATTATACATAGGTTAGACAATAGTCTGACCATAGCCCATAGGTGTGAGAATAGAACATAGACCATAAGTGTCATCAAAGACCATAGACAGATTGAAGCTCGTGGATCCTAGGTGTGGCCAGATATCAGAGGGGTGATCAAAGAACTTTAGACATAAACACTCGATCGTTGGGCTTTTCATCAATTTAAAGCAAATAAAAAGTTTAAAATTAGTATAAAAAAGTTTTGCTTATGTAACTATGATCCTCGTGGTATGTTAGTGACACAACAAATTGCATAATCCGCGGTAAATAATTTCTTGGTATATTAGAGGGAAATAGTTCGCTATGCGTTCTTTCTCTTCCGTTCACCCTACGCAAGCCACAGTTGACCTTTTTTTCCGGAGTACCCAAGTACAGTGAGGTCACTGAGGTCATGTTACACAGAAGGTTCGGGAAAGTCTACCATACTTAAACCTAATTTGAGACTTTTAAAAGTCTGACCACATGAGTGACCTCTCCTTTCATCAGAGAGGCATCTAATAAGGGACTCTGTCGGCATCAAAGAATCCAGGTAGACTGGTTATTTTGTGAGCCGATAATTAGAAGCCTTGAAGTGGGTATCTCAGGTAGGACGGATTTCGTACAAAAAGGCCGCGTAAATGGGTTTTAGTCAAACGATCACCTGTTACCGGGTATTGCACTAGCAACGGGTCCGCCACTCACTCCCTTGCACGCTCGCTTCCTTCTTCTCTTCACCTGGGATTGAAAGCGAAAGGGTTAACAATCTACATCATCATCCCCGCCTTGTTATCGCCATCGTTGTCACCGTCGTCCTCATCATTATTGTCGTTTTTTTCGTTGTCATTGTCACTGACATCATTTTGTTGTCTTAAGCGGTCAAGAAACGTCAGGATGGACGACAATGGGATAGAAAAACAAGAAAGAAAAAAATTAATGAATTAATGAATGAAAAAGAAAAAAGAAATAGAAAACAAAAACAAAGAAAGAAATCGTGCTAGAAAACACATTTACGGTGAGCACCGTTCACGTGATTTACAAGTCACACATGGACGAGTTCGGAGAATAATTCATGCATGTGACCTTAACCCCAACTTGCTGTGAAGAGCACTTGTGTCGTGGGCTATTCGCTATACCTGTGCTACACTTGAGCATCCTCTGTGCTTTTTACGAATTGTCGTCAAAACATTGTTACCAAACTACATTCAACCTCAGCTAGTTTCAAATATTCAAATATTCCTCGTGAATTTACTAAACACAGCAAAGGAAACTGTTGTAACTAATGTGGATGTCAACATTCGCACCAGACGATGTGTTCCTCTAGCTTCAGCGAAGTGGGATACTTGAAAGGCATCAATATTGCCTTTTACTTTCAGACATTATTCTACAAAATGTCAGTGTGTAGCTACTTGATTACTCTACTATTTTATATACATAAATTCCGGTTAGTTCTCATGTTTAAAGTTACGGGAAGCTTCAAAGTCTTAATGAGAAAGAACAGCACGCGAGTTTGGTAGGGCTCTTCTGGAAAATTAACTGAGAAATACTGTTTCATAGAAAGATTGCTGCCTGACATTACAAACATCGTCAACTGAGGCAGTATTTGTTTGTTTCTTTGTTTTGGAGTGCCTTTCTTCCCTGTCACTTATGTAATTTGTATCAGTTATCTCTCATTTTTCGTTAATTGTTAGTTTAGCATATTTGCTAGTGAGCCAACAATAGGTTAGGAATTAAAAAAATAATGCAATGCGAATTCCATAAAGAAACTTTTTCTTTTGCTGCCAGAGATGGCAAACAAAAGAATAAAAGAAAATTTCACTCAAAATTAAATTCCTTGAAAAATTTGTCACCTCGTTCTAAAAATGTGATACATCTTTGCTGCATTAATTAAAATGATAAGGAATAGGTGTTGAATAGGCAAGTGGAATATGTTCCACATAAACACTAAACAAATTTTAAGATGTCATTCCTTGAGTGGGATATAATTACACATAAAGATATACAAGTTTCTATCAACTGTCAAAGTACTGAAATAAAACAATTTTAACCAGTACTCTGTAAAAAGCGTAAGAAATGGAAAACGAAACAAGTGAAGAAAAAAAAAATCCCGCCTCTGTGTCCCATGATAAACATTTTTAACTGCTTGACCAATTTGAAAGAAAATAAGCCAATATTTCAACCAGTGTAACCTACTTTACAGTATTAACCTTTTTTCTGGAAGATTTACTCAAAAATATGTCCTAGCATAACAGAAAAAGCCATGTGCGTAAATAAAACAATATCAACAAGGAAATCTAACAACAGTATCATACAACTCTTATTACTGCGCGCTCCTTTGTTGTCTGTCTTCATTTGCTTGATGTTTGAAGGACAAGATGTTTATTTTAGTCCACTCTTGAACTTTGTTGAAAGCTCTTCATTTTTAATTTATGTCCTAATTTAATTTGATCGGCTTTACTGTAACTCTGTGTTGGGCCCACTCTCGTGTACATGTATGTCTGACACTGTCAAGCAATTATTAGTGTTACTATTATTATATTTAGTACTTGCACTAGAGCTCACGTTCACGCTTACCTCAGTTTGGGAGTTGTTTTTTTTTTTTTTTGAAAATAGCTTCTCTTGTCTAACTGAAATATTCAGATCAAACTGAAAACTTCATCAGCCATGAGTAGGTGTGCACCGTTTGTGCTTCAACCACGCAAGGTCTGAACCGGAAGTACCGATATCGAAATATTTCTGCGCATATCGTTCGCGCACCTCATTACTAAAAAAGCGGAAACATGTCTGTCCCGTATATTTACTCACCACTCATATGTGTTCACTGCCTCCAAATGACTCAAAGCTTCGTCTGCCACAACTTTAGCAACGCCAAGGACTTGCGCAACAGCTGAACGATGGTTCCGCGATGGCCTCTCGGATATGCTAGCTGTACAGCTTACCCCGCGGTTTGCCCTCAATTAGGTGGCTATTCATTCCTAAAGCTGACATTACTTTCCATGGATGGAGATTTTTTGTTGCAGAGGAGTAAGGGCAGAAGGGGAGAAAGAGAGAAGGGGAGGGAGAGAAAAAGAGAGAGAATATGGACGACATCCACTCTGGCAGCTGATGTCTCAGACAAGTGTAGTGTTATCTAGTTCACGTCACTCTCCATACTTGCACATCGACCACCAGTGATCGTTTCTTGGACAGTTTTGTCAATCACACTGTTTGCTAAAGATTTATGTTTTAGCCTCAATCGAATAGAAATGCTCGTTCCGGTCCCCACCCCCTCCTCAGATCTGTGCTTTTCTCCAGGGTTTGGATGTGTACTGGAGTAGGGCAATGCCAGGCCACTTTGTCAGGCAGCGCGTGCAGAAATGTTTGCGCTGTCCTCTTCAGCTATGTAAATCAACAAACCTGATCACGATCATTGCATATGCAGGGTGGTCGTGAACGAACGTGCATCTTCTGCTAGACCGAACTGTTCTCCTGGAAACTGGATGCCATGCATTGGCGATTCTTTTGTTGCTTAATTGATCATGACTAGAAAATAAATGTGTCATAAATTGATGACAGCTATCATTGATTAGCCTCACACACTGTGCTGTCTAAGATACCTGTACCATATATTAACACTTTTTTGGCAAGACATTTAGGTGATGGTTGAAGGTATTTTTTTTAATTTTGTTGATTAACCAGCTACAAACTGGCGAGTACTTTCTCACAAATGTCTTGCAGTTATGGTAGTTAGTCTGTGGAAACTATAATTCTTCTAGTAATGGAGAAAGAGGTAATTTGTTTAATGAGCGTGTCTCAGAATGATTATGAACTTTATTTATTTAATGGCTGCTATTAGGTTAACCTTATTGTACAGTAGGGATAACAGATGCATTTATTAACATAAATAGAAGGAATGCAATTAGGTTGATCTTCACAGAAACATATCCGCGTACACACACACACACACACACACAAAGACGGACGTACGGGGGAGCGCCCACACACAAATACACACATTACACAGATTTATATACGCACGTGCATGTATAGGTTACACAGCTGCACATACACTGCAAATTACAAGCCCACAGACTCAAAAATACAACATGATTCCTCACATACACATACACTGAGTTACAGACGCACACGCCCGCGCGCGCGCGCACTCACACACACACACACACACACACTAAATTAAAGTAACCGAAGGAACCACAAACATAATATAGGTTCGCGAGCATGCACACATGCCGTACAAATACACGCCCATAAATTACTTTACACAAACGCGTGCACACGCACACACACAAAAATCAAACACATACTCACAAATACACACAGACGCCACTTATACAGACACAGAAACACACACACAGACACAAATAAACACTCAAATTAAATACACAGACTCACAAATACACACAGATGCACACTCAAATGTACACAGAAAGACACACAACACACACACACACACACACACACACAAAACACACACACACCAAATACACACACAAAACACACACACACAAAATACACACACACAAAACACACACTCACAAATACACACAGATGCACACTCAAATGTACACAGAAAGACACACAACAGACACACACACACAAAACACACACACAAAACACACACACACACACAAAACACACACTCACAAATACACACAGATGCACACTCAAATATACACAGAAAGACACAAAACACACACACACACACACAACACACACACACACACAATCAAATACACACACTCACAAATGCACAAATAAGCACAGACGCATATTTAAATATACACAGAAACACACAAACACACACACACACTTAAAACGACACATTTTAAAGTTAACAGAAAAAAATCACCAGTTTTGTTCTTTCACCCCAACATCAAAGACCGCGATGTTTAGCAAGAGAAGAAGGGAGGACGGACGGTCATGTAAGCCATTGAAGGAAGGGAGGAGAGAAAAGGTAGCGGGGTGAGGGAGGGGGTGAGGGAGGGGGAGGGGGACAGGTGTTGTTGCGTGCCGTCAGATACTGTCGTCCTTTGTGACCCGAACCGTTCCCCTCCCTGAGGCCACACGATGTTGGAAGAGGATGTTTGTGACCAACCAAGCAAGTAGCCTTATAAACAGTCTGTTTTCTTGTGTTAGCCATTTTTCATCTTTTGGCGGTTGACGGGCTCGTGACTAGAGGTGTTTGACATCATTACAGGACGAATCGGTTGTCGTGTTGTCGGATCTTAGCAACTGTACACCTTTCTCTAAGTGGACCTACGGTGAGGTTGTCTCTGTATTCTTTGGTTCCCTGTGAGTGTCTCTGTGTGTGTGAGAGAGAGGGAGAGAGGTGTGAAAGGACGACCGATAATACTTTCGTAAAAGCCATATGATGAGTACACATGATGTGTGCTCATGCACCTACATTCATCGTCATGCCCGTTCGAGTATGTAAAGATCTTTGAGGTCGCCAACAATAATGGGAAAAGGTGTTCTATAAATAGATACATTAGTTTTTCAAAGTTTTGTCCTGGAGACTCAGCGACCGAACATTGCAAACACATTTCAATTAATTTTTCCCTGACGTGTAGATGACAAAAATATAGGAAAATAACTGGTTCTATTACGGATGAAAACTTAGTTACAGAGAAAATTGACAGCGGAAGTGACGTGTAGATTAAGAGTAACCCGACATCGGTTATTCGCCCGTCATATTGTCCCCGTCATCTTGACAATGGCGCCGATGTACCTGTCATGCTTATATACTGTTGATTGGACGCGAAGACAGTTTCTGCGTGCTTGGATGGATTGGTGGTCTAGATGGTTTATTGGATGCCCGGGTATCCGTTCCTCGGCTGCTGTTACATGCAAGCGCGTGCAAACTGAGCGAGCGTTCGAGCGACCGCAGGAGCAACATTAATTATTTGTGATGCCACACTAAAGAACGCAGCCAATGAGAGTGCTTCGGGAATGGGCTAATGAGTTGTTGTCCAAGCCAGCTAAAAATTGTGAAGTGAGATCTTGAGCTCTTTCCAAAAACCCTGGGTGAAACAACTATAATGTTCAAAAGCTTGTATCTTGGTGGATCGAAATTTCGTGCGCGGATTTTGGAAATAAGAATCTTTTAATTAACGAAACCCACTCATTTGGAAATAATTTTGCACTGGGGTTGGCGTTTTCAAAACCCTGCTTGAGAAACGGGTGTGTGTTCAAAGGCTTGTGCAGCTTGTGATCGAAAATAAAATTTTTGCTTAGATTTGGGGAATTAATATCTTTAAGGTAACCGAACCCAATCATTTGAAAATAATCTCGCACACGGGTTACCTTTTATTGCCAATTTATCCCTCGATGATCACAGATAGATAATTTTGCACCGCTCACATTTTCACATCTTCATTCAGCCAATTTCAGTTCGTGTAACACCAAAGAACATAACAGGGCTGTTTAAGATAAGGAGGTGGGGGAAGGATATTTTTTTCTCAACACTTTGGCCAAAGATTTCGCTTCCCAGTCCGAGAGAATTTGTGAGTGCTTCGGGACAAGATCTGGAGTCGGCTGCTCAACACACTTCCAAAACTTAACACTGTTATATATAAAAAAAGAAATAAGAGGTTTTTTTTCAAAAATCCTTTCTAAATCATTTAATGCGTTGCACGAGCGTTTCAGCAACGTTCTAAAAGCAG
This sequence comes from Marisa cornuarietis, assembly GCA_004794655.1. Taxonomy (NCBI): domain Eukaryota; kingdom Metazoa; phylum Mollusca; class Gastropoda; order Architaenioglossa; family Ampullariidae; genus Marisa; species Marisa cornuarietis. The sequence continues at coordinate 3,652,875 of SMMW01000521.1, forward strand.
TTTTCTGTTTTAAATTTAAAACATAAGGGAGCTGTTCTAACCTGGCTAATGTAGCTTTAACAGCTATGACTGCGGTTATCACAACTACATTTTGAGGAAGACCTCGAGATGTTTACAAGCAAAAAAAGAGACTGTCTGAATCTGATGAAATGACAGTCTGTATGGTCTGGATTTCAACAAAATAAGTAGAGATCGCAGGGACTGCTAACTAAAGCACAGCTATGTCCGTGATTTAAAAATAAAAAAGTTCCAGTTGAAGATGGTTCGACTTTGTATCGATGGACAGTTTTGTATTAGCTTATTTTAACATATAATGTACTCGTATACATTTGCATCTTACATTTGCGATAGATTTTCTACCGTCTGGAGCAGGGGTGAGCAACGTATGTCTTTGGACTGGCCCGCCTACCAAAATGTGAAGTGCACTTGATTTTATTTTTTTATTTTATATTCAGACTAGGTTAATTTGAAATTTAATTTATCAAGTACAACAGCGTTTGAAATTGCCAGTCCTTACAATTCTAGCACAGACAAAGTTTAAAGATAGCAAATAGCACGGCTGACATGTCCGATGTAGTCATTAGAGAGTGTCAGGGGCGGCTGCCTTCAAAGGAAAGGCTGATTTGAAAGTTTTATTGTGAGCGAATTCAAACAGCTTCACTTTATACAATAAATTCGGTAAGTGAACGCGATTGTGTACTCATTTGTTTTCAATTTAATTATCACTATGTTTGTTGTGTAGTCACTTGGCCTGGGTTTTTGCTATTTTACCGGCCCGCCATATAGCTTAGAATTTTAAGACCGGCCGACAAAAAGAAAGCTTTGCTCACCCCTGGTCTAGGGACTGGTCGAATAATGGTCGTCGCTTGATAGTGGTCGAGTCAGCCTGTCGAGTCACGTGGTGATCTGTGTACACTCTGCCGCATTCAGATCCCTCTGTGCTCCCTCTGCTCGCCACATGGCCCCCGAATGCAGCTTTATTAGTTATACTTGTCTTAAGTATAAAAAGTAAACAACCCATTCACTAGTATCGCTCGTACTTCCTTTTGCTGCTTTTTAATGGAAGTCGCCATTTTGACCAAAGCTTGTACTGATGGCAGCGAATATTCGGCTTAAACAGTTTTATCTTTTTCAAAAAGATTTTTAAAAAATTCTAAAACTTTGTTGTTAAATGCGTTTAGGAGATTTCTATAAAACTGTTGTAAAAGTTTAGCTAAGTAAATTTAATGCTTCAAAGTGTTTGAAATTACAAGTCATCATCATCATCATCATCATCATCATCATCATCATCATCATCATCATCATCATCATCATCATCATCATCATCATCATCATCATCATCATCAAAAAACCATGCCTGATTTTAACTTTGTATAGCAAGCTGATTTTGTCCATTGTTATTATTGTCTTTAAGTATTATATATTACACAAACATTTTAATATTACTTTCATTAATATTTTATTTTAATAAGTATTCATCAAATGTTTTCACACTTAATTTTCTTAGTCTTTTTTAAATTTGCTGATTCTTATGCCATTTTTATGCTTATTTATTATTCGTTTGCTGGCGCGGACATTGCATTCGACTGACACTCTGCTATGCAATATATATGTTTCATTAAAATTTAATTTATTAATTAAGAGTGAATAACAGGTCAATAGGGGTACCCAGAGCAGGAGAGTTATAGGTGGGGACCTGGCATTTTTACAGCGAGCCGGCAAACAGGGCAAGATACGGTCAGAACAATCTCACATAATAGTCCTGACAGTCTCTGTTTCTTGAAACAGCCTCTTCCAGTACTCTCTTACCTCCCCACCAACACCACCACCAATAATAATAATAGTAATTCTATAGCACCTCTCCCCCTGTAGTAAGCTCAGTGAGTGTAAACATAAGCAATCAGTTTAGCAATATCTCTCATATATATATATATATAAAACCATATACATACGCATACTTTTTCTTAAAACTGAAAAAGATGACAAGGTCAGAGAAATCGGTAAAAATTGTGAATGGGGAAGGGCCAGGGGTTGAGCTCTTTTCATTTGTCGAAAAGATGGTAAGGGACTCACAGACAGCACCCCCCCTCCCACTCACCAACCCACCTGTCTTTTCCACCCACCCTTTGCCACCCATCATAATGCTGCTCTTTTGTGACCTGTGTAGCCACACAGACGCCCACCACACTCGCAAGCTACAGACGACGCGACTGAAAGACAGTAAAAAGCCGCTTCGCCAACCTCCGGTTAATCCCCGCCTGGCCGTAAACCTTAATCTCGGGATACATCTAACTACCGGATTTGCGTCCCAGGTCTGCCGGTCCCACCCAGCGTGTGCCGTTGCCGTACAGGTAGCATGTTGCCGCTCAGGTAGTTTGTTACAGTACAGGTAGTTTTTTTGCGGTACAAATCAGTACAGGTAGATTGTTGCAACAACAACAACAACAACAACAACAACAACAATAAAAGTCCCTTTTACAGCTCAGCCAAGCCAGCAAGCAAACTTATTGCAGTATACATCACAGTCATCCACGACAATCACAGTCAATATGAAACGAAAAACAATGCGAAGTCTTTAGCAAGGATTCGTTATCAGTGGGTGATCACCGCAGATTAAGCGGCAGAGACACAGTTTGGACAATCAGGTAGTTTGCCACCCAGAGGATCGTCATGCATCAACAAGGGTCTTAAAATACAAAGTTTTGTTTGAGATTTTCTGGCACATTGGGGGTAAAGAGTATTGAGCGACCAGTGCTGGAAAGGGAGAGATTTCTCCGGTGTCCTTAATGATGACCGCGGCCATTCGATGTACAAGAACGGCGCTCGAACATCAAAAGACGGGGAGGACAATGATGACGGTGACGATAAAAAAGATTAGGGCTACGACTGGATGTTAGTGTTTTACTGAGTGATCGTGTTACAGCAAAGTAGTTTAGTGCAGAAGAGGAAATCGAACCAAGAACCAAGAAAATTATTGTTAGTATACATTAAATTTTTTTAAAAAGAATGTATACAGTGATTGCAAAGGAAGACCATTTTCATTGTTTTGTTGAATTTTCTCCCCTTCTTCCACAAGCACAGATGTGAGTGTCACAGCCGAAGACAGATGTACATTGCAAGGCAACCAACCACTCTACAAAAGTCGGTAAAATAACTCGATATTTTCTGTAAATAAAATCGTGCCAAGAAGCCTGACCTGCCGACACCAAACAGATATCACGGGGACATCTCACAGGCTACATTCACGACTAAAGATCTCTCTGGGATCTCAGATCGCCGACGCCAGCGTCAGACCCGAAAAAAAGAAGAAGAAGAAAAAAAGAAAATGTACGAATTTCAGGTGCGGACCACGTTTTCAATCCCGATGGCCTTTCTCTGACCTCAGAGATTTTTCATTGCTTAGTGACGGAGAGCTTGGCCCTGTCCTGCTCCATCGAACAGCAGCAGGCCGCAGCGAGAGCAAAAGAGAGGCCATTCACATTCATACGAGAAACGCGAGTAGGAAAGCTTTAAACATTGAGTACCGTTCAGTCGAGAAAAAAATTATAACTATGTTAGAAAAGTCACACAAGGGTGGACATACAAACTCATCTCTTTTGCTTTTTTTGTTACCCCCCACCCCCACCCCCTTCTGCCGACCGTTCATCGCCCTTAATAATTCACTCAGCGAAGCGGCAACAGTGAAGTCTTCAAAACCCGCTTTAGCTCTTATCACCGGGAGACGGCAGTTTAGTACCTTCGCGTGACCATAAATCGTTATCGTTCCTTCTCCTCACCTTCTCTTGTGCACTGAGGCGTGGATCTCCCCAGTAATTACTGTAGTGTGTGCGGGGAAAACTTTTTTTTTTTTTTAGCCAAGCTTCAGGTTGGAACGCGACCATGCGTGTCCTCCCCTCCCCAGTCCTCTTCCACTCTGTGATGTCATGCCAGCAGACTTCCTACCCCGTCATGCTGGCGTGACAAGCAGAGATGGTGTGGCACCCTAGCTACGACCGAGCAGTCAGAGGGCGACGGTACATGGCTGCCACGCATGCGCGGAGGCGTCGAAGTAAGTGATCCGTTGTGGAGTGAAATTAGTACGGCACAATAATTGAGTCATAAAGGAACAGTTTAATATCTCTCTTAGCTGCAGGGGTGCGCTGCATTGTTAAAAAAAATATTGGAGAAAGAAATTAAGTGGTTTCGACTTCTTATTTCATTCGTGGCTGCAGATGATGGCTCTTGCAGACTGCGGAGTACGGGGAGGAAAGGTAGGACACTTAACTCTGTTCGGACATACAACAAATAAGGTCGAGCGATGTTTTTCTCTTGCGCCGGATCAAAACGGACAGGTAGGGTAGGTTGAAGAGTAGTTGATCAGGTGTGTAAACATATCAAACACAGTAACACTAACATGACACCAGTGCCATAAGTACATTTGACATCGGACTGAAAATAGGTCACAACTGTAATGGAAGTAACACTAGCCATGATCCATAGGTCCCGAACGATCACTAGCAATGATCAATAGGTGACAGCTGCAATGGAGGTAACACTAGCAATGATCAATAGGTGACAGCTGTAATGGAGGTAACACTAGCAATGATCAATAGGTCACAGCTGTAATGAAGGTAACACTAGCCATGATCAATAGGTCCCGAACGATCACTAGCAATGATCAATAGGTCACAGCTGTAATGGATGTAACACTAGCAATGATCAATAGGTCACAGCTGTAATGGAGGTAACACTAGCAATGATCAATAGGTCACAGCTGTAATGGATGTAACACTAGCAATGATCAATAGGTCACAGCTGTAATGGATGTAACACTAGCAATGATCAATAGGTCACAGCTGTAATGAAGGTAACACTAGCAATGATCAATAGGTCACAGCTGTAATGGAGGTAACACTAGCAATGATCAATAGGTCACAGCTGTAATGGATGTAACACTAGCAATGATCAATAGGTCACAGCTGTAATGAAGGTAACACTAGCAATGATCAATAGGTCACAGCTGTAGCTGTAATGAAGGCTGTCCTAGCCATCAGAAGTTTAACAAAAAACCCCGATTTCTCAGACTTAAAATTGAGTGGTGTAAGCAATGATCTGGTTGATAGTTATTTTTTGAAGAAATCGTCCATGAACCCTCCGTCAGATGACCTGTCCGTTACAAGGTGTTACTCTTTCTTGAATTACTATCACTGAGGTGGTATAAGTAGTACAGAAAGTGTAAGATGGCTTAAATGTTCTGATACGATTCGTAAAAGTATTTTTAAATGTCTTCTTACCAGGTTTCGATATTTTGTTGGTGACCAAAGAGGAGCAACAATACAAATTAGTATTGTTATTGACAATATAATCATTATTGTTTTTATTTATTGTTTTTTTAAATAATCATTATGATTGTTATTTACATCAGTAAATAGTTAAAAAAATATTGTTAATATAATAATAATAACAAGAAGATCAAACTGACGTTCTTTGAGCCCTTTATGTTTAACTTTACTTGTTCCAATAATTTTAATTTACCTAATTCAAAAACAAATGCTGGGAAACTGTAAGAACAGAATATAGTCAGGAGCAGGATTCTTTCTATGACCTCTTTTGTTGTCTGCTTTATTTATTTTTTAAATACTGTCAGATCGACTCTGTTTTGTGTGACTTTTCCAGAGCTCAAAATATTTTGGTTTATTTGTTGTTGTTTTTTTACTTTTAGCGCAAAATATGTTATTGATAGTCCACAGAGATTTCTTTATGATAATGGGACGAAAAAAACCCTAAAAGATTGAATAACAATAAAAAGCATCACTTTAAATGAGACAAAGAAAAATAATACCATGGCAGTGAGCATTCTCTCGTACGATGGTAACAACATAAGTAAACTGTGCTGTAATTTACTTTTAGCCTTTTCGCTAAAGAGAAAGGTTAATTAAACAGCAAAATAATACAGTAGCAACAAGCATGGAAAACCGCGAAGAAAATGAAAATAGGAAAGAGAGAGAAAGAGATATAGAATAAGAGAGAGAGAACAGAGATGGGGTGAAAAAGAAGAGAGAGGGATATTTCATATTAGCAGGATACCCAAAGTTACATGTTTTCAGCAGCAGTTTGTTCAGCAGATTGAGAAACAGGACAGTTTAAATGCAATCAAGAATTAAATGTTACTCCGCAATTTAAAGCTCACCATTTGTTATATCTTACTCGCACACTAAACGACATATTAAGAAAACAAGCACACACAAACACACGCGCGCGCACGCACACACACAGAGATATAAAATATACTATCATTAAACATTTTCAAATAAATTAATGAGCGCCTCATATATATATATATATATGGGATAGTATCATAATGCAAAATAATACTAGCTGATAAAACTATTTATTTGTCAGTTTTCACAATAATTGATCTGCCACTCAGTCTTTTATGTTTATCTATAATTGTCATAGAAAGTTAAGAAATAATTTGTGGTCTATTACCTGAGCTGCTTTACACAGGAAAGTATTAAATTAATAAATTTAATTGTCAAACTGTCAGCCATGGCTTTCTTTCTTACAGAACACTTGGAAACTGAATGTTTTTTCCCACCCATCATCATATTCCCGTCTATTGCTAGAAAATAAAAATTGAGGACCGGGTTTTCACATCTATTCCTAAGAACGAAAATTAAAATGAGGTTTAAAAAATTTGTCTTTATCACAACAACGTCTGAATAAACTTTGTAAGAGAAGGCAAGAAAAAGAAATAATACATTTTATTTTGACGGCAGACAGAAACCCACACAAAAAAGAAGAAGAAGAAGAAGAAGAAGAAGATGATGATGATGATGATGATGATGATGATGATGATGATGATGATGATGATGATGATGATGATGATGATGATGATGATGATGATGATGAAAAACGATTTTACCGATGATAGAAGCATCGTGTCTTTTTCTGTAATTTTCTTGAAACGAACTCGGGTGAGAACGGGCATTCAGGAATAAAATTGGCAGCATACGAGCCTCACTGGAGTTCACAGTGGAGCTACTGAATAAAACAACGAAAGATTTTTCACTGAATGACGGGAGAATGGGGGGGAGGGAGGAAGGGGTCAAGGGTCAAGCTCGCGCGACGGTCATTTCCGGTGACGTGTGTCATTTTCGCTAAGATGCACAATTTGATTTATTTTATGTCTGCGAAATTTAGGAGAGCCGGTCGGTCTTCCGACACCTTTGATTGTTACAGTCTTGCCCAGATTTCAGAATCTTCACGCAGCCCACTACTTGGTGTGTTGCACTCAAATTAAGAGGAAAAAATTTCCTAAAGTTATCACATGATAAATTAAATTAATTTAAGGTAGACAATCCCTAATAAAGATTGAAATGCTGAAATGACAGTAAATGCATTGTGACAGGGAATTAAGTTATAAAATAACTTAGCAAAAAAATGAATAGCATTCTTGCCAGAAACTTACCATAGACCAAAGAATGTAGATATGTTTCATACAAACAAAAATCACTGACGATGTTATCAGTAAATCTCCTTGCTGTAAAATGGTCTCTCTGACGAAGATGGAAAATCTTCGAGACCATAAAAAAACAACCAAAAAAAAAAAAAATAACAAAAAGCAGCAGATATATCAACGTCTCGACAAAACCTCGAAGAATGCATCGCAAGGAGCCGGCAATTTCCATTATTAAACGTGTTTAATTAAATTCTTAGTGTCTTCCCATCTCGCCCAGCAAAATTTCTAACCGTTTCCCACCGTTACCCAGACACTGTGTCGCCACAGCTCAGCTCTTTTCTGCACAATTTTGTAACAGTTCCTTTTTTTTTTTTTACAGTGCATGGGACTCAGTTAAAACTAGTTTCTCTATGGTCAAAGCAATCAGACATTTAGGGGAAAACAACAAAAAAATTGTAGTTTGCTCGTGTGTTGCTGGCAGCATCACGCTGCGACCCAAGAGTGTTTTGGGAGTTGGAAGGAAGCTTGTTCGGAATGTTTTTTTTTAATGTGATAATTATGCTAATAACCAGCCTAAAAAGCAGTTAGTCACTACCTACTCGTCCCATCTGGAATCTCTTTCTTCTGGCAGAGCTGAGACAGTAACACATTCTTCAAAACGCAGTGAAGTAAGTAATAAGTTTGTCCTTTCATTAATGCGAATATTATGGCTTTTATACTAAAAAAAATAATAAAAATTTCTATCACCCTAGTCTGCGGGAAAGTGTAGAAAAAAAGTGTAAGCATTTTACCGACATTTTCATCTTTTAGTTCATAGATGACTGACCTAAATGATGACAATTTGTAACTAAAGATATTCAGTTTCTTTTAAGTCATAGATGTACCTGATCAGGTTTCGAAAGTTTGTATAATAAGTATGTTGAAGATGTCCGCAAGTTGATATCATCCTCACGAATATGGAAACTTATTGCACGTGCTAGATTGACGGTAGAGAAATAATCTACACTACAATTATCAAGTCACTCAGCGTGAAAGCATTCGTCATCAGGAGGGTGAGATAAGAGGTATCGGATTCGGATCTCGTCGCTGGCCCACGGAATGTAGCTTTTCTCTGAGGCCTGTTTACAGGAGTAGAAAATATCGACCTCCAGTTGTTGACTCTGGGTAAAAACACCAAGCATCTAATTTGATGTAAGGTCCGAACCTCTTGAACACGAAGTGTCTGAGACACCGGTCTCTTTCTTTCTTTGTGTCTATCTCTCCGCCTTTCCCAAATCCAGCAATCAATCTTTATTATGAGACCGATGTGAAATAAGGAAGAAGATCTGACTAAATAAAAACAAATTATCGTATAAAGTATATAGTAATACAAATCAGATAGTGATTTAGTATTTAGTATAAAATCTTTTAATTTGATTGTATTATTATTAATATTTTTACTAGTTGACTATATGGAAATCAGGGATCTCAGATAACAATTTTAATGTTCAGTAAGTCTTATCACTCACTATATATCTCTTGTTTTTTGTTGTTATTGTTGTTGTTGTTGTTATGTTTTTTTTACCCTCTCTCTCTTTCTCTCTCTTTCTGTCTTTTTCGGTATGTTTCTCCCTCAGTCAATCTGAGCTGAGGGCAAATGATGTCGGTTCTGTAAGGGTCTTCAACTGTCTCAACCCTTGAGAACGATACTAAAGACTAGCTACCACTCCTCCTACTACCCACGTTTCTCGCCGAGGCTTTTCGAGTCATCGTTAACGTCAGGAGACCTGTCGGTGGTATAATATATGCAAGGCGACCTGTTGGTGGTATGTAATTTATGGCAAGCGACCTGTTGGTGGTAGTGTAATTTATGCAAGATGAATTATATGGGCTAATTTAAATAAGATGACCTGTCAGTGGTGTAATCTATTTAAGGCGGCCTCCTAGGTGTAATAATAATAGTTTAATATATACAGCGCATTTTACCACACGGCAGCGAGCTCGATGTGATTTAAATGTCAAAGATGACAAAAAAATTAGCATTACAGATATGAGCATCAGTCCACCCACAATGAGCGAGCGAGAGATAGCGAGAGACAAATCACAAATCTTCATTTACGAGGGTAACAGATTTAGCAAAGTTATTCTTTTTTTACAGTTAGCCCTCGATCTAAGGAAAGGAAGAGAGGGAGAGAGAAGCAAACGCGGAGCACAAAAAAGGGGAAAGAGTGAGAGAGAAAAATACAAACTGTTAACTAGATTATAGAAGACTATATATAAATATGAATAGATAAAGATATAAACTTTTAAATCCTTTTAAGACATAAACTATAATATAAAGATACTCTGATATTAAGATACAGAAAAATTAAGATATCTGCCTGTTTATCAGTTTTGATCAATGCCAGGTCATGTCAAATGGATCTTTATCTGGATGAATCTGGCCGCTGACTGACAAAATCATTGATTGAATTACTAATAAATCCGACCAAAATGAAACGATGCAAAGTTTGAAACAAAACGTAAAAAATGTGATCAAAGATGTCAATATTTTAAGATATAAACATACATTGTGGCATAAAGGTGCACCAGAAGGTCAAAATATAAAGATCGAAGATATTTTTCCACAAAAGAAACACTCGACATATATATATATATATATATCTTTAAAATTCAGTATTTTGTATATCCAATTTTATGAAACTTTATATATATGAGGGAAGGGGTTAAATAAAGTATCATGTAATACATATATATATATATATATAAGGAAGGAAGGGGTAAAATAAAGTATCATGTAATATATATATATATATGAGGGAAGGGGTAAAATAAAAGTAATATATATATATATATATGAGGGAAGGGGTAAAATAAAGTATCATGTAACTATATATATATATATGAGGGAATGGGTAAAATAAAGTATCATGTAATATATATATATACATATATGAGGGAAGGGGTAAAATAAAGTATCATGTGACTATATAAATATATATATGAAGGAAGGGGTAAAATAAAGTATCATGTAACTATATATATATATGAGGGAAGGGGTAAAATAAAGTGTCATGTGACTATATATATATGAGGGAAGGGGTAAAATAAAGTATCATGTGACTATATATATATATATGAGGGAAGGGGTAAAATAAAGTATCATGTGACTATATATATATATATGAGGGAAGGGGTAAAATAAAGTATCATGTCTCCAAAAAAAAGTAAGAAAGGGAGGGAGAATCCTCTTTTTTCAAAACGTCACTTCCTGTTTTATGCTGCACTTTCTGGAATTGCGTGCTGGGTGATCTTCTTTGCCGGGTCACGAACCTTGTATGTGAAACACTGCCGGCCTTCTCGGTGGACGTGCGAAAGGGGAAGCAGCAGGAGGCGAATGTCAGGTCGAGCACGCGCGTTGGAAATGTGCAGGTCATGCGCATCCCATTGCCCCTTGTGGCCTATTGGAAATGTACGCTGTGGTGATGCAGCTGTCTGTCAAATTTTCTAGACACGCCCCATCTCTGCATGTCGCTGCTCATTTGCACTTAAGCGTACGAGAGGTGGCAAAAGAATATTTTTGATTGATTGATTGATTTATTTATTAATTTTTGATCGACTGATTGATGTCGTACCGAAATAGAACCAATCTTGACCAACCAATATAATGCGTTTTATTGTCTGGAAATCGTTCGTAGCAATTGGTTGATTGATTGATTAATTGACTGACTGCTTGACTGATTGAAAATCATCCGGGTTACTAGCCCCGTGGATGACACCTCCGGTATTCACTGACCGCACTAAGACCACACCCCTTGAAACCTACTTACGATGCTGAAGACCAAATCCTTCAGGAAGCTTGGTTCCTAGATGCTATCAAACGGAACATAAAATAAAGCTGTCTCAAAAATGCGAAGTGGGATTTTATTTTTACTTTAAAAAAATGCTGATTTAATTTAATTTAAACTTATTAAGTCACTGAAAAAGCAGCCAACGATAAAGTATCGATCATATCATATGTTAATGAGGGGTTGGATAATCAGTGAGCCTACCTTTATCACGGCATGTTTTTTTTTTCCAAAACCGAGGTGAAATCTGCGACGCCCAAATATTTCTAGCTCGTGAAAACAAGAAAAACCCCGATATATTCGCTCAAACGTATTGAATAAGCATCCTTTAAAGTATTGAACCCATTCACCGGAACAATAATTTTTTCCTTAGGTTAGCCTTAAAGAAGCGTATTATGTGACCTTTAAAGGAATTCCTCTAACATCTCAATCATTGGTGAGTGAAGTGTTAAAGTCCACTGTTTTCTCAGGGCCAGCTTGTGTGTGTGTGTGTGTGTGTGTGTGTGTGTGTGTGTGTGTGTGATCGGTACCTTTCTCCCCCTTACTCTTGTCTTACTGTCCCCAACCCTCGATGAGTTAGGTAATCACTCAACAGCTGGGTCAGTTGTGAGAAATACGCCGCACCAAAACAGGCATCGAACCGGGTAGTGTTCTCGCCACTGTCTTCGGAGGCCGATGTCTTAACCATTCTGTTATCTGCTTTCAAAATTATGACCTTTGCCCCATGGCAACAAAGTGGAAGCCAGACACGTTAGAGAGAGTGAGACAAAAGTACAGAGATGCAGACTGGGAGGGGGCAATAAAGAAGAAGCAAATTATCTTATTAGCCAGTCTGGTATTCAGGTAAGTAGAGGCAGTCCAAAAAGCTTGATTGCTGCCGGCGACCAGGTTCGCCCTTACCTCTCTCCTCACATCGCTTTTACATGTCGTCACGGGTCCCATCATTTGTTAGGATCCGGATTAGGACCTGGCCTGACTTCATCTTGCTTTGTCGCCGACAGTTTGTCGGAGCACCAGGGACTTACAATAACCACAAAATATCCGGCATGGCGGGCAACAAAAGGTCAGGCTCGGCTCCCAGCACACGTGGTAAGCCCAAACCTGATACAGCTCGTCATAGTCAGCACCAGGTCGCACCTTTCACCTCCACCTCTCTCCCTTTTTCCCCCATCACACCATCCTGACCCCTCCTCCACTCATCATGTACCCCTCTACGATATGTTTACCGGATTTCAACCATCCCCCAAAAAAAACCCGTGGTGCGCGCAAAAAAAAAGTATTTTAAAAAGTGTACCTTTAAAAAAAGTTTGAAAAGAGAAGTAAGAGAAGAGAACCAGCAATTCATCAACTTCTGAGCTTAAATTTATTTTTTTTCCCCTTCCCGAATGGAGGGTACCCCTTTTTTTTCTCTCCCCTTGAAACGAGTTGCTTGCCCTTCTTTCACTCTCCGCCGTTCCGCTTACCTCGCGGGTTTATTGTGAAGGCATGGAAAAAGAAATTTCAAAGGGACTCAATGGGCGACGTTACACGCCCGTGGAGTGAAAAAAATCAGCTTATTCACGAGCTCGCTAAATGTTATGAAAGCTGTGCGTAGAATTTCATTACAACCACGTTTCGGCGACCGTCTTGCAAGCATAATGCTGCCTTTCCCCCCAACCCTATCCCCTTCCCTCCCTCCACTCGCACACACCCCCTACCCTTTTCTTTTCTTCGGCGCGAGGACGGTGTCGTGGTTGTTCGTTGCAGGTTCCGAGAGTCATTCTTGCTTCTGAACAAATAATTCTACGGAATTTACCCTCGCTTGTCAAAACGTAGGCTCCGGGCCCCGGTGCGGCGGCTCCAGACTTCATTTTAGCGAACAAGAATATGTTTAATGCAGTGGAAAGTTTGTCATTCGGAACCCCAAACATGGCGATTTAAATAGGCTCGCCCATGCATGACTTTTCAGCAGGAAGTATGGGGGAGGGAGAAAGAGAGAGAGAGAAAAATGGTGGACCATTCCGACTTTTCTTCGGGCGCCACACTTCCCCATCTTTGTTTTTGTTTTTTGAGGGGCTTTTTTTGCGACAGCTCCGGTTTCTAACGACTGTCCCCGCTTGCAATTCGAGCACCCCGCATTCAAGACCTTTCCCGGACTTAACAACAGTTTATTTTTTGCATGCTCAGTAAGCCATAAGATGCGAAGCTTGCCATATGCATGCTCTCCCTTGTCAAGCGGTGTCCTGCAGAAACGTTGCTCTCTCTCTTTCACAACACACACACACACACACACACAGATTGAGAGAGCACACAAGCTACGCCATAAGGCGTTTTTGAAGCTGTGAACCTTCGTTCCTTGTGGCGGCGTGATTGGACTTCATTGAGGAAACAAGAGACAAAAATGGCGGGCACTAGAATCTTGCTGACCCTTTCCTGTCGGCGTCATCGACTGTAGATTACAGGGACTCATGGGTCGTAAAACAAGAACAAAGCGCCTACGGAAGGATTAACGTGCACGTGCACAAGACGTCCTCACTAACGTCAGTTGTGTCTCTGTTTATGGACACCTCGCGACAAAATAAAACTATCGTTGTCAGAAAATTTGTGAAAGATGAAAGAGAACTAGCTCCCGGGTTCACTGTAATCTGTAGTTATTCCCCCTAAAGATTAACCTGTAGAACAAGTGGGCGCTTCTTTCCTCCCCCAATTAGCCACCCCAACAAAAAATTAGCAAAAATAAAATAAACTACAAACCAAAACAACCAACCAAACAAAAATCCTGACAAACAATATCAGATACTAGATAAAATAACATATCCCCCCCCCCTGCACCTGAAAAATTCAGGCTGTGGTCATAAAATGAACAAAGACTGGAATGAACAAAGAGACAAATAAACAGCTGAAGTGTTAAAAGGAAAAAAAAGTCAGATCTGTAATCCTAAAAAAGCAAAGATTACTTAATGAACCTACAGACTGTCCCCCCTCCACACACGAACTATTAATAATTTCTCTAATTGAGTTTCATAGTAAAACAATTTATGCATTAAGCAAGCACAATTCAGGGGCCAGTTGCACAACACATTTTTAATTTTAAACACTTTTAGGCCTTAACTCTATTTAGATAATTAGTGTAAAGTACACACCACAATTTAAGAATTTTTAAAACTAAAACTGCTTTCAGTAAGATAAAGTCTGACTTTCCGTCCTGTCAGTACAATTTGTTGTATGTTTTTCTGCAATGTATCAAAATGGCTAAGAAGAGATTTTGCTTCTTTAGAACAGTTTTAAGGTTTAGAAACGTGTTGTGCAACTGGTCCCGGAATGTCATAAAAAATTACTTTTAAGAAATTTTCCATATTTTAACCATATCATAATACGGATTTAAAAGTGGATGCAAGAAAGATGTATAAATGTGCGCGCGCGTGTGCGTGCGTGCGTGCGTGCGTGCGTGATAATGGGCTCTCTGCTTTAGCCTGGGACTTCCGAAGTGCATGTTGAACACAAGCTATTACAGAATATTTTACCCTGCTACAGACAACTCCCTCTTCTACGACTGTTCTCGTGATGGAACAAAGAAAATATAACCCTTACTTTACAGTGCCCACCCTCCCCAGAACCTGCTTCCTTACTGGCGGTAAACATCTGGCGGGCGACATTATTAGTAGCCGCGGAACCAGCAGACGACAACGACCCAGCTTTATTCAAGGCAAAGAAAAATGCGGTTGCCTTTTTTTGGCTACTCAGTCTCCTCCTGGGAATTCCAGACTATCACGCACTCCTGGGAAAAAGAATAGTTTAAGTATAATTATCCAACATGCTCTTCGTTTCTGAACAAAGAGAGTTGATGGAATGGAAGCATTTTGACAGCAATCTTAAGCAGGCGTTTTTTTATTTCGTTATTTTAAAAAACTTGTTTTCTTTAGGATTTTTGAGCTGTTGCGTGAGTGTGGTATTGAGAAATTCAAACTAAGAGAAAGAAAGACAAACGAGATAGAGGGGATGTCGAGAAGAAGGTTGTAAAGAGTAAGACAGATGGGAAGGAAGACGAAAAAAATTGACTGACTGACTGACTGACTGACTGACTGACTGACTGACTGACTGACTGACTGACTGACTGACTGACTGACTGAGCTAAGAGGGGTTAGTTCATATAAACAGTCCAGGTTCCTTTTCCTTTAAAGCGAGGTCAGGGCTCATTTGCAGACCTGATAAATGTCAGTTTACTGATTGGGCAACTCCTTATTAACATATTTTCGAAACTCTCTGATTGGCTGCAACCAAAGTTAGCTCAAACCACGTGTACTTTTCGAACAAGCAAAATAATTTTTTTTCAAGTCCAATGCACATTTTGTAACAAATTAATAACAGCTGTGGAACCTGATAACTTGGCAGGAACATGAACCCAGGAAAGTCCTTGAGCGGAAAGAGGGAATGGGAAAGCTAGCTCCGCAGCTGATGCTATAGTGAGATATATGTTTCTGACAAGGTAGGCTTCTACCACACATTCATCGCACAACTTCCCCCCCACCCATCCCGTAAAAAAGGCCATTCGAGAAAGAATTTCAAGTATTCTGCGTCAGAACATTTAGCTCAATTTTTTTCCGAGCCTTAGATCGTCCGTTCTGTGCCATGTTCTAGGAGACCACGTGACTTTGTGTCTGTGTTGTCTCAGTGGACCGCTCTTAAGCAAAGCACAAGGGGACTTAATATTTTTAAGTTTTGTACATTTATTTTCCAAAAGGCGTTGAGAGTGTTTTCGGTTTTATTAGAGTTCAAACCTTCTTTTTAGAAATTATCTTTTATAATTGTTATAAATGCATCAAAAGATTATGTCAGTCATTTCAGTGCTGCTGAAAGAGGACAGGAAAACTCGAGAGTAAAAGAATCTCAGAGACAGACAGACCCTAGAAAGGAGTTAATATTAGGGAGCACGTCCATATTTTTCACGCTAAAACTGCGGGGCATTTGTTAGAAAAAAAAATCCGCAAAATCCAAAACATATGCATTTTTGTTTTCAGAACTTGATCGGGTGGATAAGAGTTTTTTTCATTTACAGGCCCATCATCGAGAGACGAAGTACCGGGGGTGGAGGATTAAGAGCTTGTCGCAATCTTTTTACAAGTCCTTCTCCTAATCCCCTCATTTCCGACGAGCGTTTGAAGTGAGGCTATCTCGCCCACTGTTTTCGCCTCCGTCTCCAGGCGACGGAAGAGTAAGAGCCTGACAGGCGCAGGGAGTGAGAAAATGAGCAGCTAACTCTGCCTAATCCGGGTAATTTCGTAAGACGTGGTCTTAATTGCGAGGGTCTTGTCTGTGCATTCAAGTAAACACTTTCTAATTTTGCTTGTCAGAGGGTGAGCCAAAGTGAACAAACGAGGAAGTGATGAAGAGATAAACCAGAGGGTTTATTCATAACCCACAGGCAGTATTTAGAAAACAGTCTACAATAAACAAACCGAAGGATGCAAGAATACAATTCGTAAACAAAATATGACTGTTTCTGTTTGTGTGTGTGTATATATATAAAACACAAACAACAGAATGAACAAATAAATATGGTGAGATATATAAATAAATATATAGCGTAGCTACCTCAATGTTCCTGTAATAGTATAGAAAGCTTGTAGAATTTCTAAACAAGGCATTATAAAGAAAATATGCATTAGTTGACATATTAATTTGCTTGTTACTTCCTTTTGCTCTGCCAGACTATAACAGATACTTTTGGTAAATTCTGTTTAGTTCATTAACGTTTTAGAAATGACCAAATATATTTATTTGGTAGCGTTCGGATTTACAAATAAATAAATAAAAAGAAAGCCGTAGCTTGTTTGGTATCTATGTCTACCGAATTAAAATAAAATCACAATTAAAATAGATCTCTTTTCAAATCCAAAATTATTAAAAATATTATGTTGTGTGCATTTGTCGACAGCTTTCGATAGTTTTTGCATCGCTACCTTTGTGCATGCAAATTGTTCTAAAAATAAACTAGTATAGTACACCAATTTGATTTCTGGTAAAAGAAATATATATATATAGGTAATTAGGTAAACATGTTACAGAAAAAAATATTTATTTGTTTCATAAATCAGAGAACTACAAGTGAATCTACTCCTGAAATAAATCCCTAATATTTTCCCAAAATCTGTATAAGCTAGGTTTGGACATTTTTCTGATGAGTCCAGACCCACGATAGACATAAATCATTCAGTGGCAGTAATATCATTTGAGTGAATCATTTTCACGAAGCTTGTATGTAAGCCATTCAGTATTGATTGAAAAATAATAGACATTTGCAGGACTTACCAAGTTGTGCCAAACAACCTAACAATCTGCTTTACTCAATCCTCGTAAGAAGATTCAAGTTGACTTCTTTATTACCAGCTTATATTCAAACTTAT
Organism: Marisa cornuarietis; assembly: GCA_004794655.1. NCBI lineage: Eukaryota > Metazoa > Mollusca > Gastropoda > Architaenioglossa > Ampullariidae > Marisa > Marisa cornuarietis. The sequence continues at coordinate 3,670,526 of SMMW01000521.1, forward strand.
GAAAACAAAATCCTCCAATTTCAGAACCATGCAATAATATTGGTGAAATCCACTGAGCAGCCAGAGCAATTTGGATACCAGATGATGGTGGCACCTTTTACATTTTATTTAGCAATAAAAGCATTAAACTAGAGGCCTTGCTGACCAGGTTCTTATGAGAAGCGAAAACAAGTTTCATGCTGCAAATGAGTTTGACATATGAGTAAAGTACATTGTAGACGGCATCAAATTGTTCGAATTTGAACAAGAATTTTTCCATGAATAATGCAACAAATTTACTTTTGATTTTTCTCCCCCTTGAACTAAAGAAAGAAACAAACAAACAAAAAACCAAACAAAACCAAGTTAAATATTTAAACAAATGTTTAAAGGGTGGTTTTGATTTTCTGTTTAGAGGGTGCAAGAAAGAGAGGCTGGGGGATACACAGAAAAAGACTAGGTATGAAGGCCAGAATAGAAGGGAAGATCAGCCTTTTCTGACCTCTGAAAATGATGTTCATAAACAAAGAACAGAACACATTTGTTTCCTCAGCCTACCTATGCCGATCGTGTCACAGCTCATTCTTCATGTTTAAAACTAATTTAGTAAATACTGGGTATTTATGTGAGAAGGAACAGTCAGTCTCTGTAATTATCAGTCCGCCATCTACTTACAAAGTGTAGATAAACGCACCTTGTGGAGGTTTTTTTTTAAAGCCGAGACACTGTAAACATCTGGGAGGTAGTAGGTGTATAAGGATGTAGGCCCACCACGTCTGCTGCCACAAGCACGTCACAGCCAGCACAACACGGTGCTTTTTATCCACCCGGGAATCAATACCCTGACACGGTACAGTCAGGGTACACAAACCTCCTGTCGCCGACCTTGAGACCCAGGCGTGCAGTGAAGCGTGGCCGCATCTCCCAGGTTTCTCTTTTTTCACTCACATGAAAGGGATGCAAGATCCTGAACTGGCTTACATGTAAGTCTTCTTTAAGCCACAGAACTGTCTAGTGTAGTCGTACGCAAAACTTTAAAAAAAGACCCAGAAAAGTATGCCTCCAATCTTTTGCTTGGCTGTGCATTAATGAACAAGCATCCTTTGAGCGGCAGACACTTTTGTTGTCTTCCTTGTTTCCTGCTTGAGCAGAGAGCATTGTTGTATTTTTTTCAGGAAAATCCCAAGATCTCTAGTATGTTTTGGTGGCGCTGCACCACCTGCTCCCAGCCAAGGTTAGTGGGGTGGGCTGAAGTTTTTCAGAGGCAATACAGGTATTTTTAGGGTGACACATCACCGCGAGATACGGGTAAACCGAAAAATAAGACTCAAATCATAAGAAGAACTTAGGCCTGTGTGCAGGAAGGTGACCTCAACAATCAAAGATACGGGAGACAAAAGCCCCCAGCGGCTCCAGTGACTATTGCTGGAGGTAAACTGCCTCGTTCTGCAACCTCTCACAGAAAGTGAACTATCAGGGCGCGTATAAATGAGTCCCATTTGTATTGGAATCTCAGGAATTTCTTGCCTTCTTTCTTCAAGACGAACGGAAATAAATTTGTCATCGATGCCTTTCATGGATCGTAGAAACTTTGGCTCCGTACAACAACAAAAGTGGATTTTGATCCTTTTTAGCTTTGTGTTGCCAATGGTTAGTGGTCAGTTGGCTTTCCTCCTAATTTTCCTTCAGCCATCCTCTTTAAATATTAATGACCTTTTTTAATAATTGGCAAAATATTATTTTGGAAAAATAATCCAAAGCTTTACTTTAAAACAAAGCATTATAAATCGTAGAGTCCCAGATGTGAAAACTTGTCCTTAAAAGCTCCTTTCAAAAAATGTGCTCATTCAGTGCGAAGCACATAAACAGAAGTGTTTTAATCATCGCCGATGACAGGCACAATGGTAAGAGAGGCACATTGTGGCAATGTGCGACCTTTGAAGCAAAAATGTCACGGCAACCCAGACTGGGAGAAGCTAATACAGTTTTGAATAAGAACCCGGCTGTTCGGTGCTTACACAGAACGTCAGCGCTTTTCGAGTTCATGAATGAAGCTGATGTCTTCTTTTATGACTCTATACCTGGCATTTCAGTGCTGACATAGAAATACTCTTAAGCTTTTGTGGTCTTTAAAAAGGATTTCTTTTTAATGTGCGACAAAATAAACTTAGCTTTTATGTCAAAGTTCCCGAGACTCGACCCTAACCTTGTTATTATTGTTGAAATATGGCACTCGGCAAAAAAAAAAAAAAAAAGAAAGCGAGACGACAAACCGCTGCTTCGTGGGTATAAATTCCTTGAATGTTTATTCTGTTGCCGGAGTTCAAGAAAGTGTGACAAAGGCCAGTTGTGTGGTCGCCATGTTTAACGTGGATAGGGATTTTAAAAGCTGATTGTGAGTAGTGCAGAGGCCAAAGTAGGGAGGAAGTGGACATGTCGCAAAAGGAGGAAAAAGACTACCAACAATTTTTTTTTAGCGAAATTCGTGCTAGTGGCTCGACTCTCTACAGTCATGGCTTACCGGAAGCGGAAGTCAAAAACCCCGAGAGACTGGAGAGCGCATTCAAACGAAAAACTCGCTGTAATGCGCGAGGGCACTCGGCTTACCATCAAGGATGTCTTAGCATGCATGCACACAGGCACGGAATAATGCGAAGACACGCACACACATGCGTACAGACCCTACCATTATCTTCATATTTACGATCTCACTTGTAGTATGACAAGTAGACATAAGGTTTAAAAAGAACAAAAGAGAAAGGAGAGAGGGAATTGGAGGAGAAGAGAGTGAGAGAGGGCAGAGGAAGGAGAGTGATACGGGGAGATATTTTAGAGACTGAACAAGAATTAACATACTTGCCACAAGCTAAAAAGCGCATTGGAGGAAGACGCTCTGCTCAATCACCTTTGTCGCAAGCAGCTGCTCACGACAAAAGCAGTCTGGATGATGATTCCTACATTAAAAAAAAAAATTCAACCCGCAAACCAGGCGACGGATACGTTGGGTTTCTGTGCACACGACACGCACATTTTGCGCACGCCACGCAAGCCGCTTGCCACTGGCCGGCCATTGGCTCGCCGTGACGCTATTTCCGGGGCTTTGTTTATTGGGATTTGCCCCCCTTGTTCTGTCAGAATAAAAAGGCAGGAGTTCCTACATCAAAGGACGAAAGAATTAGCATGTCCAATGCTTTTAGATTCGATGACAGTTTGGAACTCTAGAGTTGCGATTAGTCCAAAAAAAAAAAAAGGTGGGCTGGTTGGGTGGAGGATGGGGGGAAACATGAAAGGTTCTGGGGAATCAAAGGCAAATCGACGTTTGACACAAGATAGTTCTGCATGCTGCCAAAAGAGTTGCGTCTTTGAAGGTGAAACTCTTGCATGCATTAACGATTTTTCCCTTTCTTTCCAAAGAAGCTGAGGTGGCGTTTGTTTTGCAGTCGAACATGTCTGCTACGAAAACACATAAGTATGGGGGGGAGGGGGAGAGAGAGAGCGAGAGAGAGAGGGAGAGATGAGTATCGACTAAAAACAAAGTTACAATTTACCAAGAACCTTCATCATCCGTCACAGAAGAGCCATTGTGCCAGCGACATGTCTATTGACCAGGCTGGTGCACGCAGTGTGCGATGTCGATAAAAGCATTTCTGCCTCTAAGCTATAAATCGTTACAGTCCAACGAGACAGGTTTCTGAAGTGGACAGATAGGCGTGCAGGCAAGCGTATGTCTCCGCCTTTCTAGGAAGGAGAATGCAAGGCGGGAGTGGGAAGGGTGGACGTGGGAAGAGAGGAAGAGAATGCAATTTCAATATGCCATACGTCATATAGCCAGAATGCTGCGTTACCCTTTGCCCTTTCTACCCATGTGACCTCCATTATGAGAGGGAAGTCTTGCTGCTACGTCTGCTTCTCGGCTTAGACAAAAAAAAAAAAAAAATGTATTTTTCAGTTTTAACAGTCGTTTGCTAATAGACGTATCATCCTGAGGGAACCTTTTTAAACTCTCGCGTTACAAATAGTCGGAAGTTTTTGCGGCGAGGCTGAGAAAAGGGAAAATTAGAAAGACAGAGAGCACCGTTAGCTTGCACGGGTGCTGAGAGCAGCCTTTGATAAGAAAATAAACAGCAGTAGTAGAAGTAGTGCAGAAGATGGGGAATATTTATTCTTCTACACGCATGCATTCATGCACTCAGGTATGCACGCACACCAATATTCGAACACACGCACGCACTTACCACAGGAAGATATTTGTAGAGAAAAGCTTGGTAAGTGAGAACAGGAAGCGAGAGGCGACATGATTGAAATGCTGATTGTGAAGCAATGAACAAACAGATGAACACACTTAATAGCAAATAAGTGTATTTACAAAAAAAAAAAAAAAAAAACACGCCTGGAAATATAATAATCGGAATAAGTAAATAATTTTCTCCTCAGAAAAGTATCTCTACAACAGGAAAAGAAAGAAAGAAGGTAAGGAGAAAAAAGAAAGAGAGCAAGGAAGACTAACTCACTGATGAAAAGCGAGCATTTCAGAAAATCTCCATCCTCTCTCTTCCCTTCGACGCGGAAATATTTACAAAAAAAAAGGAAACTATTAGGTTTAACGGCCACAACAAATGGAAGAAAATTCCTGCATACCTTTCAAAAAAGAAAAAACAAACAAACGCAGAAATACACTTTTTAGCACTGGCTTTTGGTAACAAGAGAATTTTGCAAAAGATAAGAGGAAAAGGAGGAAGACATAGTCATACAATTTCCTAACACGCTTCATATTTAAAATAACTCAAGGAATTCCTCTGACATCACTGAGGCTTGCTGTCAACACAAACACTTACTGCAGTTATTAACGGGATTTATTTTTTTTTAAATGCCGGCGCACTCGTAATTCTTACCACTCACTGAAATAAGAAAAAAAGGAATCATGATAGAAAAAAATATGTTAGAGAAGTATGGAAAGTGGCAAACTTGTTCAAATAACTGAGTACAGCAGTAGGTGTGACTGCTAGAATAATGGGATTGGCGGACGAGCACGCGCGTGTGTGCGTGTATGTAGTGATTACTATGATGTAAATAAAACAGGGATCTGATTAATGATCAGTTTAATTAATTTATATTAATTATTAGTGTTCATTAATTTATGTTTTGATCGGTGTTGTTTCCTATTTTTAATTTAATCAAATGAAATAAAAATAGGGACACCCGTTACAGTTAGGGAGGTAGGTACAGGGTAGGAATGCTGTACGAATCACGTGGTTACTGTGACTTCTGGGTACATCAGTCTTCACGATGTGCACAGTGTAGGTGAGTAGTGTGCACTGTTGCCCCTCAAACAAACATTCCAAGTCTGGTTCTTCTGCACAAAACCTCACATCGTAAGTTAGCCACATTGTGGGGTGGCTACCCCTCCTACCCCATCCCACGCTTTTAAGCAGATATTTAGGATAAACTTTATATTTAGCGACAGAAGCAGCCATGTCGAGAGCAAATTCTTCGCGAAAATAGATTTGTTAAAAATTATATTGGCGGCAAGAGACTGAAAGAGGAAAAAATTTTACGAACTTTTTTCTTTTGCGTAGTCTTGTTTTAGAGGGTAACAATTATTTTTGTGCGTTTGTCAGTTGGTGTGAGCGTAAATTTGTGCGAGCGAGAAAGAGAAATAAATAGAGAGAGAGAAAGAGAAAGTGTGTGTGTGTATTTGTGTATGTAAGTGCGAATATGTGTGTGTGCTCGTTTAAGCGTGTTTGTACGTGTGTTTTGTGTGACATATACATGCATGGGTCTGTTTGTTTGGTGGGCGCGCGTATTTTATATAGTAAAAATTTTCAGAGGTGACAACTGCACTTCAGCTAAAAAGAAAAACATGAAGGGAATAAATGGTGTCATAATTACAACAAAATCACTTCTTGATTGGTAATGATATTGCTTCACATAATTTGTAAGGTATTTACTTCCGTTTTATTAGTTCTTCCGTTCTCAGTGAAAAATATTTTAGTCATTATAATTTTAAGCATATAATTTTAGTTCTGTACGAAATAATATTAATAAAAAGTAGTAGTAGCAGTAGTCTGTTTCTAGTTTAAGAATAAAATAGAATTATTTTACATATGTCGAAATATTATTAGATAAAAATTGTGCAGGTTTATTAAGCTTATTGTGTTTTACAACATAATTAAAATATAAAGCAGAAGAACGAATATTGTTTAACGTGAGAAGTAATACAGGCTGAGAGTTAAGAGCTACTGGCAGAATCTGCTGAGTGTATAGCAATAGTAAAATAAGTAAAATAGTAAAATAAAATAGTAAAATAAGTAAAAGCGACTTACATAGACTTCTCAACACTTTTACATTATTTCCGAACGGCAAAATGCAAGAATTGTATAAAATAAGGAAAAAACTAAGAAATAATGTTTTCATTAATAACGTTTAATAAGTAATAAATGTTGATAAACAAATAAACATTTTATAACTATAAATATGACAACAAAAAGATAAAGACAAAATAAAGAAATTATTTACTTACGAAACTTTTATACAAGAAGATATCACTTTTTAAATTAACATTTCAGGACATAATATATAAAACAAAGGGGTTTACAGTAAGCAGTTAAAATAAATTGAGCGAAAGGTGTAAAAACAAGTCAGTCTTCAGAAATCTCAGAAATTATATTTATTTAATTAAAATTATTTACGTCTGCATTTAAATGATGATTGTTACTAATTGCGATACACCTGAGTGAAGGAAAGATGCAAAAGAAGGTGTTTTTCTATCAAAAGACCAGGAAAGTGCCAATTCTGGAAAAAGAAAAGATTACTTTTCGTAGCATAAAGATAATTAAAGCATGTTGTCTTTATTAATGAAACTAGAGGATATACAATATAATTTAATGTACTACACAATAATGCATCCATCTTAAAAAAACTGGATGAAAAAACTCTACATTAATTTACATAATTTTCAATAGAATGAATCTAAATAGTTCGATCGGTATCCTTAGAAAATGTACAGTACAGTAATGACAAACAGGCGAGGACTAAAGATGAATGAGGAAGTCCTGGCGGCAGGTGAGATACCTGCGCACGGCGAAAGTCTGACGGATTATTTTGTTTAAGAGTGGCGGGCCCTATCAGCTGCCGCGTCTATCCATGTGCTCCCCCCAACGCCAGGTGCCAGGCAAGGGACGACTGACTGACTGACTGATTATTTTGTTTTAAATTAAAATAAAATCAGAAAAGAAGGAGTCACAAGTTAAAGCTTACTGGCAGCTCCAGCTGTCCACTTACACTGGCGATGAACAATGTCTGGTAAACATTCTGCTGTAATCACAGATTACTTACGTGAAAGTCAAACTGCTGGGTGAGGATTTTAAGGTAAACATTTTTTTAATGTTCGCCTGTTTTGTAAACAGCGATATTTTGTTTGTACTCTCTAGTTGAAAACATGCCTTTTGCTATAATTTTCGATTTGCAATTTGATTCACGACATAAACTGTCAAAAAACAAACAAACAACAAAACATAAACGAAAGAAACAAGAAGAAAATCCTAACTCGAAATAATGAGATGTACTAAACCCATTTTCTCGTAACACGTCAAATACATTGTTACATGCATTATAATTTTATTATAACATTTTTAGGCAGTTTAAGCTTAAATATGAGCAATATATTGCCTTAAAAATAAAAAAACAACCTGTTACAACAGCACAAAGTCAGAAAGTCCAAACAAGTATTAAAAGAATTCATATCACGTGACAAACAGTGTTCTCGCGATTATGTGAATGTATTACGGCGCTAGTACTGGTTCGTTTCTCACACGATATCAAAGTACGAAACTGTTATTCTCTAGCTTCTGGTAAAATTCATAAAATCGGGAAAATCTTATTGACTTGTAAAATGTTTAGTACATAAAAATATTTATTTCCCTGTAGCGCGCGTTTTATAATCTTATTAGCCGGAGAGGGCTCCATGATTTATGAGGAGAATAGTTTGAAGTGACGGCGGTAAATGTTCAAATCAGAACAGCATATAACAACAGCAAGCAGGCATACCAATAAAAGCTTGGAAAAGGAAACCATAATTTTTTTTTGTCTCCGTGCCTCTAAAATGAGAGAAAATTATCGCTTGTATTCTAAAGAATACCACGAAATCATCCCAGAGACAACCTGACTGAACACGCACTTCGACAAAAAAGCTTCCAGGGAGTTTATGATGTATCAAAGACATTTCTTATGATGGAACGATGTTTAATGCTTTCAAAACATGTGTCGCAAGGGAGCATGTTTTCAAAGCAGTGAGAGATGCAGCAATCAAACATTCTCCGTGTCTCTTTCTTTTTGTGCGTTTCTGGCCAGAATCCTAAATGACAAAATGGTTCAATGTTCATTGCCGCTTCAAAACTTATTCCCTAGCGTAGTATTTCCTAAGGCAACGTGACCTTAAGGGGCCACGATCCTTGCAAAAATTATGCGCATCGTGAATTTCTCGCTTTCTGCCCAATGGGCATGCAGCACAGTGAGTCACGTGGTACAAGCTTGTTACAAAACGGTGAAACGTGAATCATGCAGCTCGCTTGACCCTAGGTGACCCCGTTAGAGAAAGGGGTAGTGTGGAGGGACGGACAAAAGCGTCCAGACCGGACACGATTGATGGCCGCACTCGATAAAGACGAGATTTGTGGTGGTATTGATGTTCCAAACCCGAAGATTATCCCAAATTTTACAACTCTCAGAGATGGCCGTTGCCTTCCTAGCGATAAGCGAATAGGCTTTGTCCGCCTGGCATTTTTGAATATTTCAGAATAGAAACATTGCTAGGTTGTAGGCAGACTGTGGTTAGACCTGGTCCTTTCCAGCGCCTACCAGAATTCCTCTTGTTCTTCATCTTTTTGTTTATATTGTTCTTTTTTTTCTTAATTTTCTTCTTTTCAATAGCTGTCTGTTTAGCACCCTGATGGCCCCTGTTTCTATGTGATTGTGTTTTTAAGAGCACCCGCAGTGACTCAGTCCATATCTTTTTATAAGAGTCCATAATATATAAAGCACATTATGCTCAAGACATTAACATCCACAACATACGGAGTTATGTGGTAAAGTGTGGGAGCAAAACAATTAACCAAAAAAAAAAAGAAAACACGGTCTTAAGAACGTTTTACTGATTTATCTATTTATTCATTTATATATTTAATTTTTCTTATATTTACCTCTGTAACTTTTAATTCAGTTTTTTTTTACAAGACTTACAAAGACAGAAGTGAAGATTATTCTAAAAGAATTGTTCAGAATCTAGGGGTCATACCGATGGAAATCTACGATTCGGTATTAGCAGCTGCTTCTCCAGATGTTTTAATTTGTTTCTTGTTTATTTGTTTGTTTCTGCAGACTAAGTGTATCAAATGAATTTATTTAAAATTGATTGACGCAATTTCCGTTCAGCGTTTCGAATTTCTACTTCATAATGCTGAATCTATGTCGGGAAAAGTTGACATATTTCAAGTAATTCTGACAGACCCATTGATTCAGTCCGCTACATAACAAACAGCTTCGCATTCTACGCTCTTGGTTCGGTTCCTCATTAGGCATACACTTTTTTCGCATTGTGTTACCATACAGAAAACTATGTGCAACGCCGCAAGCACGTAAAATATTCCCTGTAACCCATATAATTGGACACAAAAAACTGTAACTCGTTACAGTTTATACATCATTTTGGTAAAGACATCTCAAACTATTTCACCATATATAAATGTAACCTTTTCAAAGGAAGTTGATTTTGTTTTAAGAGTTAAAGCAAGTCTTGTTTACCCGTCAAACATTAAAATAATATAAATCGTAATGACTTATTTAATATCTTAAATTAAAGAACATCTTATTCATATTATTGGCATTGATAACCTGTAAGACCCAATGCAGTCGACGAGACCCTCACAGGACTCTTTCTTGTGACAGGGTACAGGTTTGAGCAAAATACTGTTTTCCTAAATTTGGGTGAAGAACCTTCTTCCATTCTCGAGATACACGCCAACAGACACTGAGAAAGGGGTCACAATTGTTACGCCCACCATTAACCTAATTAACCCACAGTGTGACTGGCTAAGCTCTTCACAAGGTACGTGTATCCATACACTAGTCTGACGTCTGCGTTGTTGTCTTTTATTCAGTGCACGGGAATGTTTGCAGACGTGTATCTCGAGAACCGAAGAAAAGGTATTCACGCATAATCATTGGAATAGTATCTTGCACGGAGCTTAACCCAATCACTAGAGACAAAAATATGCACACCACCTGTTCTTTCAGATGCATCCCTTTATCTTTCAATCATCTATGCACCTTCTAAATGTTTCTCCCTGCCAGGGGCCAGTTGCACAACACATTTTAGGCCTTAACTCTATTTAGATAATTATTTTAAATTTTAGAATTTTTAAAACTAAAACTGCTTTATGTAAGATAAAGTTGTTTAAGTCTGACTTTCCGTCCTGTCAGTACAATGTTTTGTATGTTTTTCTGCGAAGAATCAAAATGGCTAAGAAGAGATTTTGCCTCTTTAGAACAGTTTTAAGGTTTAGAAACGTGTTGTGCAACTGGCCCCAGGGCAGCATTTCCTAAAAATAATTTAATGTTAATTTATAGAACGCTTTATCCCACATTCAAAAGTTAACTCTAAGCCATTGACGAAAAAATATAAGCACACAATAATTATAATAATAACGCATACATAGACGCACGCAATAGAACATGCAAACTTTATGTCTATAGAAACCCATATCACAGGATGAAAGATATGTAGACCGTATTAGCTCCTAGCTTGCTCAATCTAGTTGAAGTATTGGAAGCAAGGCTGCAAATGCTGCTATCCGCACCATAGTCCAGTAAAGTAAAAGCTGGCTGATATATCGCCCTGTTCCTGCCTGGTAGTGCAGTGGTTAAAGCACTTGCCTGTCAACACTGCAATGAGCGGCTCAGGGTTCAGATCTCGTCTCGGGACACTGTATGCGGACTGGGCGTCGTGGGTTTTCTTCGGGTACTCCGGTTTCCTACCCCTCCCTCTTCCCAATAGTGTGAAATCGCCGTAAGGTGAAGGCACTTTCCTACTAAACAAACCAACAAACCTGTCGGTAAAGGTCAAGGCCCTTCACAAGACTGACGTACGTCTGTAGCAGACTGTGTAGTCCATGTCAAAGGTCAGCATTTGCATACAGTGTAAACTGCATTCCGCATTCCACATAGCAGACACGCAGGAAGACACTTCTATAGTAGACGTAGCTGTAACTACAAATAACTGACCGATTAGACTTTCCTGGGTAGGGATGCTTGGAAAGACTTTGGCCTACTGAACGTGCAAATCCCGCAGACTCACGAACACGAGAGTCAGCGATAGCAGGGATCTGTTTGACGGGGAGGGACAATTCACTTGCTGACCACGTCACAGCGACCAATTCCTTGACCAGCAGGAGCGTTGGCCCGACGGACCGGACACGGAGGTGGGGGCAATCAAAGCAGTAAATTAGCCTTGTGATGGATAGTCCGCGCCTGGGGCTGCTATCCGGATCGCTCAGCCGGACGACCAGAAGAAGTGAAGCGTTTTCAATAGCCACTTTACCATTGTCTGTCACAGTTGTGAGATAGGATTATCAAGTACTTAAGCGACTTCGTCATCGTGAAAACTGGGTATATTATAGTTACGTCCTCACAAAGACTGGATCCGTTATGACTACGTCCTCACGAAGACAGGATCCGTTATGACTACATCATGACGAAGACTGTATATATTATGACTACGTCCTCACAAAGACTGGATCCGTTATGACTTTGGTCTAACGAGGGTTCATTGAAAACACACACGAAAAAACAAAAGAATGAAAGAATAAACAAAATCTAAATAAATGAATAAATAAATAAAGAAAGAAAAAATATCGCTAAGCTGTTTTTGAATTATATTCCACGAAGCTCACTAGCTGATATGCCAGAAACCAGCGGTGTAAAATTCAAACATTAAGCCCAGAAATCTACTAAGACTAGATGAGAATACGAAAGCTGCCTGTAAACTAGAGACCCCGAAGATGAAAATAATAGTTAAGGAAAAAATGTCCAAGACATTACCACCCATTTGATATAATACAAGTATAACATATTGTTTAGCGACAGTTTCTAGACATGGTCTCCCGAGTCTAGTGAGATGGCAGGCCTGGGAGGCTGAGCTGAGCTCCACATATGAGAGGTGCCGAAAATCTTCTGCATTTTTAACAGCTTTAGTGTAAACAAAATGTTTTCTAAAACAGATTCTTCATGTATAATATTCGATTCTTCTCAATTATAATATTTTCACAAAGCCTTATTTATCTTTGATTCCAGCACAGTTTTCTTTTAAACTAACAATAGTTACTGGCTTAATTATAGAAAGTCCCTCCTTAATTTGCTTTCGGACCCAGGAAAGAGAGTGTCAAAACTTAGTGTGTCTTCTCTTACAGCTAAACAAATCTGTATTCCAAAACGAGTTTCTTTAGTGACAAACGTGGCATATATATATATATATATATTGTGGCTGATATATGTGGTTTTCAAAACATGAGCGAATACAACGGAAGGGAGCCGGGACTTTTGAAGTCAAGAAACTGCTCTTAAATGTTTGCGCTTCCGTACAGGTTTTGCATATGCGTTTACTTTTCCTTTACATACCGAGAGGATAGAATTGTGTGTGTGTGTGTGTGTGTGTGTGTGTGTGTGTGTGTGTGTGTGTGTGTGTGTGTGTGTGTGTGTCAGATTACTGGCAACTGGACAAGAAACTTTTCTGTTCGATGTGAGTTCATCTTTCGTGACTAGTGAGGCGGCGAGCTGCAGGGAGACAGGCTACCAAAGGGAGAAAGACGGGGTCACGATCATGCATTTCAGTGGTCAAACGAGTGATTGACAGGAGCACCATTTCGGGGGATAACTTGGCCCCTCCTCCAGGAGCAGACCGGAATACTTTAAATAAAAAACATCCAACCTAGCAGACGACACATGACGGGGCCCATCGCGTCGAAGGAAGCCGGGAGCAACCAGGAGTCGACATAGGATGCTAGCCTCTCTCTGAAGCCTGGAATCCCCCCCCCCCCGCGATCCATAGCAACACAAGGAAACAGAAAAAAATGAGAGTGGTTCAAGAGGGACAGACAGAAATCTAATAGTTCTCAAATTTTTGTATTTAGCTTTCATCGGCTCTTTTCCACTTTCACCAAAAATCGGAAGTGATGTATTCTTGACGCCAGCAACATGCGCAGACGTCAAGAATGTGTAACCCTGACTTCCTGTAAAGTATTCAGCAATTCCAACGAAAGAGATATACACAAGTTGTCTTCGTTTCGACCAGAAACACTCAGGGGGTGGAAAAGCTTCACAATTTTAAGCATCACAAATGAAATAAATAAAAATAAATAAATAAATAAATAATTATCAGTACCATCTGGTACAGGGTGATGTTTGCAAGTTATTGATTTCTAAAGGAATTTATTAATTATGACAGTTTTTGTTTTCTCTTTTTAATTTCGTTTTTGCTGTTTACCATTCTCCTTTCTTTCGCTACTCATTTGTTTGTGTCCGTTATTTTAACGCGAGATGTCTTATTTTGGATATTTTTTCAATTATAAACAATAGAACAAACATTTTCTTCTCCGGTGTAAAGTTCACTCAGCTCTCAAACGGCGAAATATAATGTGTTTTTAATTTAGTCTTATAATAGATTTCCTCTTTCTGGATGTGCGCCGAGGCCTTTTCAGGATTTTACCTTCTAAGTGCTAGACAATGACCCGTGCTTCCTTGCAGGAGGCGATGCGTCTGTCTGGAATCAACTGAGCGTAGCCAAGCGGAGAACTGTGGAAAAAGTGTTTTGCACAGCAGTCATTTTGAGGTAAGAGCATTGAAAACACTTTGAACAGCTCCTACTCTGTGTGCGTGCGTGCATGCGTGTGTGCGTGCGTGCTTGCCCGGGAGGGAAACATTTGAGAGAAAGAGAGACAAAACAGTACGACTGAAAAGATATTTTCAAACATGTAAACTCGTTATCGAGTTAATCCGGATGGATGATCACACGCAGTAAACATTATTTCCCACCAAAAACTCGTGCAACGCCCATACAACACTGCGACCGTCCGGCAGTTCCAATAATGAAAACGCGCCACGCGCCTGACCTCCGCCTCCTCACCATCGACAAGTCGATGACCACCAGCGGGTGCTAGTGACCGCTGGTCAGCAATACATCTTCTGCCCATTACCGGCCGTGACCCCCAAGCCATCAGACTCCCCCCCCCCTCAACCCAACCTCCCTTGCCATTCTTCATTAACACTACGAAGCTGTATCCGTCTGAGACTACCTCTCTCATCAAATGATTTACAAGAGTGTTAGGCGGCGTCGGGAAAAGAGGGAATATCTAGAAGACGACGACGACGACGACGGTGATGACGACGACGACGACGACGACGATGATGATGATGATGATGATGATGATGATGATGATGATGATGATGATGATTCCTTTTTGTTAAATTTACTCCGGAATTTACGGGGCTCTCTCTTGTAGGTGGCGGTCCGGTGGCCCAACGGTTAACGCCTGTCACTAATACAGTGAAGGTTGGCTGTCCTGGGTTCAGTTCTCGTCTCGGGCACGCTGTTCTTTCTCTGCATGTGGCATCTGTTTACAGGGCTGGCTGCCTTGCCGTGATATAGCCTTAGTTGCTGGCTCGGCGTAAAACACCAGTTACAAAAAATCTCTCTTGCAGGTAAATTTACATCGTGTTTGCGGATCTATCTTGTAGGTAAATTTAATTCGGAATGCAGGTTAATTATATTGCGGGCATATTTAAACCAGGATAGTGTGTCTCTTTTGTGGGTAAATCTAATCTGCACCGGGATTATGAGCCACTCTTTTATGGGTAAGTTTAGACTGGAATTATGGTTTTTTTCCGTCGCTAAACGTATAATGGGACTAAGGGTCACTTTATTTATCATTTCATTTATAGCATGATTGAAGGTTTTTCTTGTAGCTAAATTTACACCTAGACTGAGTTCGCTATTTTCATTGGGATTTCATGACTCTCCAGTAGCTGTTTGCATCAAAATTGAGGCTCTCTCCTCTAAGTATTTTTGCACCGAAATTAAAGATATCTCATGTAGCTAACTTTACATCGGAATTAAAGATTTCTCCCGAAAATTTACATCGGAATCGAGGATTGTTTTATAGACACGTTTACGTGGGAATTGATGGTCTACTCAAAAGCTAAGACTACATCAGAAATCAAGTTTTTTCTGTTAGTTTTGTTTTTAGGTTTACACCTTCGATAGTGGTGATGCTGCATTATTGTGCCTAATGTGTGGATACCGGGTAATGTGTGGGACGGAGAAACTCTCTCTGTCTGTCTGACATGCCTTCCCTAGCTTTCCTCTGCATGCTTTTATTCATTCATTCATTGACTCGTGTTCTCTTTCTTCTGTCTGGATTTTTGCTGCCTTTCAGTCTATCGGTTCGTGCGACCGTCCTATCGTCTGTCTGTCTGTCTGTCTTCTTCCTTTTCGCGTTCTTTCTTGGTAAAAGGAAAACTAAACTTTTCCACTCACTTGCGCGTTCGTTCTTTTTTCCTTCCTTCTTTCTTTCGTTCTATTGTAAAAACGTCTCGGCCTAGAAAGATTTAGTTAGTACATGCACGACATTGAACAATATAACATCACGGGATATAAATATTTTAGGAAGCTGTTCTTCATTAGTGCTGTATTCAAAAATTGAACACCCACCCACCTCACCCTACCCCCTTACCTGCTGTCTGGAGGCTCGCAGGAAGAGAAAAGCGGTAAGAGAGGTGTAACGATAGTTTGTGCGCATGATATCTGATATTATCCGATTTCACTAGTATTTTGCTGCTGACTTATAAAGTTTAGTTTCATATGCTAATAATTGTCATCGAGCAAACATTACTGACACAAACTCTGTGCTACGGACGGAGGCGAGATGTGCTTCAGTCAACGTGACGCTGTGTAATGCTATGTAATGCGAAGTAGCGCACTGTAATGCACTACTTTTTTCCCTCTTATATTACGACGCCGTGATGACAGGCGATGAAAAGCCATGATGGCGTGATAAGCCTTCCTATTCTTCCAGCCCTCGGGGTAAGTCTCCGAACATGGGCTTGCGCTACTAACGGATGCACTTTGCTCACCCAAGCAAGACGGCTTTTTTTTTTTTTTGGTGTGGGCGAAGCCGCGCATACATAGTCTACTCCATTCATCCCTCGACAAGTTCGCTTTTCGACTCCCCTCCAAACACCTTCCCTCGCCCCCCCCCCCTGCTGACAGCTCTCGCAACCTGATCCGGCCCGCCAGGCGGCCTGCCCGAGCTTTCATTTCCACCGGGTGTCCTAGGGGGCGCTCCTGCTGTTAAATTTCAGTTTTCAACTGGGTTCCTGTTCGACAGGGCCCAACCCCCACCCTCTTTTGCAAGCTCCGTTGGTCCCCCCTCCCAGCCAACACCCGGCCGTCTGCAGACACGCTCACTGACTTGGTGTCTCTGGAGGTCCTACAATAGCCGGTAGTGACCTTTGCTGTTGACCCCTTGACAAGCGGCGAGTCGTCCACTGTACTAAAAGTCACTGGCTCATGGTCGTTCGCTTATTACAGACGCGTGTTCCACCACCCGCTTCCCTTCCACGCCTCAGCAATGTGTTCCCGATAAATTCAGGAGAGAGAGAGAAAAGGTACAAAACTATGTTTAAATACCAAAATATGTTCAAAGCTGACCCGAGTGGTGAAAGGGCTATCTGGGAAGAAGCCCAGGGATATAGAAACACAAGAAAACAATATTATGTTATGTTGTAAACTCTTTGAGAAACCCTTTGCCACAGAAAATACAGGTAGATAGTCAAGAGAGCATTTAATTTAAATCGCGGTAAGTCATAAGTTTATAACTTAGATTAGGCAAAAGCATGTGACATATCCTTTCGGAAACATAGGTCAAACACGGTTAGATATGTAGCCTGTCTTTTTGTTGTAAATATTGTCATAATTATAATCTACATCATGCTTGTGACTACGAAAAGGCAATCATTATTATAATTATGAGGGTGCTATTAGCATTATTTTTTTATTTCTTAATGTTTTAATAGTTCTTGTTTACAGAGGTGTTAACATGTTCTGATTAAATGTGAAAATTAGCATCGACACTTTGGCTCTAACGAGGGCCCAGGTGGTGGACCACTAACATGTGCAGGGTTCTCCTTTTTAATAAATCGTTTTTATATTAATCATTTTTTTCAAGATTAAGATATATTATATTTTATCCTTTCGTTCCAAAGAGACATTAAAAATTAGAAAAGTAAAAAAAAGTTACTTTTTAAAAAGTATATCGAATGTTTTGATTTTGTTCTGTTTTTATCGTCTGCCTCTGATCTTATAGGCGTTGCCTCCTTAAAAAAAAGAAAAAAATCCAGTTTAATTTTCTGTGGCCAGCCTTATGGCCCAGCTTAGACAGAAGACTGGATCGTACCCATCGATTAATGTCTGCTGTTATCCCGGACGTACCAGACACTGGATTAATTCCCCCTTTGACGACCAGCCAGTGGACACACTGGAAGCGATGCCAGAACTGATGTCTGAGTTGTCCAGCTCGTAGACGAGGGCCTGTTCTTTATACTGACCCTTATTGTTGCGCGAGACCGCAGCGATAATCTAGGCGCGAGATAAAGTCGAGGTTATCTTGAAATATTTTTATAATCATCACAATTTTTATTACTCTTGAATGTTTATCTTGTTATTTTTCTCCGATATTCTATTTAACCTTTTTATCTCTTTCTTACCTAGTTTGGAGATGGGATGTTAACTGTTTAACATTTACCATAGTAGGCACCAACTTTAAAGTCCAGTCTACGTCAAACATGAAATTGAGGATAAAGTTTCAAACGAGAAAAGAGAATATAAAGCTGTCAAGCTATAAAATTTCTTCGTGATATATATATATATATATTTAAAACGTACACGCAGACTTACTTCTGAAGCCTTTGGATGAGAAGCCAACATGAGCGTTTGAGCCCATGCCAACAAGGTGTTGGTATAGTAGTGGGCCTACTTTAGTGACTGCAGAAAACGAGGCCATAACCTCTTTTCGAAAAAGGCAAGTAATAACTAATATTTTTCAAAGACTTCTGTCTTGTAAACTAAACCAATTTTATTCACTCAGATTCTGACTAGCAACATGTATAATAAACTACACCCAATAATTTTACGAAAAGCTAGTGCGCTCGGGTAGGACTTTAAATTATCAGCCTAAATCGAGAAAAAAATGAGAGATGAAAACAGAATGGGGAAAGTGGGCGAAAAGAAACAAATGGTGAGAAAAAATGAAATAAAAGAAAAACATGGGTTGACAAAAGACAGAAGAAAAAAAAGGACAAAAAGAAAAACAACTAATAAGATAAAATACTGGAAGAAAGAAGCAAAAAAGAAAGAAAAAAGAGGCATAAAAAGATCAAAGTCAGACCAAAGTATTCCTTCATCTTGCCATGTACAGAGGCAAAAAGTGGTTGAAAGGGAAGGGATCACGTGAGCTCGTGTGTGTGTGTGTGTGGAGCAGACAGAAGCCATTTCTTTTTTCGGGATCCGTCGCGCGATGTGCGAGTCCATATTGAAAGAGACAGGCCAGCGACGACGAATCACTGGCCGCACTTATTAGGCCAATCAGCCAAAATTTTCCTCCGTCGTCAGCGAACGTGATACTCCCAATGGCGCGCTCACCTTGTCAAAACATATTTCGTTTTCTGCGAGCGCGGTTACGTCCCCTTCTTGTCGCCACACCACTCTTCAGCGCCGTGAGGCGGAAACGTCTTTCAAAGTCCGTCTGTCGGCGACGGAGAACAGAGACGAGAAAGGACGCTGTGAGCTTTTCTCCCTTTTCCCTTGAAAGTGGCCGGCAAAGGAGATCTTTTGACCCTACGTGTGAAGGAAAATCTTTGAGAGATAGATGCAATTCAGGCAAGCGAACTGACATCCGACTTGCACTCTCACTCTCTCAATCCAATCTTGGCACTGTGCGGAACTCTTTCGCGGCGAAGTCGGAAAGGAGGTGTACAGATGGCAGAGGAACGCGTGTAATGAATCCAGGGAGGCAGATCAGGCATGGACAGATGGTGTCTAAACGCTCACAGCTAGCTGGCCAGTCTGCTGTTCATTATTAGATTCCCAAAGTGAACACAAAAGAAAGGGCGATAAAGTTTAACGGGCGGTGTCTCCTGCGCAAGGAGACAGAACTGCTCGCGCCAAACCCAGTGATCCAGGAGACGCTGGCTTCTCATTATGAGACTTGATTAAGACATTCTTACTTTTAGAATCGAAATTAATCATGAAGTTATAGGGTTCTTTTACCGTCGAACGGGGGTGGGGTGGGGGTGGCGGCGGTGTGGATGGTCGTCGAGGGGTCACTATTACCCTAGTAACGACACCCAGCCCAGTTTTCTACCCCGGTCTCAAAGGACCAAATTCACCCTAAAAGCGCAGTCGCAGGTGTTACAAGGGAGCAGCACCGAAAATGTTTGCTCCTTCCACGTACGCGTTCTAGTTAACATATGGCTGCTCTAGTAAGTAGTTCACATATTTATTATCTATGTGGCTGCATGAGTGAAGGACCTCGCTTGTGGTGGTTATCACATGGATACGGGTCAACGAATTAACTAAACTGTTTAGTTGTAAGCTGCTAACTAAGCTGTTATCTGGTGAGGGACATTCATTAAAAGGACCTCTTGCTTGTGAAGTAAACTATATTCTTGGGTTTGTTTGTTTGTTTTTTTTTAACATCCCAAAGATTCGTTGGGAGTCTTTCATGCACATTACGAAGCCGCGAGAGGCACTGTACAAAGCTTCTACTTTTTTTTTCATTTCCTTCATCATCATTATCGTCGTCGTCTTCGTCGAGAAGAAAAACGGAATATCAGGGTATGACCTCCAGCAGCAGTAGCGGACTGTCTTTAATAACATGGAGACGGAATGGAACAAAAACAAAACCCAAGAAGAATGAAAGCCTATCATGCGGAGAAAAACAATTGTGTGTGTGTGTGTGTGTGTGTGTGAGAGAGAGAGAGAGAGAGAGAGAAGTTAAATAAGGTAGACAATCGATGACATGATACAAAAAAGAATGAAAGATGGACAATTCATGACGAGAAATCAAGAGAAGGAAGAAAGGATGAGAGAAAGAAAACAGAGGGCATGCACTCTGCTCACCCAGCATGAGCACAACTCAGCATGTCTCAGCACTAACAATACCATTCGAGAACTTCGCACACAGTCCATGCGACCAACATGCAGCAGTCCTCCAGTCAAGAGCGAGGACGACATCATGGAAGATGACTTCGGCAAAGAACGATAATTCAGTGTGGCGGTACTCTCCCTTGCCCCCATGCCACGCAGCGCGCACAAGAGCAAAGAACTTGGTGACTGAAGGTGCACTTAAAAAACAAAAGAAGGGCATCCTGATTAGTGGCAAATGGTTTAAAACCTTCGCCGAGTGACTGGATCGTTGGAGGGGTATCTCATTAGAGCTCGGCGTAGTGTAACTTCGAGACCCGTGCCTGTAGGGAACCATTGTTGCTGCTGATTGAGGACGGACTGCCATTACAAAAGGCTCCAAGCAACTCGTCTTTTAGGCGAAATGGTGACCAGGAGACATCGACCAGCTATACGATGAAGCTGACCGGGAAACTTTTATTTCCAGAAATTGTTTTGTCTTTTGTTGTCCAATTTTCTTCTTGACCTCGGCGCTGCTTTAGGTCCGTTGAAGATTTATTTGTATTTTATACGAGAAATGGGACAAAATGAATAAATCATTATTTAAATTGTTGTAGCTTTATGTATGATGGTTAATTTAATTGGTAGCGTCTCATCAGCTCATTAAACCAAAGCTGATGACAGCCTGTTCTACAGGTCAACTTGCTTTGTGAAAAAAAACTATTATTTTCAAATGCAGTTACTTAATTACTTAAACTAATTACTTAAATATTGTGTTAATGATCAATTTCAATAGTATTGAAAATAGTCTTTCATGCTCTTTCTCGCGTTACAGATAATTCTCTCTAAAGCTAACAAGCTGTTTCATCTTGAGGTTTAATAAAAAAACAAAAATCCCCATTTATAATATAGAACACAGAAAATGTATTTATTTAAAACCGATTCAGTCGACAGTTAGTAAGAAGTCTGCCAACAACACCGCAACTAAAATTTCGATCAAAGTGGTTTCATAATTGTGGTTTTAACAAAGAGTCAAAGAAAAGGATAATTAAAGACAACCAAAGATGACAACAAACGTTAACTTATTGGACAGGTAACTGAACATACCGACCTCATTAATTTTCTCAATATGAATTTTTCCCCCCCCCCGAAAAGCACAACTGGTGTTGCTGAAGGCTGCGGGTAGTGCGACAGGTTAAAGATCAACTGGGATGCAAAATACTTTTTCCCAGAATCTGGAAAAAATCCCTTATTTTGTTCTCGAGGTACATTCCTAAAAAAAAAAACAGTCAACAAGACAGACGTCAGGACTGTACGTTGCGAGGGCTCCAGCCAGTGAAAGACATCGGGTCGTAGGTTAATTATGCACATCCATGTACAAATGTGAAGCCACGAATCTTTCTGTGCATGATGATGCTTGTGCAGCGGAAGGATGGCGGTATTCACCCAGAGAGAGAGAGAAGACAAAGAGACAAAGTAAATGAGAGAGAGAGAGAGAAGTAGAAGGGGGACAAGAGAGAGATAAACAAAGGCAAATCATCTCAATGCTTTTTAGCGCACTTTCATTCGTGCTTGGTGGGGAGCTAACGATGACCTCCTCCCAGTTTTGATGCACGTGCGCGGCAAACAAGATTGACCAACGACGTGTGGCGCTGGAGCTTGAAGGTCAAAGGTCGCAACGAACTGACAGGAGACTCTGGAGGCAAGGCTCTACCGCATCAAGACATTTACCCCCCCCCCCACCTTAGCAACATTTCAACCTTCGTGGTTGTGGTGGGGGGGGGGTGGAGGGAAAGGGAGCCCTCTGTTGACCTCGGGTGAAAAAGACCCTTTCGGCATGTCTGTCATAAACGGGGTCTCCAGGTTTGAAATGAAAGTCGCTGAGGCGTGAAATACTTTTTGGCTGTTGCCGAATGCTGGCGGGTTCAGGCTAGTTCGAGAATGATCCAATTAGTGTAAACAAGGTGACGGGATTGGAAAGAGGGTGTAGTGGGTTGGGGGGGGGGAGTAATAGGGTTGAGAGACTTAGGGACCCGTTAGGGGCTGGGAGGGGGAGGAAGTGGGAAGCCTATTCACGATGGTTCCTAATTACTAGCAGAGGGGATGAGCTGAAAGTGTGGAGGGGGGTGAAAGTTAAAGCCGCGAGGCCGACGAGGAAAGAGGTTTCAGCAGACGATGCCGAAAGGCATTCGGAGAAGTTTTAGGGGAAGAGGTGGGTAGTACCAGAAGTAGGTGAAACGGAAGTAAGTTGTTACCCTCAAAATTACAGATGGCTGTGAGAGTCGGGTAAACGAGATCACCGGGTACACGTCATGTAACCACTGTCATGTCGGGTACGGGGTGGCCATGGCAGACTGTCATCGGAAAGACGATCGTTAAAGCATCTGCAGATGACCTCTGACCTCTCTGGGAGGAGAAGATGAAGAGGGCGTAGCTGGTTGTTCGGCAGCCATGGCAACGAGTGGCAGCAGATGGGGTGAAGGGCAGGCAGCGCACGTCACTGGGTACTGGAGAGAAAAAGTAAATTTCTATCCCAACTTGTATCCAGGATGGCAGGTGTCTAAGACGTGCTGCAAAAAAAAAAAAAAAAAAAAAAAGAAAAAGAAAAGTTCTGTCTGCTTTTGTGACCCTTGCTTTCGCTGAGATTGTTTTGATACAAATAGGTGTGGCATCTAAGTAAAA
Source organism: Marisa cornuarietis (assembly GCA_004794655.1). Lineage (NCBI taxonomy): Eukaryota > Metazoa > Mollusca > Gastropoda > Architaenioglossa > Ampullariidae > Marisa > Marisa cornuarietis. The sequence continues at coordinate 3,693,414 of SMMW01000521.1, forward strand.
ACATTTTATTTTGAGGCTCACATGGCTACCAACTTGTCTCAAGTCACATGTCAGACTGAAAGTTTCTAGCGGATTCTAAATTTTCTAATGCAGTGAAGGTTTAAAGCGACTGTATACCCATTTTTCTCCTTCGAGCCCTCTACGTCCTTATGTCCTCACGGCTTTGTCGTGTTCATCAGGATCTTTTGTTCTCAGACAGGAACAACACACAAAAGATGGTAAAGATTTCTTAGTTAATCGGAAAGTTAAGCTCTACTTTATAAAATTTATTCTGCACAAGAAAAGTCCAGGACAGCCGTTGGCTTCTCAATGAACATACTTTTAAAGACATTAATAAAGAAGACTTTCCAAGGGAGGATCATGAACTCCCCGTGCCTACCGCCCCTACCTACTTTGCTCTTGTCTCTTCCCTTTTGTTTTCGTTGTGCTAAGCGAGAATTTCCTGCATCACGGAATCCACCTCAACGCATCGTCTGTTTTTTTTTCTTCCTATATGTCTCCAGAAGTCACATCAAAGTCAAGCATTGAATCTTTGCTTTCATTTCGACGCCTCAGAAAGGGTTGTAACAGGGTAATGTTTCAGCTCTGCTTTCGTTCCTTCTGCTTCGCCTTTTGAAAGGCGCTTAACCACGACGAAGGACAAGATAGAGAGAAAGAGGCAAAGGGACTGAAAAGCTTTCAGGTTCAGCTGCCGTCGTGCAAAGCGATTGCACATACATAATGATTTTGACGAGCATATGATGAAAAGTGCAGTAAAGGCACTGCGGTTTAGTTACTTTCACAGCTTTTTGTCAGAGTGTAGAGGAGTTATCATCTCTTCGCACTTTAGCAGACGGAGAGATGTTACATTTTCAGTTTATGTTGCAGGAATACATCGTTAGACGTGCTAAAAAAGCATAATGGTGTCGTAACACAGTCGGGTATGCGGTTTATTGAATGTGTTTCTTGCACTCGTGAGTAAACCAGGGAGTCTGAGTGTGTCTTTTGGGGGCATGTGGGACAATAGGGGGTGGTGCGTGAGTGCTTTTATGTACTTGTGTGCGAATGTTGTGGCACTCACTCACTCACTCACTCACTCACTCACTCACTCACTCACTCACTCACTCACTCACTCACTCACTCACTCAGCCCCCACCCAACCATCCACTTACGAAGAGAAAGGAAAACGCAAAAAGTGAATGAACGCAAGAACGAAGAAAGAGGAGAAAAAAATGAACGGAAGAAAGAAAACAGGAAAAAAGAAATAACAAGAAAGAAGGAGGATGTCTGAGGAGAAATCGAACAAAAAACAAAAAAGCTTCATTTTCTCAAAGCACTGACCATGAGTCCATCTCTGAAACTAATTTTGTACTTAAATGATCTTGCGGTAAACTTTAAAGCCCAAAAAAGAAAACTGTCATTGTATGATCTTTATAAAGATGCGAAGAAGGAAGGGAAGTGAAAGGGATCGAGATGGCGCCTAATAAACGAAAAGATGAAAGAAAGACAGAAAGAAGAAATGAAAGACAGAGAAAAAAAGAAATGAAAGACATAAAAAAGACAGAAGCGGAGTATTTTTGCTGGCACAGATCAGCAATAAGGCTGCCACTCATATCCTTGTAGTACTTATAGATACAAATTTCGTCATGCATGTTAGCCGATACGACAGATGGTTCCAGAACCTATACCCATGAAGCCTGAACAACATATGCTGCACAGAAACACCCGGAGAAGTGATGGGAGGGGGGGAAGGGTAAGAACAGGGGAGGGGGAAATGACGAGCGAGCAAGAGGTGTGTAGAAATATGAGGTTAAAGAAGGTTCCCGAAAGGGGAGGAGAGGTTGAGAGTGAAGAAATATGCAATATGTCAACGGCTGTGCGTAAAAGCGACAACCCTCTTGGCAAACCTCATTCCTGACTTATTTCCTCCTCCCCTCAACCGTTCCACTACTTTCTGCTTTTCCAAAGATCGCCCTAACACCGGGCGCTGCTACAAAATCCCGCTAGAAGACCGGCTCCACGGGCGAAGTCTATGTTTTTGACATCATTTTCAGGCGCGGAGATTTCTAACACTCGCGCGCCAGGGCAACGGCGGCTTTTGCCTTCATCTTCATCGCTTTCGCACATGCAGGCTGCGAGAAACATGCTGCGTTTCCCCGTCAATCTTGCCGCTCTTGCCGCCGCCGAGGACTCACGGGGGTCACCGCGCGGTGCCGAGGCCGCGTTCATCATGCAAACATATATACCAGAATGATTTACAAGCGTCCCTTGCTGGAGCCCACTGAAACGCAATATGCGGAGAGAGAGAGAGAGACAAAGAAAAAAAAGAGGACATCTTACCTTCTGCTCGAGTAAATGTTGTTTCTTGTTTGGCGACGATTTAGCAGTAAAGTGTTGAGGATGGAGTGGAGAGAACAAAGTGTTTTAAAGGCGCAGTTCTGAGTCTACGATCGAATCCTAGGGATGTTTGACTTTTATTCCCATCCTTCTATCCCTCCCACCAAAAAATACCCCCCCACACACATATCTTTCACATTTAATCCGTGATCGTCCATCAACACTCACGCTTTGCACGGGGTTTTCGTTGTTTGCTTTCCCCCCCTGAAAGTCATACAGTGATTGGACACGCGTGGTGGTGGTGGTGGTGGTGGTGGTGGGGAGGCATATTATTGACTGAAGAACTGGTAAAGGAGTAGGGGAGGTGGAGGGGTGAATCACAAAAAAGGCGGTGAAAACTGCGATGATATTACTTTATCTGAACATGTGCTTGAACACTGCTCACTCCCTGTATCACGTCCTGATGACGGCGTTTCATTCTTCTTTCAATGCGCGGCGTTGAATTTACTACAAATTGGTTCCAATCACGGGCGCTGGGACCCTCAAGTTCAATTGCAGGCATTTGATTCGGCGAATCGTTTGGCCCCCAGCTCGCTCCCTTCTTGCCTTTCTTACGTTCATAAAAGGGCTAGGCAGCCTTTTTTTCGTTTTAGTGAGTCATTGGCTACGGCGATCGAGAGCGAATCCCTAGCAGAAAACCATTTAAATCATAATGTCCCATTCACACGTGACTGGTCCCACAATCTTGCCGTCTACCCACGCCTATTGCAGGATATTCTACTGGGCTCCCAGGCGCAGTCATTGGTTGTCCAGAAAAGACTGGCAGCCAACGAAACACGCGCCACCCGGATTGAAATGTCGGTCGCGCCAAAGCTGTCTGCATCTGCTTAGTGAAATGAATTTTCAATGGGATCTTCTCGCCTCTGGGTTTTAGCTGGTTGTCTGCTGGACTTTTTATTATTACTGATTTTTTTTTTGGTCGCGGAATGTGCCATTTGTGTTGTTTATGTTCGCCTCTTCCCAGAGCTGCAAATGCATGGCTAAATTGATCTAAGCGATATTTACACCGCATTTGGTTCCGCGGTATCGTTAAAGTAATTTATGCAGCAATTTTCACAGATTTGCAGGAGATTTTTTTTTCTTATTCTTGATGATAGTAATGTGTGTCCTGGTTTCGCAAACTTTAAGGCTGGTCTTGGAATTTCTCAATGTCTTTCCATTTGCTCACTCTACGTCTCCCCATCTTTCGCATTCCCTCCTTCTATTATAAACTCACCAATCTCCCATTTTTTCTGTCTCTTTTCTTGTATGTGTTTCTGCATCTCTTTTTTTTCTTTCTTTCTTTTCCCATGTCCTGTCAATATATTAGTCTTTTTGCATGGTTCAAAGAGATTTTTAAAGTCAGTTGGAGTTATCTTGTTCCAGACGCCAAACAGTTTCTTCTAGGTTAGGAAGCAGTGGCAAAACCGCCAGAGGTTGGTTCAAGTAATTATGCAAAGTAGAATATCATAAGCGAAGGGACTTTGGCTGCGACCAGTCCTTGGTTATTAGACAAAGGGGAACGGGTATAATTAGAAAGCCGAGGCTGTCATTAAGAATAGTGCTGCCTGGTGAGTGGTGCACTTCAGTAACTGCAGGAAGCAGCGCCCTAACAGTCGACACAGAAAAAAAGGGTGAAAACCGAAAGGAAGAGTTGCCGTTGGCATGCGAAGAAGGTGATTAACATGTAACACAAACAAGTGCTTCAAGCTCAAACTATACGGAAACAAAGGCTGGTGCTACTGACTGTAACTAAGCTGTTGCGTCCAGCTACAACGATTATGGTACTCATCAACAAGAACACCTACACTAAAACATAAACAAAAAGACCTAAAATAAACATGAAAAAAGACCTACAGTAAACATCAACAAAATACCTACAATATACAGCACGGGCCTATAGTAAACATCAACAAAATACCTACAATGTACAGCACGGGCCTATAGTAAACATCAACAAAATACCTACAATATACAGCACGTGCCTACAGTAAACATCAACAAAATACCTACAATATACAGCACGGGCCTATAGTAAACATCAACAAAATACCTACAATATACAGCACGTGCCTACAGTAAACATCAACAAAATACCTGCAATTAACAGCACGGGCCTATAGTAAACATCAACAAAATACCTGCAATATACAGCACGGGCCTATAGTAAACATCAACACAACGCCGACAATGTACATAAAAACGCCTACAATAAACATTAACAAAAACATCTACAATAAACATCAACAAAAACATCTACAATAAACATCAACAAAAAGAGCTACAATAAACATTAACAAAAAGACCTACAATAAACATCAACAAAAAGGAGCTACAATAAACATTAACAAAAAGACCTACAATAAACATCAACAGGAAAAAATCTACAATAAACATCAACAAAAAGAGTTACAATAAACATTAACAAAAAGACCTACAATAAACATCAACACGAAATAACTACAATAAACATCAACAAAAACATCTACAATAAACATCAACAAAAAGACCTACAATAAACATCAGCAACCCCTCCTACAATAAACATCAACAGGAAAAAAAACTACAATAAACATCAACAAAAACATCTACAATAAACATCAACAAAAAGACCTACGACAAACATCAACGGGAAAAAAACCAACAATAAGCATTAACAAACACCTACCAGAAACATCAACTAAAACATCTTTAAAAAACACTGTAAAAAAGAATAGATAACAATACAGTTCCATAGGTCAGCGGAGCAAACAAATTAAAGCCAATCTGAAACAAAATATGGCGGAAAAGGGTGCTCGTGTAAATTAAAAATGCACCAGTAATTTGAATGTCTGTACGGAGGAGACAAACTCCTGTATGTACTCATCTTACATTGAGGTGAAGACAAGCTGTGTGTGCCCGTGTCCACTTCTTTCATCTTACATTGAGGTGAAGACAAGCTGTGTGTGCACGTGTCCACTTCTTTCATCTTACATTGAGGTGAAGACAAGCTGTGCACGTGTCCACTTCTTTCATCTTACATTGAGGTGAAGACAAGCTGTGCACGTGTCCACTTCTTTCCTGGCAGCTGGAGGCGGTTGCTGCACATTCCAAGCGCCACTGAGCCCAGAGAAGGGCTTGTGACCGGTGAGACATTCTGACAAAGTAATTGCAGCTCACGCTAATGAAAGAAAGCCATAGTGGCGAGCTGATTACGAAGCCCATTAATTGATGACACTGATAATCCGAATAGTGATTTAAATTACTATTATTATGTCATTAGTTTGATTCATAGCTGAAGAATGAAAATGAAACCCAGATATTACTGCGGTAATTCGGTTCACTCGTTCTTCATTTTTTTTTGAGTATATGAGAGAGTTTTCAAGACTTTACGAAAATGTTTTTAAGCCTTTGTGGTTTTTCTCTCCCTCTCTCTCGCTCACTCTTTGTCCCCTCCAGGCTATATTCAGTGCACACGAAGGGTTGGCAAATAACTCTAACCACGCTTTCTAAGCTAGTGACCATCTAATGATGATTTTAGAACACAAGTTCCTTCCGTTTCCAGCCCTAAAATACCTCCTCACCCACTCCACATCCACAGGGGCCACATTTTCATTAGCAGGAAATTACATCAAGTACCAAGTATTCTAGCGCAGCCACTATTTGGAAGCCGAGATTGTCTTTGTTGCTGTGTCGAGGGCTTAGTTTCACTTGTCAAGTTGCTTCAAGCTCTCAGACATCTTACTTCGCTCACCAATCAAGAAATGGTGCCAGACACATATTAAGTTTTCCTCAATTTAAGCGGCGGAACCAGTCATGTCGGCCACAATTTACTTATTTTGTGTTGTTTGTTTATTGTTTGTTTTATTTATTTTCTCTTTTTTAAAATTGTTTATTGTGTGCCTGTGACATCTATGTTTATTGTATACATTTTTATTGTGTTTTATTTATTTATTTTTATAGTTCATTAATTTATCTATTGGAATTAAGACACTCGATATACTGCATAATATAAATTTAGGTCTACTTGTGATCGTTAATCCAGGATTTTAAAAGGAAATTTATTAAATAAATAAAAAAAAAAACGATGGCCGTGTATATTTAGTGTTTGCATAGTGTCTTAAGAGAGGCTCACCGGTCGTAATCCTTAGTTCGCACGACTATGGAGAAAATGCAGTGCGTTCGAAACTGGTTCGGGACCAGTGACTGGAAAACTGCTCATCTGCTACTGAGGTCTTGAGTTTTCAGGGAAGAGGAATGCAAAAGGAGATGAAGGGCTTTCCTGAAGTCTTACTCTAGAAACAGTGAACCACTTACTGTTCACCGCCTCAACGACTAGTTTGTCTGACTTTTTATATTCTCGTAAATGAGTCAGTGATTAGTATAGTCAGGGTGAGATTTAATTAATTAACAAAGGATTAACCTTACTATGATGCTATAATCTGGCAAAACACAGACCTTGTGGTTTGACATGAATTTTAGAATGAGATGTTTTGCTCGTTTTGTGTTTCCTCTTCATAGGAAAAACATTATTTTAATTATTTAATTGAATGTTTTATCAATGTAGTATCATCATTCTAACTATTTAATACCAATTTTTATCAATCCTGTACCATTATTATAATTATTTTTATACTAATATTTATCAATGCCGTATCACTATTCTCTTTATTTAATCCCATTGTTTATCAACGCCAAGTCCACATTTGAATTATTTAATGCCAATGTTCACTAACATCATAATTATTTAAAGCCAATACTTATCAGTGCCGTATCATCGTCACTTTAATTATTTAATGACAATTTTTACGCATGGCGTACTAACACAATAATTATTTAATGCCAATACTTATCAATGCCGTATCATCATGACTATAATTATTCAATGCCAATATTAATGTCGTATCATTATCATTACAATTATTTAATGCATCATCATCATCATCATCATCATCATGATTATTTAATGCCAATGTTAATGTAAACAGTAACATCAGCGATGCATGCGTTTTTTTGTTTGTTTGTTTTTGGTGCTGTATTTTTTATTTCTTTTAATGTATCGTTTTATTTACAAATGCTTATCGAAAAAATAAATTCTAGTAATCACATAAACAACCAGCTGTTCTCAAATAAGCACACGTAAAAATAATTCATCTTTGAAAAAAATGAAGAGGGCAGATAAACTTACTCCGCGATGTTCATTTTAGCGAGTAAGACATATAATATGTTTTTACTTTTTATTTCTAACGAAAATGTTTGGTGATCAAAGAGAAAAAAAAAGAAGTACCCTTGGACAGCGCTTCCTTTTTGTTTGTCTTGTAACTAATTTTTATTCGTTATTTTCTGTGTGAAGCTTTCTCCTCTCTTCCTGGTTTGACAGCTTTGTCCCCACTACCGCCTCCTATGTCGCTTTTCTCTCATTCTCTCACGTCAGCATTGTACATGCCCTCAGATTTCTTCTTAGCCGATGTTTCTTTGCCATACTATCTTCACCATGCCTTGACACTCTTCTGGCCCATCACACAACTGAATCGCAATCTGTGTTGGAAATTACTATACGCTAACACATACTCTCTTCATTGGCCTCTCTTTTTAAAAATAAGGAGAGAGAGAGAAGAAAGGAAAGAAATGAATAGAATAGAAAAAAGGCAAATCGAGAATAGAGTTTACGTGATGTTAATCGTCTTTTGATAGAGTTGACCACCGATGCAAAGGGAGGCTACGCATTGCCACTCCGGAGGCGACAAGAAGATTCCCCATGTAATCGTCCGCACAGCTGGAGCCCAGGGGAGGAAACTGAGAAGCATAAAGCGGCTGTAAAATGAAGTAGTTTGGCCTTTGACTCAAGACGGTTTCGCCAAGAACCAGCAAGACAAAGGATGCTACAGTCTGGGAGCTGCCGAGAAAAGAGTGCGACATCGTTATGGAAGGCTGTGATTAGTACCCTGCGGGGGATGAGGCACAGCACGTGCAACCGTGCCAACTATGGTTACCGGGACCGACGCAGTGACGTAGTAACGTATTACCATCCTACGTGGGACTGACGTAGCGAGGGACGTGTTACCACCATACGTGAGACCTCCGCAGAGAGACGTGTTACCTGCCGCCCTACGCCGAACCAAGGAAGCAAGTGATGCTTTATCCTTCGATGAAGCCATGTCACATGACCCCTACATTTAACTACGTGGCTAATTTTCTTTAAAAAAAAATTGACCTGCCCGCTAAAGCGGCTTCTTAACTGACCCCTTCACAAAGACGTATAGAATGAAAAGAACAAAATCTTGGTAAGATGTTATTCTCTCTCTCTCTCTCTCTCTCTCACACACACACCTTTGGAAGTATACACATGGATGAACGTGACTTACCTATAAATGTATTGATGTTATTGTTTACTATAAATCTTCCCCTTATACCCTTAACGTTTGCTTGGAAACTATTCAGGCGCTGTACTTAGATACCCCCTAGCATGTGAAATGAGGCATTGGCTTTGTAGTTGCATCTTTATGTATGTATCTATGCGTTTCGTGATGATCTGTGGTTTCGTATCTTCAGTCTGAGTCAGGCAGGTTTACACTGTGAGGGACCGGCCATAACTGTTTTAAAAAATACATTTCAATGACTTTTAAGGATCCACGAAGATATAGAGTATAAAAAATATATTGTCGACAAAAAATGGACAGGTTTCAGGGTTTTATGACTCATCGAGGCAGAAAATGGTTTTTTTTTTATTCAGGTTGGTTATTATCAATTATATTAGCTCCGATTTGAGGTTTAAATAAACTTGTGCATGTTTCCCTTTTCTTTTATGAATTGCATCGCTCATTTTGTGTGTGTGTGTGTGCGTGCGTGCGTGCGTGCGTGTGTGTGTGTGTGCGGAGGGAGAGACAGGTAGATACATGTAAAAAGAGAGACAAACAATGTGACTGAAGGGCGTTTCAATCTATATGACTACGGACGTGTATAGGTGGATTGCTGTCTGTCTCCCGAGACCACAGTTGAGCCTCTTGCGAAGTTCTCCGCTGTTAGTCTCGGCGAACCTTAACAATGAATGTGAACAAACCGGAAGCTATTTCGTAACCAGCCTCGTTCTATGACTTCACTGAAAAAAATCGTCTGCAAGCAGTCCAGTAATACAAGTCCGTGGTGTGACAACAGTGTCTGTTCACATTTATACTGTAAAATTTTATTCTCCTTTTAAAGTACAGCCCTCGGTATGCTCGGTAATAAGGCTAGCTCTCGGTAAGACCCCACCCTTCCTACTCCCACCCGGCCTGCTTGTCCAACACAATCTTGCCAGTCGCTTTCTTGCCACCTCTTCCAGCTTTGTGCTCTCTTGTCCACCGCTGCAGCTGACGGCCCGTAAGGGGGAGGAGAGAAAGAGGAGATCTGTACAAACTCTTCAAAGCTCTTTGTTTCCCCAGCCCGTGCGTTTGTCTTTCAAGGAGGCCGCCCAGAGGTGTTATATTACTGCGAATAATTCAATCTACATACGTATTGCTCCCGGACAATTAGATTACTGAGTTAACGAGCGAGGCAAAGGGCGGGGGAGGGAGAGCAGCGAGAAGTAAGAGTTCGAATTTCCTCCCCTTTCTTGGATTAAAGGATTTTTTTTATTGTACCTTTTTTTTTTTCTTTTCACCCCGTGTTAAGGTTTTGCTTTTTTCGTTACCCCTCGTCAGATTGTGTTTTAAACGTGCACGTTGTAAACTTTTTTTTTAATTTCACGAGGGGGGACATTCCAAGACGAAGGCTGGTTATCGTGGGAATGTAAAACTATTGCTGGTCGGTCCAGTGACTCCAGAAGGCCAAACACTACAACAGCAATAATGTATAAAAATAATCCGACCTCCAGCAGGTCGAACGTCACAACAACAATAATAATAATAATTAAAAAACAAACAGCTAAAAAAATTCCGAAAATTAAATAAAGTCGGGAAACAGTAGTCATCTTTGTGTACTGCATGACATTTGAGCAGATTCTTGAAAACTGTTTGAAACTTACTACGACCGTTTTCAAAACGCAGATGCCAGAGCTCAAATTAAAGCACGGAAACCAGTCGGTGAAACATATTATAGCATCACAGTGGCAGTCGTCGTTCAAGATGATCACTCACTCCGTCAATCAATCAACAAAGAAAGAAAAAAAAGACTCAAGTAATTATTCAAGCATGTGAGCAGACAAACGATTTTGAACGATTTTAAGAACACGCTTCGGGAAATGTGGAGGAGATGTATTCAGAAAAAAAGGTCTAAACACAGGCTACTACAGATCCCAGTAGCCTGCTTTGAGCGGTTTGAGCTTCCAGTACTAAGGTTGCCTCCAGCAACTCTACGCACGCACGCACGCACGCACGCATATATATATACATACACACACTCTCTCTCTCCCCTCTTACACATATTCTTTCTCCCTCTCTCACACTCACCCATTCTCTCTCTCATACACCTCTGTTTCGCACATACGTAAAAGCAGAGTCCTCCCCTTTCACACACACACACACACTCTCTCTCATTCACACAGATTTATATTCTCTCTCACATCCTATCTCTCTCACACTTTATCAAATACACACCTCCTTGACACACGCATACACACAAAGACACACACTCTCTCTCCCACACACATTCTCTCTTCATGCCAATGTATATATATATATATAGATTGTATGTATGATAGGGACGAGAGGTGTATGAATGGATAGATGATTGGATGAGTGAGAGGATGTCTTTCTCTCTTTCTTACACTCATTCTTTCTCACTCTTTATTTTATATACATCTCTGTTTCACACACACACACACACATCTCTAATAAACATCCTCTCTCTCTCACACACACTTTCTCTCTCACACACACACATACACACTTTCTCTCTCACACACACCTCTCTTTCACACATACACTCTCTCACACACTAAAACACACTATCCCTCTCTCACAAACTCATCCTCTCTCTCCCTTCCTTCCTTCCTCTCCCACACACGCACACACAGGTACTGCGTTCAGTTTCACCATCAACCTATCCGACACCCATGCCTATCTTCTCCATCCTTTTCTACCCCACCCGAGAACAGAATCTACACTTGGGGATATGAACGATGTTAAACAAAAATGATACAAATATCTCACTTGTTCACCTTCGCATCAGTACAGAGCACGCGCGAGGAACGAAGAAGGTAGGGGAGAGGGGTTGGAGTGTAGAGAAAGTGGTGGGGGGGGGGGCGGGGTAAAGGCAACCGACACATGGCTTGAAGGGGAATAAAGACTAGAGTCCGAGAAGGCTGAACGAGGGCGAACGAACGTTAGAACGATTAGGCGGTGAAAGCAAGTCTGACTTTGAAGGTGTGTTCAAACGATTTAGAGGCTGCAGCGGCGATGACGGTCGGTGGAAGCTGTCAGAAGAGATTCATCTTCCTACGGCATCTACTGTCTGTCTCTCTCTCTTCTCTCACCCACCCACCCCACTTCACAGCTCTGCTGTTTATGCTCAGTTAGATATGATTAATACAAGCGACTTTGAACTCGGCGGAGCACGAGTTTGGGAGACCTCTGCACGTAGTGTCTGCAGTGTGCTCTATCACGTTTTCTTCATCATTTACCTCCCTTTATTCGCCCCCTCTATCACACAAAACTAAGCCTTGTGTACCATGTGGAGCTTCTCTTCTTCCTCCGTTTATCCCCCCTTTAGAACTCTATCTTGATAGTTTGTAAAACGGAGATAAAAGCATCGGACAGGGGAGGTAATCGGTTTGGAATGCTGCTGAGCACTTCTTAAAGGGAGACAAGACTAAGAAAAAAAAATCGAGAAAAAAGACGAACAAGAGGAAAAAAAAACAAACTGCAAAGAAAAGGAAGTAATTGACTTTGAAGGGGAGAAAACCCCATGAGCTGAGAGCACAAAGCTATGTCTCGAGGAGGGGAAAAGGGGAGACTACCTATTGTGAGTTTAATGATGGAGATGAAAAGTTGCCGAGGAGTAGGGAGCTGAAAGCTGCATCCCTTTTTTGACGGGTGTGTTTGAAGATGCGCCGATAAGTTGCCAAAATCACACCGCGACGCTGACAAGGGGGAGCCCTGACAGGTAACTTAGTGTCTCCCATGCCATTCCTGTCAGGTGTAAACATTACCGCGCACCTTTAACTTAGTTTCGGACTGGAAACAATTTTCGTTTGCACGTGTAGACTGGTAGGTACGCGTGTAGGGTAGTAGGGCTTATAAGCCAGACGAAAGATGTATAGGCTTACTTTCTGACCGGCGAAGAAAAAGGCAAATTCCATACATTTACTTTCGCCTTCTCTCTGTTTTCCTTCCTCGTTCACTAATTTATACATCTTTTCCTCTCTATATATTATATAAATATATTAACCCAGCAGTTCAACTCTCTAGTCTCGCGGCGTTACAGCCCATGAAAAGAGCACATGCTGGGTTTATGGAAGGAGCATCGCACTCTAGTCCCTGTCTATGGCATCGGCATCACAGTGTTCTCCATGTTTATGGCACAGGCGTCGCTGTACACTCCATGTTTATGAGAGAAGCAGCGGTCCTACACTCCATGTTTATGGCTGGGCGTTAGAGAGCGACGCCATCAGCTCAAAAAGAAAATCCAGAAAAGATGCGGAGATGTGTGGCCTTTCCCATAGTAGTTAAGCACCCATTGGAGTGTTATTTTTAAAAGTAATGTGGTCTTTAAGCCAGTCATACACACACTCTCCGACACCGGGGTGGGGTGGGGTGGGGTGGAACTGGTTTCTGGTCTCAGTTTTTCCTTTCACGAACGGGAAACCCACGGCATTCGGCTAGTGTTACGCTGGCATTTAACATTCCATTCTTAAGTTACTTTACAACTCTAGACCGTTGTTTTCGTAATTAAAAACAAACAAACAAACAGACAAACAAAAAACCTACATCCCTCTTTTCTTTGGATTGTTTCAGAAGGAACAACAACAGCCAGATTTTAGAATCTTGTCGACATCAGCATATAAACCCTTCGTAGTTAGGACACCCATCCCTTGCTAAACTTGGAAGATGATATCCGCAGGAGTGCTTGGTGCGACACGGTTCAAGACAGAACTATTATTTTGATCCCGTGTTTATCTTGCACCTCTGCCTTTGTTTTGTTTGTTTTGATCTTCACTGCCAGTCCATTTTTTTCTCAAAATCAGTATATAATACGTTTGGACCACTGGCGTAGAGGCAGTGCATAAATAAAGAAAGAAATTAAATAAATAATAATAAACAGAATATTGTAAAAGAATAAACATTATAGTCTAATCGACTTGGGGATGTAAAGTTTGAGTGGTTCATCCTTTCTTGGATACGGCATGTAGAAAACCAAATCCGACTTACTCCGTCCTCCTTCTCACATTTAGTCAGATAAACCAGGCCAGTCAAGTACACCCATCAGAAGACTCACTGTGTCAAGCACTGCTTTTAGTAAGCAAATTGTTTAGTTAGTTTAGTTAGGTAATTTGTTTAGCTAGTTAATTAGATTGTTAGTTAATGTATATATATACATTTCAATGCTCTTTATCTCCTCTCTTGTTGGTGAGTTACTTAGTTACGTAGTAAGTGAGTAAGTGAGCGAGTATGTTACCAGGTGAGACAGTTATTTACTTAGTTGCTTAGTTAGTGAGTTAGTCACAAAGTCAATTAGCTACTTAGCTAGCTATTGCTGCTCTTAGAAAACATAATCGTCGAGCTCGACAACAACAACGTACGATTATGAAAGGAGTTTTTTTTGTTTGTCCAGTCTTAACTGCTGCTGTGTTCTGTGCTCTCTCTCTCTCTCAGCCCATCATCACTCATTCCAGCCACTTATCACTTCAACTGTCAGGGTTAGTGCGCCCCGTCCTCCCAGTCCCCCATTTTTACATAGAAACTGACCCGTGACTGGATTAGCTTTGAGGATGAAATGTTGAGGGTTGATGCGACTGGAAATTTTCAGGATGCTTTCTTCTGCCTGCCTGATGCCGCAGAAATGGGCATGTTCCCATGAAGATTTTGATTGTAAAATCGAAAGATACATTGCAGCCCGCATCCCTTTAACTCAGACATCTTCTAACCGAGGAGGGTGGTTGAGAGGAAGAGAGGGAGGGAGGCGGGGACTCGACGGGGGGAAAACAAGACGACAAGCTTCGTGGAGAGGAAAAGAATAGAACGAAATGAAACGGTGATTTACGAGGGTTGGACAAACACTCCTGATTGAGGATTCCTTTCCAGCTTCAGTAAAGAAATATTGGGAGGTTACTGAGAGGCAGACGAAAGAAGATTGAAGACGAAAGATTGATGAAGACTTAAGGGAAGAGAGACAGAGAGAATGAATGCTAGAGGTAAACAGAGAATCGGGTGGAAGGGGGAGTAAAGAAAGTTAAGAAAGAAGGAAAAAAAACTGAACAAAAATAAAGAATGACGAAGCGGTTAAAAAGAAATAAAGAACGAGGAAGAGACAAACAAAATGGATAGAAAGAAAAATCCAAAGAAAAGTAGACAAGGAAGGTTAAAAGAAATATAAGAGAGAAAGATTGAAGTAAATAGAGAATCAGGGAAGAAAAACAGACAAAGAAAAGTTAAGGGAGAAGGAAAAACGAAACAGAAATAAAGAATGAAGCGGTTAGAAAGAAAGACAGAAAGAAATAAAGAAAGAAAGAACGATAAAGAGACAAAGAAAAGTGGACAGAAAGAAAAACGAAAAGATAAATAGAAAGAGGAAAGAAAGTAAAAATAAGATTCGAAAAAGAAAGAAAAACAAAGAAAAGCAGACAAGGTAAGCAAAAAAAAAAAAAAAAAAAAAAAAAGAAGAAACAAAGGAAAAAAGAAAGATGAAAATAGAAAGGTTAAGAAGATTAGTATGAAAAATGTGGCTAGACAAAACCATTACTGAAGGCATCTTGGTATTACCAGACCTAATAATAATAATTAAAAACTCTTCACGTTACAGGTAGCAGATGGTTTCTCGCCGATAGGCCTGTGTATACGGCAAACTGCTTCGGTAAACCATAAAGTGAACTTGAGCTGCGAGACACTCACACCTGGTACAGGTGCACCCACACCAGGTCAACCAGTTCATTTTTTTCAGGTAACTGCGATACATGAACGCAGGGGATCCAGCCACCAGGTACTCTTAATCAACCACAGCTTGAACAAAGATTTGAAGAAGAGTCCTTCTGAAACAAATTTTATTTGCCAAGTTTTTTTTAAAAAATAAACAGCCTTTTTTACTGTAATTAGTTTAGGTTCCTCTTTGATGTCATAGATAAAAGTTTAAGTACTTAAAGTACTTACTGACCTACTGACAGCAGGGAAGAAGAAGGAGAAAGGTGATAAAACCATCGCTGGTGGTGCAGCCAGACGAACTACTGGCTGTGCTAAGCGAGGGATGGGCGCGAGAACTAAACTGTGAAATTTGTTCCACTTCGTGCTGTAGACACAGTGAATGGCTGGCAGACGACTTTTCTGAAGTTAACTGTTGCGAATGAGCTTCTGTTCTCACCATCAGTGCAAAGAGGAGGAGCAGACGATGTTAAGCTCTCAAGTTGATGGAGGTGTGAAAGCTGTTGTGTTCTAAGCAGGCGGGGGGAATGACGGTCGACTTTTCTTCAAAACACCACCACCAACAGCAAAAGTAATAGTAATGTAACTAAGCAAAAACATTTCTGGTAAGTCATTGAAAACCTCGCGGTTATCTCTTACATTTTTTTGTGAAAGTTAGCTTTGCCGAGGGCTCGAAGACTTCTGACAGCTTGTCCCTTCGTGCTTTGCCAAGTTTTGGTAGACGCTGATAGGATTTAAGTCATGTTTGGTTAGACGACGACGACGACGACGACGATGATGATGATGATGATGATGATGATGATGATGATGATGATGATGATGATGATGGCGTCTTGTTGGTCCTTGTGGTGATAGCGGCGCCTGAGACGACAATTAAGGTTTTGCCTCAAGCAACTGACAGACTCTTTAGCTGCGCTATCGCGGACACCACGAGTTGGCCGCAGTGTCGTGACCTCGTGGTGAACTCTTGACGAGGAAAGGGTTTAAGCAGAACAATCCCCGCCTCCAGCGTCCCTAAACTTGTTTCTTGGAAATTTGCCAGCTTCTGTAATGACCTCTAGAACATCATCACTCTGATGGCCATAGCTCACAAGAATCCGAAACCTTAGTAACACTTCAATCTAAAAAGTTAGTCACACTTGCAAGGACATTTTAAGTCACCAGACCGTAAATAAATGCATAGATTCTATAAATAATTTAAAAAAATAAAACAGTCGCATTCAAATGTGATTGGATAATTCCATCTAGCTGAGCGCTGGCGCGGTCATTTCTGCTGGTGGTGTAGGAAGTTGAGGGACTGTTATTACATTTGACCGCCTGGCGGGGGGGATGGGGGGCTGTGGGAATAAAGTTTTGATTAGAATTTCTTCTCTCCACCACGGTAAGTCCTGCGACGTGCGCTTTGCATAATTCCTTTATTTCCAAGATAGATGCACAGAAATTCTGTAACAAAATTTTATAATCGCGGCGCCCATTTGCATTAAATAAGAGTTTTGTGGGATAGTCCTCCGCTAGCAGTGCCAATCTTTCCTCTTATTTCGTCCGCCCTCACTCACTGAGACACAGACGGACACCCACTAAACACACACACACACACACACACACACACACACACACACACACACACACACATTTGTCATACGCTGACATCCTTTCCCTCAAGCGATGAACCCAATAGACACAAAAGAAAGTCCTGGCGCCAAGGTTTGTGGGTTCGAAACCAGGTAATGTCGGGGTGACAGTTTCTGCTTAACTTCGCCAGCCCCAAGCGTTTTAGGATTATCTGTTTGTCTGTTAGCCTCCCTGCCTACACCCATGGCATTATTTGTGTGTGTGTGTGTGTGTGTGTGTGTGTGTGTGTGTGTGTGTGTGTGTGTGTGTGTGTGTGTGTGTGTGTTTATACCTGTCTCACTACACTTCCACCAATTTCTTTATTCGTCCAAGCTATTTTTCTAAACTGACAGGATGTCAGACGGATAAAAGGCATTAAGTAACATTTAGTATTCAAGCAGGTCACCCAACTCGCTTATCCCACAATAATCTGTTATTTTCAGGGCTGCACATCTGTTAAAAAGTTTCTACCGATGACGCTGGTAGACTGCCACACTGACTAAACTTCCCGACTGTCACTGTTGGTTCTCGGCACAGACGAGCACAATGGACTCCGCTAGAACAGAAACATGAAAAGAACCCACTTAACGCCGAGCGAAGAGATTTCGTGATGTCTCCCCCACCTCTCTCTCTAATGTCGACTGAGGTCGGTGGGAGGCTGGGTGGGTAGGGGGAGAGTTCGGCATGGGTGCAAAGAACCAGACTCCATGCAAAGACTAGCAGGTCAACGTTCTTTCTCGGACTGTCCCGGACCTCTTGCAGACATCTTCCATGATGACACAGCGGAGTTGAACACATCCATGACCGGAGGATGGGGGAGATAGGATGAGGGGGTGGGACTGACAGTTTAAGCTGTTAGAGTGTCCGTGAGTGCGACCGTTACTACTGCTGCAGCCTCTCCTCCGAAGACTCCATCTGTTTGGAAAAGCTTTTTCCACTTAAAGCCACCATCAGGCCGGCCCCTTTTATCTGGCCACCCCAGAATGTCAGAACTCTTCCCGTCCCGTTGACAAAAGCACATTTTTGGAGTGCGCTCCCCTTGCCGACCTCTTCAGCTTACGGCCGTGTCATAAGCGAAATCTTTGATGGTGATTTGGAAAGGTAATTGAGGGTCAAATTAGGTCCTCGTGTTGGAGGCCCTCCTCTGGTTTTCAGCGCCTTCAGCATTATCAGCTTGACGATAGCTGCGGGTGAGCCCGCTCCGACCTGACCTCGGACCTATTCCCTATTGCAGGTGGGTGCTTGGTTCGGTGGGTGAGGACACAGCTGGGAGTCATGACGAACGATAACACAGCACGCGTGCTTGACCGCGAAGAGTTATTTGCGCCTGTTTAGACTTTCGTTGTCCATGTTATTAGATAAGTACCCGAATAATTACAAACATTTTGAAAATATACATCCTTAATATAGTAGTGCTTTCTTTGTATAAAGAGTATTAAGACAACGACAAGTGCCAAGGAACAGAGGAAGTAAAGTCTGTTTTTCAGTTTTGTTTACAAAGATATTCTCTTGAGATGCTTTTCTTTAAGCTCTTACTACATAGTCTCGACGGTACTGATATTGAACATTCTGTATCAAACTGTGTAATATTATACTTCTCAAGAGAATAGTTATGTTCAAAAGTGAAATAAAAACCCACTTTCTTCTTCTGTTTATCTTGGTGCTATCACAGTCGTCTGTGTGTGTGTGTGTGGAGAGAGAGAGAGAGGTACAGGAAGGGGAGAGAGAAAAGAGAGAGGAGAGAAAGACACGGGAGGGAGCGAGGAAAAAAACCCATTATGAGCAAAGATGCTGGACCCCTTGCTTCTGCTTTTTTGTGTTATCACAGTAGTCTGTGTACGTGTGCGCGTGTGTGGGAGAGAAAGAGAGAGAGAGAGAGAGAAAAAAAAAACACATAATGGGCTGAGATACTGACCCCCATGGGAGTTGATTGGAGATGAGAGGGTTGGGAGGGGCGGCTGCAGTGATGGAGCGCTTTACGCGATGTTTGTGATTGCCAAGTGTGGAATGTTCGAGAACAGTGACATAATGCAGGCGCCGATGGAGCAAAGCCCAGGGAATATTTTCTAGTCGGTGAACACTGATTTAATCTGGCTGCAGGTAGCCACGTGATGGACGAGTTTCTTGGCCTGCATGAGTGCTCCGACATGTTGTTGTGACAAGCGGCAGCCGGCTGCGAGACTGCACTCTCATGAACACTAGTCACTCGTATAATGATCTCCATATTGGCTCTTTCTTTCTCTCCTTCTCTCGCTCTTTTTATGTGCATGTGCGTATCCGTGCATGCACACGATCTATCCTTAGTGATAATACTTTATTGATCATTAGAACAAAAATGTTGCAATGAATAGTTTCCTTTTACAGCAAGGCAGACAATACGTGAAACGAAAAAAAAATCAGCATTACCTGGAACAGCGGACAAACAACAGCTCGAAAATCAATCAATGATCAGGAGTCAGTGAAGGTGTACTTCCCCAGTGTTAAAATCTGTTTAAGAAACAACTTAAAATTAGACAAGAACAACATCATATTAAGTAAGGGAAGAAGGGTTGAATCACACATTTTGATGCCAAACTCAGATTAATTAGGGAGGCAATCAGTCCAGTCATCCTCCATCGATCGTTTTGATCTGTGTCTGTCTTAAAATGTGTCTTCGATAAAATAATTGTTTTAATTAAATTTGTGTTAAAATCTTTTTAATGCAGACAAGAAATGAGATAAATGATTATCCTTTTCTGAATTATTTCACAACAGACAATTCGATTGTCATCGGTTGGGGGAGGGAGGGGGACAGCGGCAGACGTATGTATTCTGAGGTCAGTACATCTTGTCATGAGAATAAGAGCTCGCAAGATTTATAGATAAATAAAATATATGGTTTCCTGTACTCTGTGAACTCCAGATAAAAACCACACACACATTCACACACGCACTCGCAGTTAAAATAAATGCACAAACGCATACAGTTAAGAATCACGTGACTAGACCGGGTGGAGGAAAGGGAAAACGCATGGTGGAAGAGGAGCTAGCCAGCCAGCATTTTGAGAAAGAAGTATGAGGTGACTTTATTAATATTAAGAAAACAAACAAAGAAAACAAACTCTTTGCGCCATCCACTCTCCCTCCCAACCCCAACCTCTTCTCACCTCGGACGACGACCGCCATTTTTTACGCCGGTCCCAAGTGACCTCCCGCCCGATGGCTCTTTTAATCGCTGTCACCACCTCTGGCACATAAGCCCTTCATCTTCCGTGACTTCTCCCACACCCCCCACCCGTCCTCCACAGCTCCCTAGCCCCCGTTCCCGTTCCACCCGTTTTTCTTGTCAAACAGTTTCAAGACCTTGCGTCACCCACCGACCCGCTTTCTGCGCGTTTTGCCTGCCCCAGCTCTTCACCCCTCCACCCCTAATCGACCACCACCCTTTGCAATGATCTTTTGCTTTTCTTTTCTCTCTAGTCTACCAACACACACACACACACACGTGCGCTCGTGAGTACGTAAAATCGCGTGTCAGGCAGTGCGTAGGCACGAGAATCTCGAGTGCAAATCGGTGCTTCGTTGACTACGTTCATTACACGCTTACCTCCCCTCGCCTCCCCTCTTTTCCCCCTGAAGCCACTCTTTCATTTTTGTAAGATGCAAGGCTTCAGAAACAGCCACCTTTTGGCCTGTACTTAGGAGATCAAAGCAGTAACATCATAATTGAACAGAGAGGCACTTAAGTAACTTTCGGTTTCCAACTCTGTCATTGGCTGTAACCATGGCGATGTAATCCTGTCCCTGTTCTGGGCAGTACGTCGTGACTACGTGATCTTGTGTTGCACGTCGGTTTGGATCCCGTTAAGAGTAGATGAGGCTTGTTTGCAGAGCTTCATGACAGTATCTGAAAAGATCCATTTATTTCAATAATAATTTTAAAAAATTGCATTCTGGTGGTAACAGACATACCAACGTATGAAATGATTAACACGGCGCCGCAGGTTAAAAAAAACAAGAAAACAATGAAAAAATAAAAGAAATAGAGTGGAGCAGAAAGGGGAAGAAAATGTATGGGAAAAAAACGCAGAATAAAAATTTGTTTGCCTCTCACGACTCAGGAAACAAAGGAAGGTAATTGAAATTTTGAATCCTAGATCTCTTTGCAAGATGAAAAAATGGCAAGAATTGTTTTTCTGTTTGCCTTTACAGTGACAGGGATAAGCAACGAAATGACAAGGATAAGCAATGAAATGACAAGGATAAGTAACGAAATGACAAGGATAAGCAATGAAATGACAAGGATAAGTAACGAAATGACAAGGATAAGTAAGGAAATGACAAGGATAAGTAACGAAATGACAAGGATAAGCAACTACTTTTTTCTTTAAATCCATATTAATAAACAGCTTAGGTTGTCATAAAGCACGTAAAGGTTGACAGGAAAGTACAGAGGATCCACGGAGGAGAAGTGGCTTAAGTAGACGGTGACGATGATGTAGATGTGACAGGTCATTAAATTATCGGTCCTGCCGTGAAGTCCGACAGGGACAAAAGCTGTTTAACCTATTTGCTTGATTGGCAAGTGCTTCCACCTCGAGGCGATTTTGCATTGTTAACAGAATGGAATGAAAGGTCAGTGGAGGATGATGGGGGAAGAAACGAGAGTACCTGGACAAAAACTTCGAATGGTCAGCCCTGCGCATAAAGAAACTGTCCCGATACGAGATCTGAACGCAGTATCTTTTACTCCCGTTGCAGAAGCAACAAGCTGGTGTTGCTACATTGCAGTAACCATTTTTTCTTCACCTCCTAGTGCATACTCTGACGTGATATACCCGTTTACTCAAGTCCACGTGACACAGAAGCTCAGTCTATACTTGAACTTTGACTTAGGGTCAGTTGTCCGAAGGTCAGTTGCAAACAAGTGGACAAATCGTTATAGTGCGGCCACAGTCACTTCCAGCAAAGGAGAATACGTGGGGGAGGGGGGGGCGGTTTTCTGAGGGTTTTGTATGGTGACATTCGTGCTTGATCTTACAAACATTTATTAAACGATTTTGCTTCCCCGATCCTCCTCCTCCTCCTCATCATCATCATCATCATCATCACGTCGTCGTCGCCATCATCATCGTCGTCGTCCTCATCATCATCACCATCGTCATCATCATTGTCCCTGTTTTACGCTATTTCAGAGAACGTTTGTAAACACTCAGCGGATCGCACCAATCAACGGTGTAACTTAAATGCCACGTGCATCGTCTTTTTATTTGTTTGTTTTTTAGTTTTTAAACTAGTGGCCAGTTGCACAACACATTTCTAATTATAAACACTTTCATGACTAACTCTATTTAGATAATCAGTTTAAAGTGCACACCACAATTTTAGAATTTTTAAAACTATAAACCTCTTTAAGTAAGATATGGTTGTTATAAGTCGGACTTTTTATCCTGTCAGTACAATTTTGTGTATGTTCTTGTGCAGTGCCTCTAAATGGCAGAGAAGAGATTTTGCTTCTTTAGAACAGTTTTAAGGTTGAGAAACATGTTGTGCAACTGGCCCCTGAAGTAGTTCACATTTACGCATTTCCAAACGACATCGGGGATGCGTGAAAAACTCGTGTGTTGATTGCAATGCGGGTTCAAAGCTGGTGCTACAGCGGGATTTTCAGGGCTAAGATAGTGAGGGGAAATAAATCAAATGTGAGGTACACATGTACTGGTAACGAGGTACACATGTACTTATCTCCACAACCTCAGCCCCAGGTGATCGTCGCTTGTTCTATATTTCTGGTCACCTCGCCTCCACCCTCGACAACAACAGCAACAGTACTACGCTCCTGCCCCTCCCCTCGTACTCTCCCGCTCCGGACCCTCGTCAAAGGAAGCTGCCAAGGATAGTCCTGATGTATTCGGGAGGTTCGTTTGCATATCGAAGACTGGCTGCCGGACCATCCTATGCAGCTGGTTCAGGCCGATTCTCTTGTTGTTCGATGCTTTATGGGAATCCTTCAGCTCGCCCCCATCCGTCAGCTTCAGCGCCTCAAGGCTTCTTCATCCATCATCATCATCAATCTAAGGGTCGGTACGCTCGCTGGGGCGCAGTTCCAAGAAAACAGTCAGCCGCCGGCTGCCATGATGGTTCTTCACCATTTGTATCTTGCACCTTCCACCTCTTGTACTAATTCCCTCCGGCCTTCTCAGGTGTCACCTTAAACTCTTTTCATGGGATCATTGCACTTTACAAGTCTCATAAACTTAAACTCACTCTGTGTGACCTATTAGACCTCGTTCTTCTGTGAATCAATGCATTTTTCTGTGTCACCTACCCGATACTTCTGTATCGCACACCCGCGACATGTTTATTGTAATATATATCAGTTCATTTAAAGATCTCATTTCGCTTCTATATATCATCCTCAAAGCGCAAACATAGAGTTAGATATGACAAAGTGAGACACAAGAGAGTTCATCATCGTGGTGGCGCTGGCCGCTGTTGTGCTTGCGACCTTTCACCTTCACGCATGACAGGTCGGGACTTGAGGAGGGCTGGAGCAGCCACCTTCTGATGTAATCAGGAATAAACCTGTCTGCAGACCGATTTGGGATAAACTAGAAAATTTAGATAAAAAAAACAATTATTGCTGCAGTGCACATAATCTATAATGTCTTTTGTGGATGATGGCTGGTTCATCTTACAATGTCTTGAATGATGAAATAATATAAGTGTATTTTTAAAAATGTTTACTGCATCCTGATGGGAGGGAATGGACACACAACGTTTTAATTTTTGGATAAAGAATGTGGCCAGCGTGAAAATGTCGAAAACGAGGGTATAAACCGGAAACAGTATGAATTCAACTCCATCCTCCCCCAAGGTACTAAATGAAGCTGACTCTTCAAATACGTCTCCACAGATACATGGGAATGACTTCAACAAACAGACTGTTTCTCGCGAGAATCACGTTCTCGTGTGCTTGACAAACCCGCCAATCTATTTTTAGTATCACATCACTTTTATAGCTGAGCTTACAAAAAAACAAAAACTAAAACAACAACAACAACAACAACAAAAAACAAAAGCCAGAAGCAATCTAAGCAACAACAAAAACGACACACCTTCAGATTGTTTATTACAGAACAACCTGGCATTACACAAAGTAACTTAAACAAGACTTTAAAGAAAATGTTAACACAGATTGATAAAGGGTAAGATTAAATTACAATAATATTATAATTAGATGTATAAAAAAGTAAACAGAATGATCAAACGGACAATGTCGACATTTAACTTTTAGATGAATGTGTGGAACGCTCGCCTGCAGGTTCTTCATCCACTCTTATCTTTCCTGTAAACAGGGACCTACCAAATGTGGAAAAAAGGGTCAATAACACTAACTTTCCCTCTTGTTATGCCGACAAAAGGAATAACTTAGCATGTGTGAGGCGGTTATTGGGGGGCACCGCACAGCTCTTGGGAGACATTATGAACTGCGAAAGAAGCAGAACCTAGATGAAGCCCCAAGATGGCACTGACCACAGGCGGTGAACCCACATGACCCCAGGGCGCAAACCTTATTTTCTTATACCGGCAAATTGCTGGTGGGAAAGGTCTGTGGGGACCACTATGGGGGGGGGGGAAAGTCAATTTGTCGGCACACAAATTTTGCGCTGACTGCGAGTAGCGTGAGGAGCCTCCGTTAGAAACAAACCTCGGAAAGGACGAGTGCGTTTGCTGCTGAAACCAGTGGCCACTGAGCTGTGAAAAGGCACGCGGACACAACACGGCGAAGGAGGGTGACGAAGATTGGTTATGCCAGCTGCGAAAACGATGTTTTAACTGTCATTTGTAGTGGGAGATTTTTGTTTTTTAATTGAAAGAAAATGATACGCCAGAGATTACATCCGAGGAGGATTAATGGACATAAGACACACACACACACACACACACACACACACACACACACACACACACACACACACACACACACACACACACACACACACACAGAGAGTCGAAGAGAGACTAACTATCTTGTTAAGAAGATCGGCCCCGCATAAAAGGGGTACAAGAAAGTCTAAATATAGGAATGTAAAAGAAACTGTTTAAATAAGCCATATATATATATATAGATATATCTCAGATGGATATAATATATACCCTTCCAGGCAGCATAAAACAATATTATTGTTACAGGGAGGAAGGAGAAATAGAGACAGGGGCATAACTATACTGAAACACACCCTCTTTCCTGTTTCTTCTTTCTCTCTCAAACCCTCCCCCCTCCACTACAAACACGCACAGTGATAGAATGAGTGAGAGAGATTGAAATTTAGAGACGAATGTAAATAAGGATCGTGTTTGTTATGTTTCCAGCTTGTGTCATTGTATTATTATTTAAATGTTATCATACCTACTAAACCGGAACATAATTTTGCTTATTTTTGTAAATGTTTTGTCACAATCAACAATATCGAAACAATCACCCCCTGTTTTATGGAGTAGGTATTTAAAAAGACGAAATAACTTTCAACGGCTTCCATGTTTTTGTTTATTTGTTTGGTTCTTTATTTGTTTGGTTCTTTATTTGTTTGGTTCTTTCTTTCTTTCTTTTATTCTTTCTTTCTTTCTTTCTTTCTTTCTTTAACATTATCTGTTAATATTTCCTTCTTCGCTTAGAATGTTTTGTTTCTTAACATTTTCTTGTTAGCTACCTGCTACAATTTTACTTTTCCTCTCTTCAGCTCTCTCTATCCTTTTTTCTTTCACCCTTAATATCTTTTCCAGCAATGCCTTTCACATATAGATTCTGTTCTTATGCTTTCCACCAAGCTGTGAATTTAACACTTAAAAGAAACTTCATTCATTCATTCATTCATTTCCTCGTTCGCTTGTGTGCTTGCTGATTGGCAGAATAAGCCACGATTGAGAAACCTCATCACCCATTTTGTCAAAGGGGGCAAAAGTCTGAACCAAACACATCAGATCAAATGAGACAGAAAATCGCAAAAGATTTTTTTTTGTTTACCGAACACAGATTTCGTTTCTCGCTTGTATAACGAGTTGCGCCGGTTGCTTAAATTCCGATATCAGCAGAATAATGCATTTTAACTGACAAAGCAAAGCCGAAGCTGTAGCAGAGGAATCCAGAAACTCTGAAACCATCTCTGGAACCGTAATGGGTTGTGTCAGTTTTGCTTCAGGAAAACCGAGTGTGGAGAAGGATGATGCTATGGCCTGAGAGGCCTCCCATTGTTTCGCACACTCTTCCTCCAACACTCATCTGGAAATCGTAAGATAATAAATCTATCCTCATGCCCCGACATTGCGATATCATTTAGCTTTACGGGCGGAGTAAAAACTATCAGGAAAGACAAGACATTCCCGCACGATGTGAAATTACCCACATCCATTACTGTGGCTGGTGTCACTTTGAACAGCAACCAATCTGAGAACAAATCCTGCTCTCTCCCTTAATCGAGTCTTGAATGAACTTTAGTCGCAAAGTCTTAAGTAACCAGGGAAAAATATGCTTCGGCATTAAACGACGAAGAGATAGAAATCAGCAATCAAACTAGTGCTGCATACTTCTCCAGGCTGTTTGGTGGAGAGCCGAGTCAGACGTTCGCTCAAGATAGCAACACTACCTCTCCTCCCTACTTTTATTAACCTTCCCCTGAAATAAAGTTTTCTGTAAAAGACAGCTTTATTCTCTTTCGCCGCTTGATTACCGGGAAATAGACTGTGCGAAATGTTAACGTTCTTCTTTATTTAGTTGGGGAGTTTTTTTTTTTAATTTGAAGTCTCGGGGTCTGCGCATGCGGACTGGGGTGCAGACGGTAAAATCGAAGACTTTTGGTTGGAAATTAAGGACAGCGACAGACGTCTGACAACAGCTGCATGGCGAAATATGAAACTTCTTGTTCTTGAAACTTGTCTGTGTTTGTAGAAAAGATAAGACTGGGAATATTGCGCTGATTAAATCTTCCTTTGTATGAAGGTGAAGGTCTGACGACTCAGACCATGTAAACAACATCAACTCGATACCTCACCTATACAGTTTTTCACCAAACAGTAAACCCTGATTTTTTTTTAAACAGAATTATCTCGACCTGGATCATTCAATGCTGCTGCCTCTGCATAAAAAAAGAAAAATGTGCTTAGCGAATAGTGGTGCGGTAAGGAAAATTTGCATTTTGCTTTTTAATTTGAACTGTCACGTTTATAATGTGGTGAATAAGGCTTGCTCTTAAAGTGAACAAGTTAAGAATTTGGAAAGAAAACGAGTGAAAACTATAAGTAAAACGAGTGTATATTCAAACAGATAAATTATGGAGCAAACAAAAAAAAAAATTAACCGAAAGACGGCATAATAGAGAAGAAAGAAAGCAAAGTCGATAGATAGATAGATAGATAGATAGATAGATAGATAGATAGATAGATAGATAGATAGATAGATAGATAGATAGATAGATAGATAGATAGATAGATAGACGAGAAAGAAAAGGAGAAAAGCATGTTAGTTTAAGACATTCTTTAAAAAAAAACGATCTGTAAAATTATTACTGGTTAAAGGATGATGATGATGATGATGATGATGATGATGATGATGATGATGATGATGATGATGGTGATAAAAAAATCTATAAGAAAGAGTATTACAGGTTAAATGATGATCATGCTGGTGACGATGATCATCGTAGTTTTTAGTGATGTTTTCAGTGTAGATGAAGAGGGGAAGCATACATAAGTATACATAAGCATATATACAGCCTACATAAATGTATCTGTAAGTGCCTGGTTTGATCATTTGATAAGCTCTCCAGATTGAGATATCTTTGATGTAAGAAAATATGTTATCTTTTCACAGTTAAAAAGAATCCATCAAGTATGATCGATGAACGACATGGACTGCATCAGTCACGTCTACGAAGAACTTTCGATCGGTTCCATGTTTTGCAGGTTTCACTCGTCAGCTTAAGAATTTCAACAATAAGATCCATGGTTAATGATTCAACTCTGGCTGGCTGAAAAATTGAGGGTGCATGAAAAAAAAAAAGTTTGAAAAGGAACTCCTGCTGATTACACTAAAACGGATGCTCTTGACAAAACATGGCAGAGGAAAGCGGCAGCTATCGTCAACAAAACACGACAGGCCTTCTCGCTGGGAAACCAAGTTTTTGTTTCGCTGGAATGGAGGAACCACAGGCGGCACAGCAAAGGTCTCCGCTGACATAATCTGGGCTCGACTTGACCCCAGCTGCCATCTGTGCTAAAGGTCACCCCGATTGGTAAAAGTGAAAACACCTCGCGGCAGTATGGGAAGGGACAGTTGTGGTTGGCGTGGATATCGCGGGACGATGGCCAACATTATCCACAACATCCTTCAGGATCCTGGAGAAGAAGCACAAACGAGTCGTCAAATCGTCTGCAAACAGAATAATTTAAAAGTAAAGGTAGAAGATAACGAAGAAGACGAGAAAACGTACGAAGAAAAACAAAGGCCACGGCGTCTGCAATGACGGCAATGAGGACGACGATGGTGATATAAGAGTTTTAACAAGTCTAAATCACAGGGACCAGTTTTGGAAATGAAAGGGAACAAGTTCTTAAATATGCAGTAAATAAGTAGAAAAAAATATGGAGCTCAGAAGGACAATTTTGGAGAGGAAGACAAGAAATGTGATTCATAACAAACCGTTTTTATTGTTTCCGTGAGCAGTCGTCTTAGCGTCCGTACATCATTTAGTGAGTAAAGGTAATATTGTGAATGTGTAAATTTGAACTTTTTAACTGTACGAAAACACTAGGGCTCGTATTTATAAAGCTCATTTACTCAGCATCTGCTAACATCAGGAAGCAGCTGAAATCCCGCATGCACGACCTCTGCTTTAAGAAAAACAGAAAAAAAAATTTTGTCAGAAGGCGATGTTAACTCAGTATTTGAAATGACCAGTAACTGTATTCTAGTAATTTTTCATAAACTGTTCACTTTGCATCTTTTTAATTTCGGCGAATCTCGGTAGTTTATTTATTTCAAATCGTGGGAGGTATGTCTATCTTCACTGTTAGTTTTATGGCATTCTGAATAGATAAATGACTATGAGGTGGTTTCAGCAAGTTCTGTCACAGGATGTATTCAATAATTTTATATAGGTCTCCTATACAAGGAAATCGTCACATGACTACTATACTAAAGACAAATCTGGAAAGGGAGTCTTGAACTAAAACATTATCTTCATAAAATAAGAATTGGAAAAAAAATATCTCCCCTGTCTGATATTGATATCAACATCAAAGGTGTGCAGGCCAATAACTAAGATTTTTACAAATTTTCAACCTGTACGGTTGCGTTAACCCTTTCCACGCACGAGTCACATCCTGCCCTGAGCTTCTGAAATGCACTTGAATAACTGTCTTTAACCGCTGGACCGTACCTTTACTGGCATGAGTACAAGGTTGTCATGAGTTTTCTTTCTGTGCTTCCTGATGGCTGTTACTCACGGAACTCGCAAATACAGTGTGCGTGACGCACTTAAACACTAGTCAACCACACGTCCGGATTTATTTTTCGTCTTCATTGTCCGGACCGCTCCACCAATCGGCAGAACGGGTCCTTGCGGCGCATGGGCGGGCAAATCTCTTCCGCACATCTTCGGGCCGTGACAGCAAAAGGGACTTAAATCAAATGTCAAAAATTAAGGGCGCGAACTCTGTACTCCCGGACTCACGTTTGGTCTCTGATTGTATTTGTTGGTACGGATGATATATTGGGAAAATGCCCGGAAGCGCTGTCTTTTCAGAAATGAATGCACAGGGAGCGGACTTATAAATAATTTTAAATCTTTTCGTTTGGAAAGATTAAAGAAAATAAGTCCTGACCCTTGTTACGTCTTCATAATCGAAAAAGACAGTTTGCATCGGTTATGACATTAAAGGTCTACCAGAGTTCAACCATAGATGCATTTAAGTCTTCAATCAATCAGCTGCAATCATATTTTAATCAGGTGTATCTCCGAGGTCACTATTTTGACTACCAGTGAATGGTAACGGGTTGTACCCTCGAGAACAGAATGAGTTATTCGCTGATAATATGGAAATAAGACATACATTGAGCTTATTTTATACTTTTGTTTTTGGCATGACTTCTGGTAGGTCTTTAAGCACAAAGTACACAGTACGGACCTGCACATCTCAAGACTGGACAGGTGACAGCGGATCTAAGAGGTTTAAAGTCAAAGTGAAAGTCAATCTTTGGCTACCATATAATGTAAATTAAATTACATTCAGTCAACATCAAACATAAAGCACTCACACTCAATGGTCTCAAAATGAGAAAACATGTCTTAAAACTAAGCTAACGTACCACGCTTGAGAAAATACATTAAAAGCAAACATAGATTAAAAGCATATTATAATAACAACCACACGGCAACTCCGCTTACACCCCGAGGACTTAAAGGTCACGTGATACGGCTTGTTAGTGCCATGTCGATGCCCAGGAGAAGGGATCTACTTCAAAAGTGATGCATAATTAAGGGAGGACAAGCCGAGGCTTAATATTGAACTTGTTAATGAGTCTGTCGCGAGGCGAGTGCGGTACAGCTTCAGGGCAGGACTATCCTCTACTAAATCTACCCAACACCCTCCGTTATCCCCCCCCCCCGCAGCCAAAATGGCGGACGCGATAACATTTCCACAATTTAAACCAATCTAAGCTTGGATGATACCATGCCGACACTCTCTAGCCTTTTCGGTTCGTCTCGCAGTCCCGTTATCTGCCTTTCAGGGAGCTCTCTGGCTTCTGAATCCATCACTCTGCTGAAGAGTTATCTGCCCTCACCGAGAGCTCTTCAGCGGAGAGGGAGCCAAAAACAGCTGTCAATGTTCTGCAGCGTACTTATTGGAAATCTTTAGCCTGGACTGACACAAAGAGAGGATAAGTTCTGCTTCTTTCATCTACAGGACCCCGAGAGAAAAAGGATGAGAGCGGTTGAAGAAGGATGGATGGACGGATTAAGGGAGGGATGGACAAGAAGAATAAAGGCACGAGGAAGATCGTGTCCGGTGAATGACTTTGACATCTGACAAAATCAGAGACCCATTCAAAACCGGTGTCAGCCACACAGCACTGGGTCTCTTGAGTCACGTAGTCAGTGTTGAGAACGAAGCGCCCCCATACAAAAAGTAAGGCAGCTAATCCTTGCAAAGTTTCAACTGATCGGATTTGCAGAATAGGCCATTTACGGCAACGGGGGGGGGGGGGGGAGAACGAAAACAGTGAAACTAGCTTAAGGTGTTTGGCACACTAAGAACTTTTTTTTAACGAGAATTAATAAAAGTTTTATCACGAAGAGTTTAAAGTGAACTTCAAACGCGATTTTAACCATTCTTCTTATTATTAATGGCAGTGAACAGCCGATGTAATTAAATGTCTCACTTGCTAGTTGTTGACATACTCGTCATCATCATCATCATCATCATCATCATCATCATCATCATCATCATCATCATCATCTAAACTTGAAGGTAGCCAAATGTTAGTTCTTTCATTTGTTTTATTGAATTATTGAATTGTGAATTAGGTACGGAGACCGCAAGAGCTTAAAGACAG
>SMMW01000521.1:3730000-3785000 GCA_004794655.1 Marisa cornuarietis
TGCAGGTAGTAGGATTTTTCTTTAAGGTCAGATTGTTTTCTATTTGATGTTTTCGAATAAATGTACGAACAGCTTGTAACCTGGCCTGTTTTGCGACGGCTTGTTCCTTGTTTTACCACTGAAACACATTTTTTTGCTCAGGCATCATTCACAGAAAACCCGACATTTCCACAGAACCTGACTGAAACCTGACCCAAGAGTGTAGCTACTGCACTGCAACCATTGTCTTTTTGGTTGTTTTTTTTTTTTGAAAAATAGTTTTTTTACTCTTTGTATGCGTGTTGAGGGGTGGGAGTGGGACGAGTGTCACTTCCGGTATTGCCCGTTCACGCATGCGCATGCCTTCACCATCCACCGAGGCGATGGCACAGCGGGTGCTCCTCACGCCAGAATAGTAAAGCCGTGGAGTAGATGAAACCATCGGCTACCTCGAAGACAATGAGTGCGACCCCTCCCGCAGGGATGTGAGGAGGAGGGGGGGGGTGAAGGAAGGCACGCGCTGGAGCTCTTTGTCATCGCGCAGGGATCTCTGGCAGACCGCGACACACCTTCCACGTCCAGCGCCATCTTGTACGGCGTCCGCCTCAGGCTGTCAGGCCGTGTGTGTGTGTGTGTGTCTGCCACGAAGACCGGTTTAAAAATTTATATTAGATAAATGTTTATATGAACAGAGCTTTCAACTTGTCACGGGAAGAAATAAAATCTATTCTTCCTTCCTCTCTCTCTCTCTCTAACTTTCGATTCGTTTACTTGCTTGAAGGCCGGTATTAGTATCATTGTCACTTAATATCCCGATAATGACATTCTAAAGAAATAAAAGGCAGTAAATGTCAAGAAGAATGAAAATAAAAGAAATAAAACAAAGAGGAATTTTTTTAAAGTCATTTGAAGTGTTAGGTTACTGTAGAAGATGGATTTCAACTCTCCAGGAAAGCTTTGTCTCTAACAGACTAATGTAAATGGTTTGAAATGTTAAAAAAGAGATGAACAGAGCAAGGCTGCATGAAAAAAATGTCAGTACACGCAGTATGACACCTACAGACCTCTCGCTTTCTCACACACAGACATCATCTTCTACTCATATACCTTTGGGCAAACTAGCAGGTATGCAATCACACACATACACGAGCCCGTACACATTCAAACACCTCACGCTCAAATAAAGAAAATGAGATGAAGAAGATACACATTCACACTGAGCCCACTCATTAGAATGCATGAACACACACACACACACACACACACACACACACACACACACACACACACACACACACACACACACACACACAGAGGACGCACTCTTCGAAAGATAGACGTACTGATATATTAAAACCACATTTTTTTCCCCATCCTTTTAGTCTCTCACTACGAGACTGGAGTAACTCTCCTTAGAGGAAGTCTAAAAAAAGGGCCAGTCTCCGGTAATGGCCGACGCAGTGTTTTAATCTAGTCAAAGTGGATCGATTCGTTTTCTGTTCCAGCCGGACCGCGTCACGCCTCTCATGAAAAAGATATCCGCGAACTTCATTTGCACTTTCATGCTAATGGAAGTCTACAACTACCGGCGCCACGCTACTGTCTGTATGTAGTCAATTGTCATTTTCTGTGTGTGTGTGTGTGTGTGTGTGTGTGTGTGTGTGTGTGTGTGTGTGTTCTTCTTTCTGTGTGAAGGCAAAAGGTTTGTTTAGAAGAGACGAATGGAAATAAAAGTATAAGCGAAAGATTGGTAAAAGTTCTATTTTTGGACAGAAGATATTTTCTGTCTTTTATTCTGTGTCCCAGGTCATGTGTAGAAGACTTTGTGCTACAAGGATCGATTCCTATACTGTCTTCATAAGTATTTTCAATTTTTTTAAATTTAAGAAGCTTGATTTTTGTTGATGAAAAATAATGTTGTGACATGATGTCTACAAACATATGTGAAAATATAGTTTGTGGTAAATATATCCAAGAATTTGAAAGTCAGTGAACACGCGAATACACATGTGTGTATATGCGAGCATGTGCACACACACACACACACACACACACACACACACACACATCGAACAAACACATTCACACACACAAACATTTACCTATTGACACAAATATATACACAATGACACACATAAACAAACTGATATGAATACACACACTCACACGCACACACGAAACCACAGACACAAAAATTGAAATACTCGTTGAGACCTACATACAAAGAAATAATGTTGACACGCCCATACGGACATTAACACACACCCATACAGAGGCATATTACAACACACTTTCATATCATGTCTCACACACACACACACACACACACACACACACACACACACACACACGCACGCACGCACGCACACACACACACACACACACACACACACACACTTATTTTCATAAGCGCGGCAGCACCGCCCACATTAGCCCCCTAACATTTTTTTGCGTGTGATAACGTTTTACGTTCCGTGTGCTTCTGCCCTTATCTCCTCCTCCGTGCCTCCCAGCTTGCGAGGCGGATTCACACCTTTTCCTAAACAGCTGATAAGGCACGAAAGGCTAGAGCTGGGCCGAACCCTCCCACCAGCGCCAGGACAGACTCACTTCCTCTCTCCCTCGTTGAGGCTTAGGTCATCAAGGATGAAACTTAGAGAGGGTGCGAACCAGGGATGTTAAACAGAACGGATCTTTGAGCTTCAACGGTGACTTTGACGACGACGAATACGATGATAATGATGTGATGATGAAAATTGACGACGATAGCAATGATGAAGTTGACTATGATGATGAAGAAAGTTGACGACGACGACGACGATGATGATGATGATGATGATGATGATGATGATGATGATGATGATGATGATCTTCACTGGTTATCTTGCACAATCCCGCCTTGTCAACACACTTTTTCGGACAAAACGGATTTCCACGAGTGTTACTCCTTTTTATATATTCCATAGTCTCACGCAACATTTATTCGTCTGTTTTCGTCTTATTATCAGGCTCTGTGCTATTTTTAGACGCATGCGTGCAGGGGAGACCACCCGGTAGCGAAAGGTCAGCCAGCGCAACTTAACGTGGTGTCACATACAGAAGAAAACTAAAAGGTACAGGAGACAAACGACCAGCGATAAAACTTCGTGCCTAACAGGAAATAAGCAAAAGTGCTAATTAGTACACAGAAGCTGAAAGAGGAACAGGTTCGCTCAGT
Source organism: Marisa cornuarietis (assembly GCA_004794655.1). NCBI lineage: Eukaryota > Metazoa > Mollusca > Gastropoda > Architaenioglossa > Ampullariidae > Marisa > Marisa cornuarietis. The sequence continues at coordinate 3,733,197 of SMMW01000521.1, forward strand.
AACAGGTGTGCGGGTAAACTCGCAAAGATCAAAGGATCTCAAGGACGGAGTCTTTCACCAGAAGATGATAAGACCAGGCCGTCCTTACAACAAGATGATAAGGCTAGGCCGTCGCGTCCTCAAAGGGATCACTAGTAACAGGAACCGGAAGAGATAACTCTTGTGAATCGTGCTTTTAGGAATGGACTGAGCATGACGGGACATGGGGAAACTACTCTGTGGAACGTCTGGCACTGTGTGTGCGCACGCACAGTTGCACGTGTCTGCAGAACAAACGGGTACATCCTTAAAAATACTTTCGTGACCATGATGACTGATTGGTGTTCTGACCTAATTACTGGCTTAATCACGTGACTGTTTGTTGACGGGTACGGAAAGCGATGTCTTGCAGATAGTGAGTTGTGACAGTAACTCAACCTCAGTAACTCCACAACAAAACAAACAAAAAGCTGACGGATTAAAGCCTTAACATTCGAAGGTAAAGGTGCACATTCGACCCGGTTCGATACCCGTAAAGCTCAGCTTGCTTTCCCCATTTAACCGCGCTATAAAATACATTTAAATTGTTCGGAGTGGAGGAATAAAGCAAGGAATGCGAGGATGTGGATACCGTCAACACAAAAAAACTCGCACCGAGGTAAGTGTGGGTTTTAACACTTCCTCCCCTAACAACGAAACGGTTCCAGTACTCCTTTGATCTCGTTTAAACTCTAAAACTTCAACATGCTGGTTGCAAATATTGGTTGTAGTCGTCACGTGACCTTAGGTCACAATCCGTTGACGCAACAGCGGTTATAATTTACTCAGTTCGCTGGTTCCCTGCGTGAAGAGGTTTACTACTGTAAATATGTAAACTGAAATCAAAGAGATTGTGCAACCCCTACTCCCTTATTTACTGGAAGTATACACACAGCTGACGTCCCCAACAAAGGGCAAATAACTTGTTTTCCGTCATTGATACGACAGACAGAGTTACATTCTCCTGACAGATTTTCACCGGACCTTATGAAAGCCACTGCAGTTGGATCATAGAGAAGCCTCATCACGCGGGACCTATACCCAAAAGGCAAACATTAAAATATATTCTTAGTGTCTGGTGCATGATTTTAATACTAATTTTGATATCGTGTTTCTTGTTTAACATGTTATTTCAACATTTGTCAGGCTTTGTATTATTTTCTGATGCTTGGAGAGGAGACAGCATGGACAAGAGTTCATCGAGGACAGCATTTTCAACCCCCACGCTCTTCATTAGCATGACATACTCAGTCCCCGTATGCACTTAACAGAGATGATTTCCGCATGGCTGACTATAACTGTAATATTATTTACTATACAATAGCTCCACCTGGGCGTTTGATGTCCTTTGAGAGCAGATCGAAGCCACATTTGGTTCTTTGTGTTTGGTCCAAAACGTCGGTTTTAGGTTCAGTGAGTCGTACCCAAGACCCAGTCAAGCGGTTGATGTGTGTAACAGTAGCTGTCGGGAAGTTAGAGGGTGGAGAGGATGCGATGTTTTCAGAATCCGTGGACGAAGCAAATTGCAGCTGAGATCAAATCGTCATTCAGAACCTAAAATGCTGACATGAAAAGCTGTCGACGAAAGTATTTCAACCACGAAGTCGATTTTAGCGGCTGTGTCTTCCTGCTGGGTGTGAAGTGACCATTATTAACTCTGAGATGGCATTCCCACTAATTGTATCTTGATTCTGACTGTTATCTGACATTCCCTGAAAAAGGAAGATGCACTACTATTCATGTCTCTTCACCGACTATATTCAAACAGTTTACACAGTCATACAATTACTGTAGTCCACCAACTACCATACGCATTTTTTTAACAATTTATTTGCCACGAATTAAGTTAATGCCTTTTAGACTCCTTCGAACGAAAACGTTTTCAAGAGCCTTATAGAAGCACATTTATTTCGTAGAATATTTTTTTGTTTTTTTTTGGTACCATATTATCCTTATGATAACAGTTTGCTGCATGTGCAGGCCCTCTAAATTGCAAAGGGAGCAATTAAAAAAGAATTAAAGTGATTTTATGAAAGAATGCCGGTATAGCCTATTCTCAATACAGTGATTAGTCTAACAAATTAAGCATTGGTATTCTGCCCAAAGATACCAGATAGCAAATATAAGTGTTAGTATTACATAAACGGATTGAAGTAAAACTTAAATGACGAACAATTGTCAGGAATCTTTAACCTGGCACAATGGACACAACCCATCGACATTTATATAGAGAGCATGTACTACGGCCTTTATATATAAAAGTGATTTTCCTGATTTTCATAATCAAAATTTGTGTCTCTGCTCCATATTGCAAACGGCGCTGACATCATCAGAGTATACGAATACGAAAAATTTATTTGTTATTTTGTTGGGCCCACTCAAAAGAATTAGTATACAAAATATTAAAGGAAAACTCTATAATACACGTTAGTAAAGAAGAGTAGGTATAAAGTAAGCAAGAAACAGAGGAGAATAACAAAAGATGAACAGAGGTAAAGTAAAGGTAGACAATCCCGTATCGCAGGGTCTTAGGGGCAGAGATTGTAAGGAGTTCACAGTGTTGAGGGCACGGAATGTTGAAGAAGGGGCGGTAAACTCTCCTTTCGACGTTTTCTCCTCCAACTAATAAATCACAAGATCATTCCAGCTCGGTGGACTGTGGGAGATTTCTAGCCACAGGTTCTGAGCAGTTCTCGAATCCTAAACCCAGTCCAGCGAACAACCGGCCACAAAGACAAAGGGAAAGAACCGCTGATGAGCAGGGGATAAAAGGGAGATAATAGCCGATTAACCGAGACAAGAGAAAATAACAGTGGACCAAGGGATAAAGGGAGAGAACAACAGACGAGCACAAGAATTAAAGCAAAAATAGCATAGGTCAAGGTGAAATAACAATTGATGAACAAAGGCAATGCAAACTAATAACAGATGAAGAAAGACAAAGGAGGAAATAACAGATGATCAGACAAGATGAATCTGACTCCGTCTGCAGGACCTAGGAGACAGGCAATTCAACGCACCGAAGCCCCAAAACCAGGCGTGAACCCAAAATGACCTCGCTCCCCATCACCCCCCCCCCCAGCTCTCGAGGCTTGAGCTTGGAGCAGGGAGGGGAGGTGGTGGGGGACAACCACGACACGGCGGCGGCGACGACGATGATGATGATGATGAGCGCTCCTCCCTGATGCTCACCTCCCAGCCACTAACCCACCCACTCTCAGGAGGCAGAAAATGATACTGAAGGAGCTTAGAGAATGAGGAATATTCTTGTTGTCCGCCGGTGGACGGTGGGGACAGGAGGTGGGAGACACAAAGGGAGGACAACAGACGAAGTAAAGGTGCCAAACCTGTTGTAAGACTGCTTACATTCTTAACCCTCAAACTGCTAAGTAGTCTGGTCGCATGCCACGTAGCTGCTTAGGATATAGGCATTAGGAGGTAGGAGGTTAACATTTTTGTATAAATAGAACCAAGATGCATTTAAATATGTAAAATAAAAAAACCCAGATCTTATTAAACCGAAGAATACAGTACTCGTGTTTAATTCATCTAAGGCCAGTGTCGGTCACATGATCAATAACATCGCTGACGTCGGTGTGAGCTGTTCATCAGTTGCAGTTTAATCGGGTATCACACGGTGTTCATTCTTGTATTCACTTTCGGCACCAGGACTCATTTAAAGACACAATCAGTCTTTCGAAGAGGCCAGTCAGTCCAATGTTGTCTGGGAGACCAACCATTCTGTCCCGCTTCAATGTATGTATTACACGGGTGTGTGACTTAGATACTGGCCGTGTGTGAGTCACGAGCAGGATCATGATGTATGACTTAGTCACCGCCCTGGTGTGAGACTTAGGTGATGGTTTATAGTGAGATGAACATGTGCCGCAGTGAATGGCTGGAGAAATTAAAGAAACTAAAGGACATATCCCATCGAGAACACAGATAAAGGAGGAGCATGAGAGAAAGAGAGACGGAGGGAGAAAGAAGGTAGAGAGAGATGTTGATTGAGGAGAGATGTTTACGGGTGGAAGAGACGGAACAGAAAGGTACCCTCAGACCGAGCCATCGACAACATTGTCTTTTGGAGGTTCAGGAGTTAAAGGGCTTCTTGCGCAAGGAATCCCGGCCTTCGTCTCATGATGACAGTTGTAACAGCCCCACCACTACTCGACCTGGACATAGGGAGTCTCCCGTGCACGGCGCATGCGTGGAGACATCCGATCGTTGCGACATCAGTACGACAGCAGCAGCAACAACAACAGCAAGCGGCAAGTACGGAGATGCTCCTTCTCATCCTTGCACTCCAACTGCCAGCTCTTTCCCCCCTTGGTCTCAGCCCTGCGCAGACCGGACAGGCTTGTCCTGTCCTCTGTCCAGAGGGTCTCCACTTTTTAATGGCCTCCTTTTCTGATGCAAATGGCGAGGAAATGAAGGAGTCGGAATTATGACGAGAAGCGGAGCTTGAAAAGGGTAGGGGTGGATGGGGTGGGGTGGGGGAAACAGTGAGCTGAGGGTATGGGTGGGTGGAGTGGTCCAGCAGACACGGCCAGCAACAAGAGTTTTAATCTAGGACAACAGGGGAAGGGGGAAATTTAGCGGGGGGGGGGGAAGGGAGGAAGGACAAGGGGGGAGGGAGTGGAGGGAGTGAGGAAGACGACGACGGAAGGGCCGCACGATGAGAGTAACGAGGGACGCGATGGGCCGCTGGACTCTTTGTCATTAACCGCTTGTCTGCCGAAATGTGGAGACGTGGGGGTGAGTGCGGGGTGGGGGGAGGATGGGAAGGCACACAAGGTCGCGGAGGATGCGACTTCTGATGGAGCTGTCGTGGAGAAAGCCATTTGTTACGCCGTCGCCGGAACGGTTCGGTGAGTACTGATGGTTGCAGGAGTGCGGGACATTGATGATAATGTTGATGATGAGGATGATAGCAACATACGTTGATGATGATGATGATGATGACGATGATGATGATGATTTTGACGATGCTCATGATAATGGATTATTTGTATAAACTGTAATGACAAGTGAACAAAAGTATGTCAGGAAATGTTACTGAAGTCTGCGTGCGAAGCAAATGTCACAGAATGGGAAAGAAGACAAGAATAAAGAAACCCAAACACCGTAAGAACACACCCACACCTACACCTACACGTGCACACAAACACACACGTATGTACAGACTCAGACATATTAGAATCACACAAGCACTGAAACACGCGTACACACACGCAGACACTTACAAAAAGACACACATGCTCACACTTGTGCACACACACACACACACACACACACAAAGACATCAGTTCGTACACACACACACTCATGCACACGCACACAACGTGCCTTCGCCCATGCACACACTGACATCTCGTATGAAACATGAGCCCACAGTTTGTGTGAGCTGTGTTCACTCGTGCGGAGGTTTACCCGCATTCGTCACACGAAGCCAGACAACACTCGAGGTCATCTCTCTCTCTCTCTCTCTCACACACACACACACACAGACTGCAGAGGTCATTAGTCATGCGCAGTCAGAAACCAGGAAAGGTCATTTGTCACAAACAGCTAGATAAACTCCAGCCCCTTCTGCCCGATGCTGATGCAGGGGTTTATCTCCCGCTAACGCGAGGCGGATGGGAAAAGTGGAGGGAATCAGGGGAGGGAATCAGGAGGAGAATATAGAAATCTGGGAGGTCGTTGTAGGGGTGGGTTGGGTGTGGGGTGGGACAGTCTGCCGGTGCTTGTTGCGTGGAGTGGCGATCAGCTGGCGGGGACCATCCCACCCTTGGAGTCTTGTGCTGCTTACACCGATCGGCTTTGGCCACCGCCATGTTCTCCGGGCCACGGGTTTGTGTCCTCTGGTCACCTGCAAGTGACCGGTCCTTTCTCACTAAAGACCTCGAGTGTGTTGAGGGGCTCCACATCTCACAAATGAAATACAAGCACCTTAGTTGAGATTAAAGGAAACTTTTACGTGCGCGGAGGACTTTTTCTATGGGTGGAGAGCGAAGACAGCATCGTGATGAGAAATATGATTGTCTTTATCAGACAGCACTTTTGGCGGAAGTGTGGCGAGAAGCAGAAATAGTAACAGCTACGAGAGAAACGGCAGCTCAGTTGGAAATCACCAAGAGGTGGAAGCACTTTCCCTTTCAAAGTCAACAACAACAAAAAGGAAACGGCCGACCGGCAGGCAGTGATAGATACATACATGAAAACAATACGAACAAACACATTGATACAACAGCAGAGAGACTTTTAGACAAACCGGCAAACACACAGAGATAGAACTACCTAATAATGCAGTTTAAAAAAAATTATTTGTTTAATTTTTGTACCACGAAGAACTAATAAAAAATGTAATAATCTGAAACTGTTCTACTTTTTGTTGTCCAGCCGAATTCTGCTTAGCCACATGTCTACTTATTTAAAAACAAAAACAGGTCTGGTATGGGCAACTAGGTGATGCTCCCTAACTGACTGATGGCACCCCTGAGCTAGAGGGAATGCTGGCGATTTTAATAGGCAGTTACCCTGGTGACAATGACAAACACCCTGGGATAGAGAGGACACTTGAGTAATCAAGGCACGCAGTTGGCCGCTTCAAGCTCAACGCCGGCAGAGACAGGGAGGCTGAGGAATCCAGGGGGTACAGGCACTGTCACACGACAGACAACGACAGTGACAGTGACACGACACTGACAGTGGCAACGACACTGACAGTGACCTGACAGTGATATAGCCTTAGCCTACCAATGACAGTGGCAGGAACAATAACACCGACACTGACAAATCCTTATTTACGAGGGTGATGGAATAAGAATTTTTGATATCAAGAGGAAGAAAACGATAAGTACAAGAAACTAGATGAAAAGTCGTGTAGCTTAATGGCTGTATGGACAGTGACCATAAGTGGTTCACCGTTTCCAGAGCATGCATAACGTCGAATACAGTCCCTTCTTTCCGCCACTGTTACCTCCCTTGAGGAATCAGTCGACTATTTCTGATAAGTAACTGCAAAAAGACTACTACAATATGTAAATATAAATATATATAAAATTAGGGCGAGAAAGGGGAAGTTACTAATTATACGGGCATATTTATGTGTAATTTATCAATATGACTTTACGATTGAGTTCGAGAAGGCTTACTAGCATTCCTATCGATGCAGGTTCAATGAAGCGTCCTTGCCAATAATAAAAAAGGAGAATCAGAGAATTGTGTTAGTTTTTAAAACTAAATGGTGAGTAAAATGATATAAGGTGAAGCACACAATTCTTTGTAATGGGCATTCCCCATTGTAAGCATCAAAACATTGTAGTACCTTTTAATGATCTAAGCTCACTTACTTAAATATAATTTTGCAAAAGCCCTTAGCAAGGAGACAATGAGTATAGAGTACGAGAGAGCACAGAACACTAAAAGTACTCTGACACCAAAATGTTTGAGATTACAAGTTGTATAAAAAAGGACAAGAAACATACAAAAGTGAATAGACGCGAGTACAGATTAGGATACAGATCAAGAAAACAAAAGGATAAGTAGGATACAAGCAAATGGGGAGAGCGAAGAAGGAAAGAAAGCAACCGAATGAATGAATGAATAAATAAATAAATGATTGAAAGCACATTACCAATGATCGGAAGTAGCACACGAGGCCAATAAAGATCCGTTAAAGGCATTAAGACAACATCTGTTGTCCCACGATGAGTGGACACACCATTCCGCCGGCCATAGCCTTTAACAACGCTTCTCCATCAGTCAGGCGGCATGCAGGGCCCATCTGTGTCCCTCCCGCTTTCATGGCCGCTAAACGAATTGCAGAGTCATGAAACCAGGACTGCTGGACTCTGGGCCTCCAACTGCCCCTTTATCCTCCCCCATCCCACCAGGAGCACTTCGCTTTGATTAATTCGCCAGACATGGAGACAGTGGTCAGTGCGACCAAACAATATGTCCACTGTCCCCGGCAATGAGAGGCTACGTGTAGTCACGTGTGGGCCATGTGGGCCATGTGGGCCGTGTAGTGATGTCAGGCGGTCCTCGCCTCTAGCTGTTTGTCGCCCGACAGGAGCTCAGCCTTGTCCTTTACATCGACATTTTCTATTCCATGACTGTGCTTTATGTTTTATTCTGGTTTATTCCTTTATTTTTTATTTATACGATTTTGTTTTTTTAATTGTGGCTTTGGGTTTGGTTGTTATTTTTATTTTCGTTTGTGTATGTGTGTGCCTGTGTGTGTGTGTGTGTGTGTGTTCCTATATAACTCTGCGTATGCACGTGCTAGTGTATGTGTCTGTGTATGTCAATGTATCTGTGTATGCATATGTATGTGTGTGTATCTATGTGTGTGTGTGTGTGTGTGTGTGTGTGTGTGTTTGAGAGATAGTGAGAGAGTGTATGTGTATGTCTGTGTATGTACGTGTAAGCGTATGTGTATGTGTATATGTTTGTGTGTGTAGCGTATTGTAAATCAGTGTATGTGTGTATATGTATGTATCAGTGTGTGTGTGTGTGTATCTATATGACTGCGTATGGATGTATAAGTGTATGTGTGTATATGTGTGTATCAGTGTGTGTGTGCGCATGTATGTGTCTATATGACTGCACATGTATAAGTGTATGTGTGTATATGTATGTGTGTATCAGTGTGTGTGTGTGTGTGTGCATGTGTCTATATGACTGCGTATGTATGTATAAGTGTATGTGTGTATATGTGTGTATCAGTGTGTGTGTGTGTGTGTGTGTGTGTGTGTGTCTGTGTGCATGTATGTGTCTATATGACTGCGCATGTATAAGTGTATGTGTGTATATGTATGTGTGTATCAGTGTGTGCATCAGTGTGTGTATCAGTGTGTGTGTGTGCATGTATGTGTCTATATGACTGCGTATGTATGTGTCTGTGTATGTGTGTATCTGTATGTGTGTGTCAGTGTGTGTGTGTGTGTGTGCATGTATGTGTCTTTATGACTGTAGGTGTATGTGTCTGTGCATGTCCGTTTATCTGTTGATACATATGCACGTGTGTGTCTCTGCATGTATGTGTATACACGTGTGTATGTGCGTCTGTTAATACGTATTAACGTAATTGTGGGTCTGCCTGGTCAATGTAAGTGCGTCTGTGTATATGTATATCTGTGCATGTATGTCTGTGTCAGTGTGTATGTTTCTCTGTCAATATCTGTGTGTACAGTATATGTGCGTACGTTTGTGTGCGTGCATGCGTCCCTCTGTTTCAGCGTGCACGTATTTGATTCTGTTGTCTGTAAACTAGTTACTATGCTGAGCAGAGCGTACATCACAAAGAAGGTTCCGGTGAACTTTTTTAAAGTTGAGTAGAAATTGCTCCATTTTTTCCCTTGGTTTTATTTTGATGTGAGTCAGTGTAAAGGTATATCACATGTAACACAGCGCAAGGTGTGCAGGGAATCTGTATCTTTTGTCACCAGTTCTTTTTCTCATGGTGGATGTACCTGTCGGGAAAGGGAAGACGAGGACCAGAAAAAAAGACAACCTGTTTATGTCACCCTGTCCCAAGAAACCCTCGGAAACAGTATTGAAAAAAAATTAAAAAAATCACTGCCCTCGTGTGAGGTGCATCCTAATGAGGTAAACTTTCTGTGGACTGGGAAGTAAGACTGACGGGTCTTTACACTCACAATGAGCCGTCTCAGCTCTCTGCCAGGCGAGGTAATCGCGTCAATGAAAGAAAAAAAAAAGGAAAAGGAAAAAGCCCCCCCAAAATAGACGAGTGGGTGAGATCGATGGGGTTTTAATGTTCCTCATCTCACTCCGGTTTTCTGTTGTTTTTTTTTTAAAAATAATAAAGCCTTAAAAGACATTTAAAATCATTCAAGAATCTTGAAATATTAATTTTTCTTGTAAACGGAGATGTTTGCCCTTTGACCCTTTTTTATGGTAACGAGAATTCACGCCTTGTGCACTCTTTCTTACAACCTGGTTGTTCACGAAAATCAAGACTGGTCTGGAGATGGAACAGGCTGGGATAAAAATCAAGCATAAGCCAATTCTTGATATCGAGAAAAAAGGAAGGATTTAAACTGATGAGATTGAAATAAATTGAATATTACTGCAATCATTATTTATAAAATGTATATTAATATTTAAAATTTATATACTTCAATAGAGCAAACCTGTAAAATGAGACAGACGGTCTTGCAGTATTTCCTTTATTTTGTCTGTCCGTCTTTCATTCCTTTTTTTCTTTTCTTCTTTTCGTCAATGGTGGAAGGGCGGCCTTTCAGATCTCAAACTTAATCTCTTGTCACAATGACTGGTTTATAATTGCTAGAGAGGAGTAAAATATCACGCCGTTTTCATGTTTTGTCGTCGTGTTAGAAACGATTATCAGTAAGATAGGTGATTGCTGACATTTTTGCTGCTGTCTTCACAGATCCGTCTTCACTCCAAGCGGGGAAGCGGATGGCTGAAAGGTTAGAGCGCTGGCGTCCGAACCGAGAGCGCGATGGTTCAATTCCCGATAAGCGCAGCAAACTCCCGCCAGTCGACCCAGCTGACGGGAATGGGTACCTGACTCCATAGAGGGTTGGGGAAGGTAAGGCAGCGAGGGAGAGGAGATGGGCACCGCCCTCATGTAAAAAGCTGGCCCCGAAATCGAGGTCAGAGATTTGCACTCCACGTCAGGAGTAGACTTGGCAGAAAAACGACATCGCAGTTTCCACATTTCAAGAGACAAAGAGAGCGCCTTTTTACAACTGAGAATGGGGAAACCATCCGCAGTACCTCACATGATGAGTTTCAGCGCACAAAAGCCTTGTGAATGCCGGCTCATTACATCTTTTCTTTCATGTTCTGGCCCCTCTTGAAGCATTCGATAATACCAACACCCAGTTGTCTCCAAACAGCACATTTAATGTTTTTACAAATCGCTTGCCAGTGGATCACTTTGGTCCTCGCTTGCACAGACAATTTCGAAATGACAAACTCATTTCTTTACCACTTACAATGTTTCTCTCTCTTTTTTTTTGTAACCAATTTTGATGTAAGTAGTATCAACTAGTAACAACACTGTTGGTATAAACCTCGAGAGTAATAATTTCCTAGTGTCAAAACAACAGTGTTCCTTTACAAGTCAGTGATGATGAGGATGTCAACTGAAGTGTACTGATGACTTTGTCAAATGATATGCTACCTTACTTCATACACTGTGATGTCATCTGCAGCTGCATCTTTTTTAAAAGAGGTGGAAAGAGAGAAGGAGCGGAAGGATGGAGTGAGGAAGAAAAACATTTACATCTTGATATTTGATGTGGATCAGAGCCGTGACACGTCCAGTCAAGAAGAGAAACATCTGCATCTTTATTTATAGCTCCCGACAGAGCTCGGTTACGCCTCACTGGGTGTCTTCGTTCCATAAACAAAAAAGCACAAAATGAAAACGACTGGCGTGCATCTAAATAACCAGGGGAACAGTTTCTCTAAACACTGGGACCAGACGTCTCAAGTGACTTTTCTTTGTGACCGAGTGATCTCCTAAATGTACAGAAGATTAAAAGAGTTAATGACTTACAGTTACGAGCGATGCCTGACCTTTTGAAGCTAAATATGCGGGAGGGAGGGGTAGTGATGTTTTATGCAGAATCAGCAGCTAATGCTATTACGAATAGAGAACCGGTCCGTAAACAATTTAAATAAAGAGTGAGGGAAAAGAAGGGCAACAACAAAAACAACAAAAAACAAAACCAATCAACAAATAACAAATACAACATAACAATAAAAACAGGCATAAAATATAGTAACAAAACAATTGCAAACAATAACAAAAGCAAACAATAAGAAAACCAAAGAATAGCAAAAGCAAACAAAAAGCAACAACACAATAGCAAAAATAAACACAACAAACAACAAAACAGCAGCAAAAACAAAATTTAACAAAACAACAATTTTTTTTATTTTTTTTATTTTTTTAAATTGGTGTTTTACGCCGAGCCAGCAACTAAGGCTATATCACGGCAAGGCAGCCAGCCCTGTAAACAGCTGCCACATGCAGAGAAAGAACAGCGTCCCCGAGACGAGAACTGAACCCAGGACAGCCAACCTTCACTGTAGTGGTGACAGGCGCTAACCGTTGCGCCACCGGACCGCCCTAACAAAACAACAACAAAAACAACAAGTGCAATAACAACAAAAAGACAGGACTTATTTACACAAAAGTTTTCGATGCGGCCAATAGCGGGTAACACAGACACTCCAGCTCCCGAAGCCTCAGATTAGAAATTCCCTCCTCAGATGTTTTTTTTTTTTTAGTTGTGCTTAGGACTGTCCTAAAAAAATTGAAATTTAATTTTGTGGCTCGACTGAAGTACACTGGGTTTTCTTTCTCTCTCTCCACTGGAGAAAGCATGTGGTGAGCGAGAAATCTTGTCTGGACACAACAAAGCAGCTTTTACTTGAGGTGTACAGATATCTGCTCCTCTTTTCTCCGGTGCACGGGAGGGTGTGGAAAGTAAAAGAAAGAGTAAAGGAAGAATAGAGATTAAAGGAGGAAGAGACCATAAAGAAGGAACAAGAGCGAGAGCGGAGGAAGAATATAAAGTAAAGGAGGAAGAGAGGAGGTAGAAGAAGAAGAGAGAGTGAAGGAAGAATAGATTGTAAAGAAAGAAGAAAGAGCGAATAGAGAGAAAGGGAATAAGGAAGAGAGATTTACGGAAGAAGGAAGAGACTAAACTAAGAAAAGTCGAAAAGAACTCAGGAAACTAAGGAGTAAGACAGAGAGAGAGAAAGAAAAAAATTAAGGTGGGGAAGAGAAAAGGATCCAGAAAGACAGATTCTTCTGACAAGCCATTTTTCTTAATACATTCGTCCTCTCGGGCCATTTTCCCGCTCACTTAGGGGAAAACAAATAGAAAGGGACCACAGCATTCTGCGAGGGCGCTGTCCGGTAAATTCCGAACAGGAAACATGTCCCTGCACACTCTGCTTGCCGCCAGTAAATCGCGGACCATAATGAGATTTCTCTCTATGATCTTTCAGGCTTTCTGCGCGTAAAGCATCATCAATTTAGTCCTCCAATCAACGTTAGTGCTCAGCCGAGCGTAGCTGCCCAGTGCATGACGGGACCAGAAGAAAAGCTTGACGAATTCGGTTTTAAATTCAATTCTGGAAATTTGCATGGCGGCCAGGAGGTGGGGGGGGGGAGAGAGGAGGGGTAAGGGACCAAGCAGAGTGCTCAGCGAAATTTTTCGTCCATGTTGTAAGGGACCCGAGCACAAAAAGCCTCAATTACAGGCCGTGTGTCTGATAGCCAGCAAAGCCCCCCACCCCCCACCGCTCATTAATTTATGTCCATGTCTTTCTGTTCGCTTTTGTGGCCTCTCTGTGTTTCTGTTTCATAATGCTGAAGCAGTCAGAGTACCGGTACTAGGTGCAGTCGACAGGTGAAGTCATCAGTGATAATCCATTTAAAGTCTGTGCTGCAGAGCTGGGTTGAATGTGAGGTCTAGACAATGTCTTAAGCCTCATCTTTGCTAAGTGTGGTCTGAACAGACGATTTACCACTTGAGACAGCGACTTCAGACTTCTTTTCAAGACTTCATATGCACAACTTCACTGGAAAGTTTCGCCGAAACTTTTAGGTTTAGCATCGTCCGACTTAAAAAACCTTTAATGAAAATAAATCCATAGACTAGAGCTGAATGTGACCAGTTGATGTACACTTCGAATAAATAAGAAATAAATATTTTAAAAATAATACCAGCTACTTGTGTTTATAACAAACACAGACTGTTTCGCAACCACAAAAATCATCATCATCATCATCATCATCATCATCATCATCATCATCATCATCATCATCATCATCATCATCATCATCATCATCATCATCATCATCATCATCATCATCATCATCATCATCATCATCATCATCAATAAGAAAGCAGATAACTGTTAACTGTCGTAAACTCTATTTCAGAGAAGGTTCATAGTAAAAACACAGCGGACTGCACCAATCAACGCTATAATTTAGATGCCACGTGCACCGTCGTTTTATATGTTTATTGTAACTGTTATCGCCGCTTTTTTTAACCTGGGATAGTCCACACCTGAACCTTTCCAAACGACATCGGAGATGCGTGAAGAACTCGTGTTTTTTGGGGAAGAGTGGATGAGGTATTTTCACCAGTAAAAACTTTGAAGAAACAATTTGTCAGCATGCCAGAAAAAAGGGTGATTGCATTCCGAAATGTGTTTCAGTAGCTCCAGATGACTTAAAAAAAAAAAGAACACGAAAAATCATTCAAACTGGCAAATTAGCGGAGTTAGAGAGAGAGAGAGAGAGAGAGAAAGAGAGAAAATGGAGAAGGGAAAGTGGAAAGTATGAAGGCAAGAAACGAAAAAGAAAAACAACACCCTCTCTCGCAGAAAATTCGAAATGGGATTTGCAAGATAAATCGAAAGAGAGTTTATCAAACTTTTGGACGATTTCACAGAATGCAGTTTTTAAAAGCATTTAGCACAATATAAAAATAACTTCCTGCGTTTTATCACGAGAGTGTGCGTCGCCTGGCTTATAGAGATGAGGGGCGCGTAACTGTGAGAAGGTCACTTTTGAGTTGTCGTTCTTAAAGGAAACAACTAGAGTGGTGGTGGTGGTATTGGTGGTGGTGGGGTGTAGGGGGTAGGGGATCTGCTCTCGTCTTCCAGTGATCAAAACGACCGTATTCGACTCTCACCATTTCTCTATTTTTTTTCTCTCTCTCTCTCTCTGTGTGTGTGTGTGTGTGTGTGTGTGTGTGTTCTCCATCTGTTCGTCTGTCGGCTGTGCATCATTTTATTAACCAGTCAGATATGCCCATATACACAGCCATTTAGCGCTCATTCTGAATTGATCCCTTTTATCCCAATATACCCAGCACGCGCATACATACATTAGTAGTACGTATATACTTATGTATCTACATGCATTAATACGCAAATACATACATAAATACAGACATTCCTACAAACGTACACAATAACACCATGCAAAAGCAAATATTTATGCTCATGCATTTACACATACACAATGCACCTATACATAAGCACATATACATGCATATACCGTATAGATATTTATATGTACACTTTTACATAAATACACGCGTGCATATATATATATATAGCACATACATGAATACGCGCATCCATACACACATACATTGATAGATATACACACATGCATCTGCATATCAACTACCTACATGAATATATATATATATATATACATGAATACATACACCCATGATTATAGGCATATACACATATACATACACACATACATCTAAGGACATGAATATATATATATATACACACATATACCTGAATACACACACATATATATATATATACACACACACACACACACACACACATATACCTGAATAAATACATATACTATGCAGCCATACCCGAATGTTAAAACACTTGCGTCCGAGACTAAACATACCCGTTTGGCGCAGCGTACTTCCCACCCCAGATACCCCAGCTGCTGAATGCATACCTAGAGGACTGGAGAAGGAAGGACACCGGAGGAAGAGGAGAAGATGGTCACCGCGCCCGTAAACAAGATGGCCGCAAGATAAATAGAACCTCTACTACCTCACTGTTTAGAGACCGAAAAGTTAGGAGACTATCTTTATATATTCTGTACATACATACATACGCTGTGGATATCTACATAAAATCTCACATAATAGTACATATACTGGGACATATAGCTACAACAGTACATTCATATACTATTAATATACACATACAAATATACTAACGGTATGGCTATCCACGCCTGACTTCACCAGTTCGGTGGGGGGGGGGGGCTAGGCATTGTAGGAAACCTGCATACCAAGAACTTTATGCAAATGTTCAAAGCAAAGCTTGGCTAGAGCTTGGTGAGCATTTCCATGGTATTTTCGAAAAGTAAAAGCAAAAATTTAAGGCCTGATGCATGTCTGGGGATAGGCGTGAAAACCCCTCAGAGCCTCCTGGAATTTTTAACACATGTGCAGCACATGCGAGTGGGAGGGGTTCACACGACCGCCTTCATACTAACGGAGGTCTTATGACATAACAAACAAACTATAATCGCTTCTCCTGCTGCTACTTCTGGCAAGAACGGTCGGCGCTGACGTTGTTTTTTTCAAAGTCTGATTGATGTTGTAGCATATTGTGAAAATCATGGTAATCATCGTTTGTGACAAAGTGTGACATATTAGTGCCAGGATGAAATGTTTACGAGGTGACGTGCTTCTCAAGCTCTAGCAGTGGGACGGATCTTATTTTGATATGAAGTTTGTTCTAAAACAATGCATATTGCTAGAAATCTGGTAAGACATTTTGGAGATAAGGCGTTTTGTTCTTGTGTCTTCAATTAAAAATAGCCTCTTGTTTAGACAACTCGAATTTTGTCAAAGATAATAAACAAAGACGTTAAAACACATGCATGTTTATCTCTAACCTAACTTAACCATATTTGTACAAATGCTTCATATCTAAAAATGATAAACATATGTCGAAACTGATAAACATCTGTGACGACGACGATCATGATGAGCAGAAAAACTTTGCTTCACCGATAACTACTATGACAGGCTGGCGTGGAAACCGATTTAAAATTTCCGTAAGGCCCTCGTCACCCCCTCGACACGTGTGAAGTAGGTACAGTTGTCACAAACACTAGTGAGTACATTGACACATAGCTGTTACGAACATTGCTAAAGACACAGACTCACGGTTGGCATGAACACTGCTAAAGACACAGACTCACAGTTATCACGAACACTGCTAAAGACACAGACTCACGGTTGTCACGAACACTGCTAAAGACACAGACTCACAGTTATCACGAACACTGCTAAAGACACAGACTCACAGTTATCACGAACACTGCTAAAGACACAGACTCACGGTTGTCACGAACACTGCTAAAGACACAGACTCACGGTTGTCACGAACACTGCTAAAGAGACAGACTCACGGTTGTCACGAACACTGCTAAAGACACAGACTCACAGTTGTCACAAACACTGCTAAAGACAGAGACTCACGATTGTCACGAACACTGCTAAAGACACAGACTCACGATTGTCACGAACTCTGCTAAAGACACAGACTCACGGATGTCACAAACACTGCTGAGTACATAGACTCACTGATGTCACAAACACTGCTGAGTACATAGACTCACAGTGAGGACAGACGAAAGAGGAACCAAAAGAAGATAGGCAGATGGGCGAATAAACAGACAGACATGCACACTGGGGCTGATAGTGTTTAACTTAACAAACTCGGATCTTTTACATACCGAACAAAAAAGAAATGGATGGCTTACATGTGGAACAAAACCAAAGCTATGGATCTTTTCCATGCGGAACAAAACCACGGGTCATAGCTGTTCCGATATCGGATATTATCACAAGGAAAGCTAAGGGCGGATTGAGACGAGACCACTGAGCATGAGGATCAGCAGGAATGGGTTGATAGAGAGAGAGAGAGAGAATGGGTGGTGTGGAGAAAGAAAGAAAGAAAGTGACACCACAGCAGACAAAGCCATTGCGAGGCAGACACAAGAGCAAACAATGATTACGACACATGACGAGACCAGCAAACCCCACTGACTGACAGTCAAACACTCATAACCACCACTTACCTTTCCTTCTATATTCTACTTATCTGGCATCAAGTTGATTAGTCTTTTATAAGTAACAAAGCAATAAAAGCAAAACAACAACAAATAGCATCCCACACCCACACATACACACACACGTACGTGCGTGCATACACGCACGCAAACACACTTCACTCTTAAGACACCAGCCTTAAGCGCGTGAGTCACGTGTACACACGGCTGACATCGCCTCCCAGACACCTCTTGCGCCTCCCTCACTCCTCCTCCTTGCGAATCCTCCACACCTCCACCCCCTCCTTCCATCTTTGCCCTTCTTCCCCCCCCTCCTCCCCACTCGCCGACTCTTGGACGGTTTGGCACAATGTCTGGCGTTTCACCTCGTCTTTCCCCCCGCAGACCTCCACCGGCCCTTCCCACAATGCCCTGCGAGGCAATCCCACAATTCAATTTAGAGAGGGTGGAGGAGGGGTGCACCGTTGCACAATCCTTAACGTAACCTGCACGGTGCCTCCGGCGCGGTGGGGGGGAGGGAGGCTTAATGCTCCCCCTTCTCCACCCCCCAAACTTTAACATACGAGGGAATGAGGGGGAGGGGAAGGGAGGCAAGAAAATGTCATCCCGAAGAGCCCCCACACCCACACCTCTTCGCTTGCGCTTCTCTTGAATTGCGGTGACGGCATTAACATCCCCATTAACACTGCTGGTGAGGCGTAAGGCAAGTTCAGCTGGAGAAGAAAAAAAGAAAAGAGAGGAGAAAAAAAAAACTCCTCTGCGACTTCCTCCAGCCTAACTCCTCCCCTGCCTCTCTCTCCATCCCGCCTTTTTGACAGAGTTTGGCCTTGTAGTGACGCAGCAAGCAGTCTATTCCCAGGGAAGAAATCTGAGTGATTCCAGCCCCACAACCCCCTTTCACCATTTTTACCTTGCGTTTTTCTTTTACCGACAGGAGTTCAAATCTCAACGAAAATGGAAATGATTTTAAAAATTAAAACTTCCCGTGATGGAAGAATTGTTAAATTGATCGGCACAACTCTGAATGGGCTGGGGGCTGGCGAGGGAATTTTTAAAAAAAACTCTCCGTTGTTGTGACTGCTGTGAATAAGATGAGAAGGTGTGTGCAGATGACTGCAATAGCTATTACATATAATTCCATCTCCATTTTTTTTAAATTGAGGATCCGTGTTACTGTGTGGATAGTCAGAAACTCTTCCGAGCTACTGTACCTTGCTGGATATAGCCCTCAGTGTGTTAGATGTGTGTGTGTGTGTGTGTGTGTGTGTGTGTGTGTGTGTGTGTGTGTTCAAACTCATGCAATGAAGGCTCGCGCAGCCAGGCGTACACAAACCTTACACACACACACACACACACACACGCACGCGCGCGCGCGCGCCCACACATACACACAAACACATGAAACACAAACACAAGCGGGTACACACAATTCTACACATAAGCAAGTGTCTGATTCTAAAGTTACCTAGCTGAACATTACCCATGCATTCACACCTGGTTTTCTTTCTTTATTTTTCTTATTTCTCTCTTTCTTTGATTCAATTGCTCTTTTTCCGTCTTTCGTTCTTTCTTTTTGTGTTTATTTTGTGGTAATTCATGTCCAAGACGTCTTCTAATTTTTATATATTTTTTGTTGTACCTCTTTTCTTTGTTTTGATTTTTTCTTTTCTTCCACACTTAATGCTTTTCTCAAGTATTCATGATCTTCCACATTACGTCCTGACCATCCTGTGCCATCACAGGGACCGAGCAGCCCTCTCCCTCTTCTACATCCCTCGCCATCCTTCTATTTTGTATCACGTCTTCATCACTCTGGTCTTTCTTGAGTAATCGTTGTTGTTTTTTTTTTTTTTTAAATCAGAATCCTGCTAGAGAAAACCTAAAAACCTGTGACGGACACTTCTTTAGACGGCAAATCTAGCGGCCTGGAGAAAGGCTGACGATTAGAGAAATTGCCACTGCCGAGAAGAGGGATTAGCAAACCTGGATCGGACATGGGACCCGGTTTTCATTGACAGGACAAAGCTAGTCAGATCCAGACCGGGCTTGATGTCGCTAACGTCTGTCGCTTTGTGTGGTTTTCACCCTCGGCAGCCGGTCGACTGAAGTCAACATTGTCTCAGGTTACACTAATTGAAGTCCCCTGTATTCCATTACTCCAGTCTAAGTTAATCCCAGGCCCAGAAGACCGTAATCTTTCTAACCCTTCCCTCCCCCGTCCTAACACTCTTGTCCACCTGGATATGATTAATTATATAATTAATGATGGTGACGCAGGGTGAGGTCGCAAGTTTGATACATCCTGTGCAGATACGGAGATAATATATCTCTGGAATGCTGGTCGTCTGCCGAGAACAGCTTTTAGTTTTAGACTGTCAGGTCTCAGCAGACTACTTTACAATTTAATATCTGGAACCCCGATATAATTTTGTCTTTTCTTTCCTTTTTGGGGAAAGTCGTTGATCTTTACTTCCTACAACTTTTAGCAAAAGATAGAAAAAAAGACTGAAAACAGAACAGACTAAAAATCTCGTAGTTTTGTACCTCCGGAAATACAAGAGCTGACATCGTCTGCTCGTCTTCATTAATGTTCATATTTGAATGGGAAACGAATTGGGATAATTGGCCTCATTCTTGAAGCTAATGGAGATAAAACTTCGTCAGCAAGCAGTCCAGAGATATCCGTCCGTAGAGAAAGCAGTTGGTGGGTACCAACGGTGCTTTTGAAGCCGCTAGGATGTGATGTCCCAATCTTGAATCTTTCGCCACCCGCGAGTCAGGAACGGGTGGCTGATTGCTTGAGTGGATGAGCGTGCATGCATATTTAATGGTTGGACAACTGACCGGCAGGCTGATAATCAGTTGATGTACTGTGTGGTCTTTGTTCCGTTTAGTGCATTGAGTGGAGTGTCATTGTTTGCATGTACCCGCTCGTGTGTGTGTGTGTGTGTGTGTGTGTGTGTGTGTGTGTGTGTGTGTGTGTGTGTGTGTGTGTGTTGGCCTTCGTTATACCCACAACGACAGGCACGCACGTGCATTGCGCGTACGTCTGTCAGAAAGATCGCTACAGCCCTATCAGCAGATCGCATCACTTCCCCAACTACTCTTCCCCCCCCCCAAACACCACAGAAACACACACAAACACACCCTCCCCCACTCCCATGAACGTCCTGTCCCTCAGGTGTCGCTTTGATCTTTGCTCCTCGACCGCCACCGGTATCAAGTTCCTCCCAACTTGAAAAGTGACGCTCGCTTGATGGATTGGAGGGAACTACTTCAAGCAACGGTCAGGTGAGGCATCTACCTGACCACCAGCACGGCGAAGGATTTTTGTAAATTAATAATGAAAAAAAAAGCAAAAAAATACACAACCCAATGTGTGTGTGCGTGTGTGTGTGCGTGTGCGCGCGCGCGCACACGCACACACACGCACACACACATTGATTTGACACTAAGCACATGCACTAAAATGCGTTCAGACACAAAGTTTATTATCCCACCTGCACGTGAGGTAGGCAGGCTAAAAGCAAAGGAGGCGATAGTACCTTAAGCACACGCTGGAAATTTATTCCGCCTTCTGATACTTGCAGGTCAACTTCTTGTCCAACCACAACCCCTGCTATAGTTAGCTCGCTCCGTGATTAGAATAACTAGAAAATGTTTGTTAGGTGCCTGATGAAATACAGGTACGATAATTATTACACCGACTTGAAGACGTATTACGGGTAACATATACATATAATTTATAAATGTTTTCACGGGTATTTTACGAGAACCAAATATACTTGAAGAAGCTATTCCTTTCCTTTATTAATTCTCTCTTCTTTCTGCTCTTTACCCTTCTCATTCTTCTTCGCAGTAGAGTCCGTTCCAACAATGGACAGTTAAGAGACAGGAGCGATGAATGAGGGGTAGGAGTCAACTGACGACCTGTCTGATAAACTGGCAGGTGAAGTAGGGGTGGTGGTGGTGGTCTGTGACTCAACAGGACGACCTGCCCCAACGACAAACAATTTCTGGTTCTTGGGAACCGAATTCGCTCTTGGCTGACCGTTGCTGGGTAACTGGAGACGTTGTCTTCGGTGGTAGGAAGAAAAAAGTTTCGTCATCGCTGCTGCCACCCGGATGATAACCGGGCCGGCCGTTTGCGGAGTGTGCTGTTCGAGACGCGACTTCTGATTGAGGATTTCATCGAGAACATTCTCTGTCGACGATGAGCATGCTGCTTGTGTCATTCATCACAGATTCGCAATTCTGAGGTCACTGTTGAAAGAAAGAAAGAAAGAAAGAAAGAAAGAAAGAAAGAAAGAAAGAAAGAAAATGAAAGAGTGAGTTTAAAAAAAAATGCAAAAAGTAAAAACGATCTAAAGAAAATTAAACCGACTAAAATGAATAAATCAAAAAAGAAAAGGAAAGAATTGAAAAAAGAAAGAAAAAGTAAATAAAAAGTGAAGGAGAGAAAGTAAGAGTAAATGAAAGCAAAAAGAGAAGAAAACAAGAAAAGGAAAAAGTAGACAATGAATAAAGAAAATGAAATAGAAAGGGTTAGAGGCACAGCAACACAGCATCAAAAGATGCCACGATTCAGGCAATATGGCGAGAAGTTTGTCTTGAATACTTTTATTGAAGTGTGGAAGGAATTTCTAGGAATGCTTCCATCTTTTTTTCTCTCTTTCTCGTGTTCGTATCATTTTCTAGGCCACTTTGCATGGATGAATGTCTTCGCAAACACAAAGTTTATTGTTCAGCCATTTTTTTCTAAATTTCTAAAATCCGAGGCACCAGTCAGGCCATTTGCATTCAAATCTCTTCATCTTGCATTTTATTTATGTCCTTTGGCCTCTGACTTCGAGCGTCTTGACCCGCTTGACGACCGAACGCTTCCTCATTGAAACGCATCCCAGCTTTTAAAATCGGATCATTACTTGGACTGGCAAATGGACTTGGAGCGCTAGGACCCATTGGCCGCTCGCGAAATATCACTAATATTCACAATCCGCCCAGGATTTACACCCCGAGCTCCGCTTGCGTTTAATCATTTCAAGTTTGCACTTCTGCAATCGTTTCTCTCTTACATTTTTTATTGTATTTGTTCGTTCGTAATTGTTTTCCTGCTCCTGCCATTTATTGCGTGAATCTTAACCGTCTGAGATTGACCATATCCAAAAATTACTTAGCTGGGAGCATTGACGATCTGGAAGTTTAAGGGTCCACATAAATGATTTGACATAATTTTTAGCAATTTTGTTAATAGATTCCACGAAACTGTAATCTCACATATCAGCATTTCTTTTAAAAATGTGTTAATCGTGTAAGTATCAAATCTCTCACAAAACAAAATACTCCACACTGGACAGAGGAAAGTGAAACCTAGGGAGGGTCTTGGATGTCTCACGGACTCTACATGTGACAGCAAAGATAAGCTATCAGCGATACTGTATCTATTGTTATCAACAAATCTCCGGACGGCGTGGCACCGGTGTTGGGGTGTGTTCAAGTGCACTTACTCCCTCGCTCCATTTTCATTACTTTTTTTCTCTCACTTTTATGCTTTTCCTGCAGTTCACTCGTGTACACATCTCTCTCTCTCTCTCTAACTTTTCTCGTCCTTTCTTTCTTCCCTACCTTGACATCGTTCATTCTCCTGCAACCCCATGTGCGTACGCGCGTGCGTGTGTGTGTGTGTGTGTGTGTGTGTGTGTGTGTGTGTGTGTGAGAGAGAGAGAGAGAATTTAAGTGCTTTTGTGACACCTTATTTTACATTATTTCGCATCTGTCTATAACTTACGTGGTAACAAGGTAATAATAAATAAATTTCTAGAGTACATTTCGATGTATGGAGGCGAGCTCAATTTTCTGTACACAAAGGACTAAGGACTACAATGAACTGACAGTCAACCGTACACGAAGCATGACCATCAACAGACGGATCCCTGGCTAAGAAAATAAGTCCCACTTAATAGCAGCTGTTTGGGGATGCGCGGCAGAACTGTAAGGGGTTTACTATATCTAGGTTATGGTGGCTTCTTTTATGACCTCCTTTCACGGTTTTCTGGGTGATAAACAAGTTAATCATTCAGTGAAAATGAGAAAGTTTTTCATCAACACATCTGCAAGAGATTTGAACCCAGGACCTTCTGTTCCGAAACTGACGTCACTAACCACGCAACTACCTCACCTGTCTTAGCTGTCCACTTGAAAGTGTGCAAGCACGAGTTAGCTTTTCTTGCAGAGATGCTGAGACCATTTGATGTGTGACTATAAACTCTTTGCCGGTGTGGAAGGGTGACAATTTCTGAGATAGGTAAGGCGTCCACGACTTTCTATGAAATCCGCGTAGACGGAAAGGCTCTACATGTCGCAAACTTTATTTCGGGATCGCCATGATAAGTGTTTACTGACAACCTTCGAACTAGAAGTTAGAAGTCTGTGTTCTAACCCCTTATCCTGTAGCTAGAAATAAACTCTACTTGCAGTACAGACAAAGATGGCCATACATTGCCCACAGAGCTTAAACCATTAACAGAGATTTGATTTTTCCAGCCAAGAATAATCACATAATAATAATAATCACATAATAATAATAATAATTAATAATAATAATAATGAAGATTTTTATAGTCACAATCACATAATCACAAATTTATAATCTGTGACAATATTTATTTCCTTTAAGTCGACTTTTTATGAAATAGAAGTGAAGCATGTGGTACTGTTAACAACTTTCAGCTGGGGTGCGTCTTTAAGTATGAAACTATGCCTGACACCTCCGCTAAAGATGAGGCGAGAGCTGGAGGAGTATGATACTGAGGGGTGTGCATGTTCCAGTTGCAAGTTTTGAAAAATTGAAAAATATTCCGCACAGAGACCGGGTGGAGAGGGAAGGAGAAGACAGAGATGAGATTCTTCCATCATCTTCTAGGATCCGAAAAAGTTAAGCATCTTGTAACGAACTTAGTTCAGCTCCTTGAAAAAAATCTCACTCAGGGAGGCCTTTAAGGTGTTTTTGTCTAACAGCCGTTTTCAAACCACCTTGCGAAGCACTCGGAAGCTAGATTAAGCCCACCTTGTTTAAATGCTTTCATCTATCACTTTTTCATAGGAGGGTGGGAGCGTTACAGCATCCGGCAGCAGGTTGTTGACTGTAAATAGAAACTTGGCTGTTGCAGACAACATTCCAGACAAAAGAAAATGCCCGGAACAGGTGGAGGAGGTGTTTAAGTTTACATCAGGGAAGATAACGCCAAGCGATGTGTATCATAGACGATTTATCTTCGGGCTTTATTTTTAAACTCGGAGTTTGGGGTTTACAAAGGAGATCCCGCTAAGCAGAGGGATGATTCATCAACGAAGTCAGTGCCAAGAATTAATAGCGATGCTGGTCTGAAAATAATTTATTCTTTTTTTTCTTCTTTCTGTAATCATCATCATCATCATCATCATCATCATCATCATCATCATCATCATCATCATCATCATCATCATCATCATCATCATCATCATCATCTCGAGTATTTGGTGCTTTGTAAACTTGGTATTAGTGCTAGCATTTGTCACATTTGCAGTGATCAAGAATGTGGAAAGGAAAAAGACGACGAAGAAAACGAAAACCAAAACAAAAAACAACAAAGGCAAGACAAAACAAGCAGCAAGAACAAAGATGACATTCACAATAACAACAAACAACGCAAACAAATCCTAAAACAAAACCCCCCAAAATAACTAAAAACAATCATAGAAAAAAAAAAAAAACAACAGCAACAACAAAGCAGTACAAAACAACGGCATAAAAACAAAGTTTAAACAATAACAAGGCAAACAAAAACAAAAACAAAAAAGTAAAAACAACAAAGCGCAAAAAATAAAAGCAAGCAAAATAGCAAAACACAACACCAAATGCAACTGAACAACAACACCAAGAAAAAAAACAATGGCCAAAACAAAAAATAAAAAATAAAACAACAACAAAACAAAAAAAAACAGCAAGAAGTAAACCAGGAAGCAAAAACAACATGGGTTGTAAATAAACGATCGCTTTGTTACTGAAACTTTGTTCAGACATTAGTCCGAACCTCGGTATCTGTTGCTGAAGCCCAACTTACTTACCTGACTTGCTATTCACGTTGACGATATTTCTCCCTAACATCCTGCTGTTGTCGACAGCTGTTGTCACGGTCTTGATGGTGGTACACTGGTAAGCTTACCAGTTGAGAAATCAAGATTTGTAGCGACAATATTTGTCCATGAACACGCCTTCACTAACGGGACTTATCACTGATATCACAGTCGGACGGACCACCCCTCCTCCAATCAACATCCCCAGCCTCCAGCTGCTTTTCTTCCTTGTTTTTTGTTTTATTTTTTGGTCCCAGAAGCCATTACATTCCAGAAGATGTTTTTTGTGGATTTCTCGTTTACCAGCTAACTGAAGAATGTTTTTGTGTTGTTAGACGGTATTACTTCAAAATAGTCCGAGCCACACGCTGCGAAATGTGATCTGACAGCCTTTCCTGTCCTGGCCTTTCTTTTGGAAATCTTTTCCCTAACAAAAAGTGCAGACAAAGGTATTGACAAATGTGAAATATGCAACAGCGACTTACATTTTTCGCGATATGCACCAGCAACAACAACAAAATAATTAACCCGTCATTGAACTCACGCGTGTGTTTATACATTACGGATATATTCATAATTAAATTATTATAATTATGTTTATCAATAAACGAATTTAATATTTAAGTCTAAAATAAATCATTCTCTATTATTATATTGTTTAAGTACTTAAAAACTGAGAAAGAAAGATTCAAACAAACAAATAAACAAGAGGCAAACAGCAAACAACAAAAAAACAAACAAACAAGCAAGCAAACAAATAAACAAACAACAAAAAACAAAGAAAGAAACACGTGTAAACAAAGATTTCGTCTTGAGGCGCTCCGTAAGTCAAGATTTCCATGGTAACGCAAATATTGTAAATAACGACAGGACTTAATAGAAATAGTTGCTGTTCTTCTTGGTGGGAGGGAGGTATTAAGCTTTACATGATTATCGCTGGGTATGTTCTGAAAACTTTTCTAAATCATAGAAAGGCCGTGTTCAGTAAATAATACAAGTTGCTTAGACCTTGCGAATAATTCAAAAGTAATGGGCTAGGCTGCATGTGAGGTCTTCAAATAAACTTGACATTAAGCCCAAGTTGTATTTATTTATTTATTTATTTATTTATTTATTCTTCAATTCCAAAACTCGGCATTGCAAATGTGAGGTCTTCAAAGTGAGTTCAAGGCCCCCGTATAAAGCGGGAAGTCAGGTATTCAGACCTAACATAGTTGGACCAAAACACATTTAGCCGGGTAACGGTACCCATGTAACATCAATAAAAAGAATTCCAAGAAAATTGTCTACAACTAAGGATACGCTGACACCATTGCTAAACAAGTTTAGAAGTTCCCCTGTACCAAACATCATCACTTCAGTAAAAAAAAAACAACTAAAGTACAGGTGTTCTAAGGAGCCATTTGGACACTACATGAGGTCCACGACCTTCCTGACCCTGTGTCTGTCCAGATCTTACTTGAGAATCGCCTGAGTAACCTGAGCTGGGCTCCGACATTCAAGCTCCAGAATTTCCGAGATGTTTCAGCTTTCCCTGGCATCGTTGTGCAAACAGAACCCACGACAGCTCGGAGCATGTCTGCTTACTGTCTGCGAAGATTTCCTTGTTTATTTAACGACTGTAGATTGTTTCTCTTTGGGTTTTTTTCTTCTCTCCCTTCTGTGCGTTTATTGAAAGCAGAAGGCAGTGATTGGATTATCGTAACACCCGTGTTGTTGATGCTGATTTTTTTTTCAGCCGTGTTATTATTTCTGTCTCTTTTACCCCCCTAGTGCATTTTTTTGTCGAGTGCGTGTAATTCCACACACACACACACACACACACACACACACACACACACACACACACACACACACACACACACAGAATATATATATTGTGGATGCTAAAGCAAAGAAAATTAATACAAGCATGCACCATGGCAGACACTGAGTATAACAAAACTCCTACGTTTCTCTTGTGGTTGATAAAAGAAAGATTGAAGAAAGAAGAGTCGTGTACCGAATACTAGCATAACCCGTGGTCAAGTTGTATCAGTCACAGGATGAATGAATGATTAAATAAAGGAATAAAACATAGATAAGGCCACTATGCTCATCTGCTCTTCTTCGACAATCACTTCTACTTACACAAAAGCATGAAGAGTCGAGCGCCGTGCAAGTGATCTACAAATAAGACTCAGTAAATAAGAAATACAACGAAAACAGTGAGAGTAATGTCGAGGGTAAGTGAGGTCGGGTCACAGATAGAAAGTAAAAGGCAACTCCAACGTATAACTCATCCACACACCTGACATTTTCTATAAACAGTATATTTCCTGACTCATTTTGGAAACATTCCGACCTTTCCACGTGCCTCATCGGGGACTTAGACGACCCGCAAACAAGTCTGAAGCCTTTTGGGGACGTATAGCGACCGAGAACTGTTCTACATGTCAAGTCTGTGACTCCACAGCACTGTTCTTGTCTTCATGCACTATGAGCACACGTGATCACGTCACCACCGACCTCACACTCTGAAACCTCCCTCTGTAACTACTTCCCCTCCCCTCCCCCCCCCACACAGTAACCCCGCGTGCTAGACTGCACCAGAAACGGATTTAAAGTAAAGAATGGCCCCTGAGTTTGGAATGAAGTTGCCTCTCGCTTCCCGCAGCAGGTGATTTTATGTGCGGTGGATGTGGAATTAAGGTGTGTGCTGTGCTCGCAGCGAGAGGCAGGTTGCAGCAGCACGCTCTGACGAGAAAGGAGAAGCTCAGTTCCGGATGTGACGTCGGCCCAACAATGGAGCACGCGTGAGGGACTACACGTGATCGCTGATTGCTTGACCCCTGGGATAGAGGCTTGTCCCGTCGGTCATTGGGCAATACTCCCAGAGTAAAGGTGACCGCATCTGTCACGTGCTTCACTGGACGTCACCCTTTTGGAAGACACGACCACAAGAACACACACACACACACACACACTCTTTGTCTCTCTCTCACACACACTCTCTCGCATACACACACGCACTTTCTCTCTCTCACACATGCACACTCATTCTCTCACATACACACTCTCTCTCACACTCTCTCTCACACACACTGACACACAATTTCTCTCACATACACACACACTCTCTCTCTCACACACACACACACTCTCTCTCACATACACATACTCTCTCACACACACTCTCTCACATACACACTCTCTCTCACTTACACACACTATCTCTCACACACTCTCTCACATACACACTCTCTCTCTCACACACTCTCTCTCATACACACACACTCTCTCACACACTCTCTCACATACACTCTCTCTCTCACATACGCTCTCTCACTCACACACACACACTCTCTCTCTCACATACACTCTCTCTCTCACACATACACACTCTTTCTCTCACATAACAAACACTCTCTCTCACACACACTCTCTGTCTCTGACACACACACTCTCTCACATACACACACACTCTCTCTCACATACACTCTCTCTCACACACACACACACACACGCACACACACTCTCTCACATACACTCTCTCTCACACACACACGCGCACACACACTCTCTCACATACACACACACTCTCTCACATACACATACACTCTCTCACATACACTCTCTCTCACACACACACACGCACACACACTCTCTCACATACACTCTCTCTCACACACACACGCGCACACACACTCTCTCACATACACACACACTCTCTCACATACACATACACTCTCTCACATACACTCTCTCTCACACACACACACGCACACACACTCTCTCACATACACACACACTCTATCACATACACTCTCTCTCACACACTCTCTCTCTCTCACATACACACATACTCTCTCTCTCACACTCTCTCTCACATACACACATACTCTTTCTCACACACTCTCTCTCTCTCTCACACACACACTCTCTCTCACACTCTCTCTCACACACTCACACTCTCTCACACACACACTCTCTCTCTCACACACACACACTCTCACACACTCTCACACACTCTCTCTCACACACACACTCTCTCTCACACACACACACACACACACACACACACTCACACACACTCTCTCTCACATACAGTATGGGCTCAGTATGGAGGATCCTCCTTGAAGCACGCTGGGTGAGCATGAATGTAACAGCGGGTGGGCAGACAGACGCCTCTGGCAACAATTCTGTAACACGTGTGTGCAGCCTGATGCTGCTGTTTATAGCCGCCATGTTTTCGGTCAAGAGGCTGGTGCATCTGTAAGGCTCTTGTTACCTGTTGTAGTTAAGTGATGTAGGCAGTCTCTCAAGAATTGTTACTGTCGAGTGGGAATGAAATGATAAACTTTACCAACAATGTAGACAGTGTGCGTGCGTGCGTGTATTTGTTTGTGTGTGTGAGCGTGCGTGCGTGTATGTGTTTGTGTGTGTGCGTATATGTATGCATGTGTTTGCGAGTGTGTGCGTGTGTGTGTGTGGAGGCTGCTATCTTTTCTCCATTCCTCTCTCTTTCCTCTATCTCTCTCTCTCTTTCTCTCCTTCTGTCACAACAAACTAGCATGAAGATCATACACTAAGTAACAGGTAGACCATCAAGTACTACACACATGACTATGAACCAGCCAATCAGTTTACAGAGTACAATCCCACTGATTACGAGATTACACGGACCTGAGTACTAAACACAATTCGTCATCGAAATAACATGATCGGTTGTATAAACTGTAGTGATTATCAGCTCCCAAGTCCTGATGCTAGTTCACAAACATTTCTTAGTTCCAGCTTACACGGATGTCTCTCCTACCCTCGTAACACTCTTAATCCAGGGGTTAATGTTCTACTCCCTTCCTCACAGTGCCACGCGTGGCAACATGGCGGTAAATGTGACAGTTTGGTTATCACAGACTCAGGAAATCCTCTGTGTCTGATTCCATGATTTCTTTTCTCTCTTTCTAAAGCACATCAGGCCTGCTATAAATGTTTCATCACCGTCGTCGTCGTCCTCGTTGTTGTCGTCGTCATAATCATTATTATTATTGCGATAAGATCATATTGAAATATATTTTAATACTTAAATTTTTGTATATTCTTCTGTGGCTGGGAGAAGCACTGACTTCAAGCTTTAACACACACACACACACACATGCGCGCGCGCACACACACACACACACACACACACACACACACACAGACCGTATAGATATATGCATACTTACATACATGCATACATGGATACAAATAAACAACGGGTGGAACGCGTTAATAAACCATTTTACTCTTTCTAGGCTTCGTTTCCGCTTCTTATACTTGTGTCACTCAACCATTCATCCATCCATCCATCCCAGATCCAAAAACAAAGCAACCTCGGTGACGCTGGTACACAACGGGCGAGCCGCTTGATGCAGAGCTGAAGAAGAAGAAGAATAAAAAGGGGGGGGACGCATAAACCGAGGCTTAATGCAAAAGTTATCAATATTTATTCAGGGGCTTTTACCGCTTACGACCCCACCATAGCACTCTGAAAGGGGAGTTAACTCCGGTCACAAGCCGAATGGACTGAGTCACAGACCTTGACAGGGTTTATAACAGAAATTTACTGCTGGCTTTGCAGGCTTTTCTTCTATTTTCACTCTCTTTAAATGCGCCCAAAGAAATCGGACGTAAAATCTTTGTCAGGATGAAGAACACTTTCACCTCTTCCGCACCCTTTCCGCGGCCTCCACCCTTCAAAACTATGCTTTGGATGTTTGTCTGTGGCACCGTACTGTCGCCTTGAGAGGTTTGACCCCAGCACATCGATGTTCTTGAACTTGTGCTCTTTCTCCTGTCTCTCTTTCCATCTCTTTCCATCTCTCTAGCTCTCAAACACACACACACACACACACACACACACACACACACACACACGTGTTCATGCTCTTGTTACAAATGTTAATGTTTGAACATACCAAGTCTTCCTCCTCCTCCTCCTCCTTCTCCTCCTCCTCCTATTTTGCTTTTTCATTTATCCAGCCTTGTAACCTCTGCTCTTCAATTTCTGCCTTCAGGACAACACGACAATAAGCTTGTAAGCGCTCTTTGTATGTAATCGAACCACCATCCCGTCACCCTCGGTGTCATTCAAAATGGTCTCTGACCCTAACAACCGGCACTCACTCGGCACACTATGGTTTCTTTGGGTTTCTGTGTTATTTCTTCTTTACATCAGATAACTAACCTCAGAAGACCGACTTTCGGAGACAAAATGTAAGGCGACTTACAGGCGGAAAACCAAGTTACACCAACAAGCTACAAAATCTTTGTATGTCTGTGTGTGTGTGTATATATATATAGGATCCCGAAAAAGAACTTTTATTCAGGTTGCATCCCTGGCCTGTTGCAAGTTTCTGCTAATTAACGCTTTGATTTACAGCCGCTGTCAGATTTTTTTCCCTACGATGTGCTTAGCCAGGCTGCTGCCGAAACATTAAAGGCCTCACATCGCCGTAAGAATCGCGAAATCAGGAGGCAGGAGAGAGGGAACTCGTAGAAGGAGGTTGAAGGGGAGCTAAAGTGTACTGAGCACAAAAAGGTCAGCAGGTTCAGTAAACGAGCCCATTCAAGCCTGGTTCCCTGCTGGTTCGAGTCTTGGCTGCACGTGGTGCTGTCTTCAAACAGTACCCTGTGATTAAAATATTTCCTATTGAGACTCCGTGTTAAATACAACTCAGAACATTTTGATCGATGTATTTTGCTGTATAAACTTTACCTTTAGTTTCCCCAAAGCAGCTTATGACCTGTTTCCACCTTTTGGACCAGAAACCAGAAACCAAGAAACCAAGTATAAAGGGTAGAAACCAAGTATAAATAAATTTGTGACTGCTTCTGACTTGTTTGTGCTCGATTTAGACTTGATTCAATTATTTTATTTACAAATTACGTGGTAAAGTATATTTTAAAAGAAAATGTTTGTGACCAGAGAATTTTGATTTTTGAAGATATTTAATGTTGGTGGCAGAGGTGGTGCGATTGTGCGAATAACAAAGAGATTTGATTGGCTATTGGCAGAGGTACGGACCGGAAAAAGCAAACTGTACCTCTATTAACCCTCCTTAACCAGAAAATGGGGCAGAAAACAGAGTCACATAGAGATTTTTTCACATAGAGAGAAAGAGAGTGAGAGAGAGAGTGTGTGTGTGTGTGCGTGTGTGTGTGTGTGTGTGTGTGTGTGTGTGTGTGTGCGCTCGAGCGTGTTCATGCTATAATATGCTCATATGTGGATGTCTCAATACTTACATGCAGGTACGTGTGGGCAGATTTTTTTGTTTGGCCAAAATGGTTGCGTTAATGCGAGCCATATTGGATGGCATATCAGGTGTGAGACTTAAACAAGGAGAAAAAGATGGCGATGGAATATAGCCCTCCGCACGCTGAATTATTTATGGTTACAACTTTTATCTCGGCGAAGTGGGCGTGACGCATGCTTACCACGGCGTGACGCTCTGCCATCTGGAACGGTCACGGCTGTCATCTTCTCCTCACCCACGAGTCCTCCCGGGATGCCAGCTCCTATCCCATCCACCCCCCCCCCAAGAGTCATCAGCCATGTTGCGAGAGCTTCGGCGCTATTCTAGTTCTGCTTTTAAAAACGACTCGTATCCCAGAGCTCCTCAATTATTCCGGTTCTGTTGAGGGCAAAACAACCCTGGCGCCGGCTTCTGGTCTGCACCAGGGAACAGTCTGACCGTTGTTGAATTCCCGGACGGTTTAGTTCCAATGCCAAAGTGTTTTGGGGATATACCGAGAGGGTTGGTGTCAAGGGATTGTTAGCTGAAAGTCTGTTGAAAATCGCGACAATTTCCAACGGACAGGAGAACAAAAGTTGCCTAGATTCCCACCCACAACCTTTTTATTTTTTAAATTTCCTGATCACATAATACGCTGTGTGTCAAAGGCAACGCCTTGGTGTTTCATCTGGCAAAAAGGTGACAACACACACACACACACACACACGCGCGCGCGCGCGCGCGCGGTCGCGCGGACTAATGGAATGCAATTTTGTTTACATAACCGGTTAAAGCCATCTCAAAAATCTTTTTTCCTAAAATTTGGGTGAATACCCCAATAATCCTCCAGATTCATGGCTACAAACATCACCATGCACAGAGTGGTGTTAACAAATCATTGATTAGACTCGTTTATGAATACCTTTACACTGTGAAATCCTCAGCCAATGGGAGAGGTGTACAAACACCACATCATCAGTTTGACTTTCTATGCATGGTCGTCTGTACGGGTGTATCTCAAGAACAGAAGAGGGGTATTCATCCAAACTAGGGGAAATAACACCTTGCACTGAGTTCTTGCCACCCCACTAATCCTTTAAGTGCTGGAGGTTGTTAAAGTGACAGGAAATTTGTTCTCTTTATTCATCATTTCATTGTTTAGACTGTAAAACCCCAGCCAGACGACCAACAACAACCAATGTTTTCGTTTTTGGTCAAGTGAATCTTTGCACGCCTGGGACCTATGCTGCATACCCATCAATCAAAAAGTGGTTTTCAATTCTCTTTAGAATATATTCCAGCATTCTCATCTAATTTGTGGCAGTCTGGCTGTACCCCTCACTGCGCTTTGTACGGTCCAAAGGTCGTTACTGCAAACGGCTGGTTTGATTAGGAAGAGAAAGAAATTCATTATATCTGCGAAAACTATCTGGAGGACTGTTAAGGGAAGGAAAGGAAAGATACATTAGCAACTATAATTATAATTGCTAGCAATGTCCAGCAGAATAAATGGTAAATAGATTCCCATCACCTCAAACAAAACAAAAAAGTGTCTGTCTCTCCCTCCCCACCCCCGCCTCCCCTTCCTGTTCATATTCAGCATCAGGATCCGCATCAAACTTTGAAATGAAGTAAAAATGACTCAATTTTGTGACGACCTCATCAGTCTGTAGTCCTCTGCTTCTTGAAAATATGCCAAAAAATTATAATTACCACCTCTTGCTAGGTTTCTTTTAAGGTATCTTCTCTTGTGGAGAGTGCGGATGAAAAGGTAATTACAGCCACGGAGCCCATACCTAATGATATGAACATTAGGCGGTTCGAGACCCGAGATTACTTCCACAAGATAACCTTACTTGTGGAAAAGTTTTGGGAAGGTAAGGCAACGAGCGAGAGAAAATGAACACCGCCTTCCCAGTAAAATTGGTCCCGAAATTAGCAGGATCTCTTTAGCTATCGTCTCACTGCCCAGCAACCGTAGAGTCATGTGACTATTCTTATCTACAACTCCTCTTTCTTATAGTTTCACGCATAGCGATATTAGAATACTTTTATATTTAAAATAATTATCCCCTATTGAGAGCGAGGGCTTACTGTAAAAGAAAGCGCATAATATTCTCACCCTTGTAAATTATTTTTCTCATTGTAGTTGTTATATGGCATTAGTCATTGTAACTGTCATGTTGCATTAGTCATTGTGATTGTCATGTTGCATTAGTCATTGTGATTGTCATGTTGCATTAGTCATTGTAATTGTCATGTTGCATTAGTCATTGTAACTGTCATGTTGCATTAGTCATTGTGATTGTCATGTTGCATTAGTCATTGTGATTGTCATGTTGCATTAGTCATTGTAATTGTCATGTTGCATTAGTCATTGTAATTGTCATGTTGCATTTGTCATTGCCATTGTCACGTTGCATTTGTTATTGCAATTGTTATTGCCATGGTCTTTGTTTTTGAATAACGCCGTTGTTTATATTGTCCTTTTTTTTAGTCTTTTTTTTTTTAGCCGCCATGGCGGCGATTGACGTTGGAGCGCAATGTGGCTTTACCTTTACAGCAGATCTCCACACATTAGAGAGCTGTTTTCTGACCAAAAGACCTGCTTGTTTTGTAGTTTATGGAATTTGACATCTTCTATTTTTTCACAGTTGATTTTAGAGCACTATGCTTTAGTCCCCATGTTTTTGGTATCAATTTAAAGGTTATTTTTTCCTCTAGTAATACTAACATGTTCAACAACAAGCATGTGCATGTGTGAGAAAAGTTATCTGTACATGTGAAACGATGTAGAGAAACCTATCTATGTTTCTATTCATGTTGACGTGTCCGTGTGTCTATTTGTCCACGTGTGTGTTGAAATTACCCTTATGAATTTTAATTTTTTGCTGGTTGCTTCAAGGGAACTTTTCTCTCTTTTCTTGTTGACAGATTTTTCTTTGTAAAGCGCGGTGAGCCTGGTTTTTGCTGGGGAACTGCGCTTTAAAAGCTCACATTATTATTATTATTATTTTTCATCGTCTTTGCGATCGCTTCACGCGCTCAGCTGCTCCATCCACCTATCGTCAAACTTCTCTGCTCAGTGGCCTGTAGACCGAGAACCGTAGACATCAAGCCCCACTTCATGTCCGTTTACCACCGCTTTGCCACCCCTTTATAACTTATCTCCGGAGTCTACACACCACTTTATAACATCGGCAAGTCGCTTGTTCTCCAGTTCTCCATGTTACCCCAGGGCAGAGACTTACCCTCGCTTCTTAACTACGGCCCCTGGATAGAACATCCACAGGACTGCAGATGGCCACATTGCTTGCCCCCCCCACCTTTTTTCACAGTGTTCATTTATAATTTTATATGTATATGTTTGAACTGATGTTCAGCTCCTCGCTGTCTTAGTTTGAGTGGTAATATAAATGTGTCCAGATGCCAGAAAGACTGTAAGTGCCAACACAAATGAATTGGATGTTATCAGTGAATTTTTGTATAACCCTTTGTTAATGTTTTACGTAAAGTGATTCTCTCACGTTACCGCAAGCAGAAAAAAAAGTTTCTTGAAAACGATTAATAAAGATATTTTGTATTTTGTATGCCAAACTTTTTCTACATTTCATCATTTATCACTTAAATGCAGAAGGAGGAGAATGATGCCTTCTCATTATAAAATGGGCTGAGGGATAGTATAACCTTCCTAAGGCCAACTTAAATAATTTGAGTTCTTGCCTCACCCCCCCCCCACCAGCTCACCCCGTTTCACCACACCTCTCACTCCCTAAGACGATGTCGGGGAAACCGCCTGCGCCGTCTGACGGTCAAAGACGAAACTCCAGGCGGAAATCGTTTAGTTGTCCTGCCCCTGGCTGTGAGCGGCGGCGCCAGTCTGTGTGGCTCACCGTCACAAGGGAAGCGTGGCATCACCTTACTGGCGACGACAGGGCGGAGACAGCGATGTTTTTACTGAGACTGTTGTCTCTCCGCTGCTGATGGTCATTAGCGCTATCACCGTGTGACCGCCGGAGACGAGTCTTTTTGTTGTCTCCCAGGAGTCTTTTTTTGGAATGTCTTTTATTTAAAGAAAAAAAACCCCTAATGTTCACGGATCGTTGTGAAGCAAAGGTTTATTAAAATGCAAAGTGTGTAAGCGGCACTGAGAACGGAAAAGGACAGGGTGATGGTGGGAGTGGCGTTGGTGGTGGTGGTGGTGGTGGTGTAGTTGAATAGTTGCATCTGTTTATGACAGCGAAAAAAATGGTAACAGTTGATATCTTCTGTTCCTCTCTCGATTCAGCCCACTTCTCTCACTCTTTCTGTTCATTTGTTTTTACGTTAATGTCTCGCGTGTCCGCACACGCACACACACAGGCGCACGCACACACACACACACGCACACACATCATGCAACGCCCGCAAAAACACACAAAAGTTCACACGCCCACAAGCAAAAAGTTCCACAAAATTATAACATTTTCTCCTGGCGTCAGCAGCGAGTTAAAGTAATTTACTCCACCCGTTGCTAAGGAAGTCAGGTTTCATAGCTTCTTCTACAGTTTATCAGGAGCGAACGCCTGCATTGGTATCCATCGCAGCGCCATCTAGTTCCCTGAAAATCAAGTCCCATTATCTCGACCACACGAGTGAAAGCTAGAGTAGCCGCTCGTTGATTTATCTGCCCCCGACATACCTTGCCTCCCTGTTTTTGTGCCCGTGGTAAGACAAGACTTTTAGACTTGCCATCGCACACCCACGTCATTTATTATCATGCTTAAAAAAAAGGAAACGCCGGCTACTGTTTCAATTAAGCTTCCTCAGCATGCATAGACGGGGGGGGGGGGTTCGAGCTTCAGCCTGTCCCTCCCTCATCCACCCCCACCAAGTGCCCCCTCCAACAAAAAACGTTATTTATGTGCACCTGTGGATAGTAACGCTATAAGTGCTTCTCATACGAGCGAGAAATGTTTTAAAAAATTGTCTTCTACTCCCGCGCTTTCTTTCTTTGTTTCTTTCTTTGTTTCTTTGTTTGTTTGTTTGTTTGTTTGTTTCTTTCTTTCTTTCTTTCTTTCTTTCTTTCTTTCTCATCTGTCTCTGTGGCCAACCGTTTGTCTTCTTCAGACCACGCCCCCTTCTGATATCTTTGTTCTTTCTTTGCTTCAACGATTTATCCTACATTTCGTTCTTCTTTTTCGTCCATTCTTCTTTTTCGTCCATTCTTCATCCCTTTTCTTTCTTTCTTTCTTTCTTTCTTTCTTTCTTTCTTGTGTCTGTCTGCCAGTCTCATCAATGTCTTTGTTCGATCGTTATCTTCAAAAACGTTCTCTTCAGTCAGTCAATCTCTTTTTTATCTTTATCGTTTTCCCTCTTCTCTTCCGTGTGTATAGTTTCACCCTTGCGTCTCTCAGTCTGACCCAGTTATTCTGTCTTCCCAACTAACATTTCATTATTCACGAATAGGGGGCGGGGCGTGTCTGTGAATACACACATACATGTTTTTAACAACGCAAATCTCTAGCGACACATGTCAGACCTATTTGTAATGAAATGTTTGCCTATATTGTATTATATGGATTGCCTTATGTGTTAGTCCATTATGTATAGTACGTTGCTTGTGTATATGTATCTTGCTTAAATCTTGAAATATTTTTATATATAATTGTATATGTTATACACATGTATCATTAAATAAAAACAACTTTTAAAATGCTCAGACCTCTCTACCTGATATCCATCAGCTACTTGACACCAAGAAATGTTAGTCAGGGTTCTCCCTACACCTCCACCCCACCCCCGCCATATTTCTCACTCTTGTCACTTCAGTCCATTCTACACTGACCCTCGTCCTTCACAACTACTAGTGAAATCAAAAAGAGGTTTCACCGACCATATATCTTACTCTCAGCTTGCTTCAAATGGCGCCGTGAGACCGTGCTGTACATCTTTCTGCACTTGCCTTCGGACTGTCGAGAGCAAATATTGGCGAGCGGGGAACAGCATGAGCAAGAAAGGTCACTGACCTTCCCAGAAACAGACTAGCTACGATAAAAGGCGGATGTTGTATAAGTATCCTTCTTGTTATCGTCACAAGCCGTTAAAAAGAAAAAGAAAGCCCGCCCGCGGATTTTTTTTTTTCAAGGATACTCTTGTTAGCGCCTGATTTACCTCCGTCCGGAGTACTGTCCCCTTGAAAGTCTTTACATCAAGGATTTCCTCCCTTTAAAAGGGTTCTATATCAAAGAGAGATAAGTCTTCTGTCGGCGGGCACAGAGTTACTGCCCAAACATATTGTCAGTCAGCGCGAGGAAGTCCGGGTGCAAACAAGCAATAACTGACAAGAGATTCGACAAGACTTCCGCAGAGCTGATAGTGTCTTTAACTTCGTCTGCAGCAACAGCCACATGTCAGAAGCCAGAAGCATAGTTAAAGAACTACCCGAGAGTAAAGTTGTCTTCACAATACCAATTACCAAGATAAGACATTTAAAAAAAATTGACCGTAGCCCTCTGCTTGGTTTACGAGACAGAAGATTGTGATCGTCAACATGCTGTCTGTCGGTTGAATTTAAAAAAAAAAGAGTCAGTACGTCATACCTGTCACGTGACTAGTGTAAGGAACTGTCATACTCTAACTGATATTTTCCTCACCCTTCGCTGGCTATGGTTTTCAATGTGACTTTCCTCCAGTGTAAATGTCGGTCAATACACAAACAATTTCTGTGTTTTGGGGTTTAAAAAGTCAGTTGCCTATATACACTCTAAAAAAAAAAAAAAATAAAATATCAGTGAAATCCGGAACTGCGAGTGGTACTCATTTTCAGCTTGCTAGATGATGACAAGTCAATGACAACCGATTAAGAAAGAAAGAAAGAAAGAAAGAAAGAAAGAAAGAAAGAAAGAAAGAAAGAAAGAAAGAAAGAGCAGGTGTGATATCACCTCACATCTGGCAAGGAAGCACTGTTGTACCCGGACCTCCTAGGGAGACATCAATCGGCAAGGAGGTAACTCTTGTAACCTATTAGAGCGAATTTACGGAGACCTGGGGAGGAACTTCTGCCGCACAACATTAAGGAAGGGGGCGGGTAGAAGGGACGTTTGCTCTTGATCTTCGTCGTTAAATTTTACCCGCAATCGTCGGTTTCATGTGAGTAAAGGCTAACGGTTAGAGACCAGACGTGCAATTGGTTAATTAGCGAGTGGAGGGCAGGAAGGAGGGAACATTTTTTTAAAGGAGGGTTAATTTTTTTAGCGGTTACGTTGCCTTCGTGTCATGTGTGCACACGCTTGTCTGTATGTCTTATGTTATGTATATAATTGTCTGTAGGTATGTAACTTATATTTGTTTCCTTATACTCACGATCTGTGTTAATGTGTCGATCTGCATATCCTGCATACATGTGTTTGTCTATTTGCACGTCTTGCATAAATTCGCTTGTTTGTTTGCGTGCTGTGTGTATGTGTGCATTTGTTTGAATGATCGTTAGAAACTTGAAAAAACTTTTTTTTAAATGCTATGCTTTATTTTTATTTTCATCTAACAAGTATCCTGCATCAAACAATTATTTTAACGTAGTATTTTTCATTTGGAAAGTGACTTTTTATAACAAAAAACATAAAAGAAACACAGTGAGTGAGTGTTCGGATGCTGGAATTAAATGCATGCCACATGTTAGCCAGTAATGTTCTTATATATGTGTCTACTGTTTAAATATTTGCAGGCAACATAGTCACAGTTGTGAAGCAACACATAATGGAAATATCTCAATTTAAGATAAAAGGAAAATTTATAAAACAATTCAGTCATATACACCGTGTAATATATTCAATTATACAGGCTTGGTGACATTAAAATGTACAAACACTGTTAAAAAACAAATTTATATAAACTCACATATGGGAAAAAAATAAAATATGGGAGAGGCTGGAAACACACAACTTCAAAATTTTGTATCTCTGTGCGATTTATACATCAGTAAAACAAATTATGCAGGTTGATATGGTATCAAATTTAAGAGATGTTTACACAATGTGCAAAATATTCACATGAGACACAGCAAATTTAACAGTTGGTGGCACAGAAATACTAGAAATAGGAACGTACACACTGAATAATATTTTTAGAAGTCTTCGTTAACGTTAAACGTGGGAATATGGAGTGAATTCCAATCCTAGTACTACGGACTTTTTGATACATATATCCCCACTCTTTGATACATATATCCCCACTCTTTGATTCATATATCACCACTCTTTGATACATATATCCCCACTCTTTGATACATATATCCCCACTCTTTGATACATATATCATCACTCTTTGATACATATATCCCCACTCTTTGATACATATATCATCACTCTTTGATACATATATCACCACTCTTTGATACATATATCCCCACTCTTTGATTCATATATCACCACTCTTTGATACATATATCACCACTCTTTGATACATTTATCCCCACTCTTTGATACATTTATCCCCACTCTTTCATACATATATCACCACTCTTTGATACATATATCACCACTCTTTGATACATATATCCCCACTCTTTCATACATATATCACCACTCTTTGATACATTTATCCCCACTCTTTCATACATATATCACCACTCTTTGATACATATATCATCACTCTTTCATACATATATCACCACTCTTTGATACATTTATCCCCACTCTTTCATACATATATCACCACTCTTTGATACATATATCACCACTCTTTGATACATATATCCCCACTCTTTGATTCATATATCACCACTCTTTGATACATACATCACCACTCTTTCATACATATATCACCACTCTTTGATTCATATATCACCACTCTTTGATACATATATCACCACTCTTTGATACATATATCACCACTCTTTCATACATACATCACTACTCTTTGATACATACATCACCACTCACGTGTTTCGGTAGCCACTGTACCCACCCACGTTACCTCGCTCTAGGTTTAAGACGAACCTTGCGTGAATAAGGTCCACCTCAACTTTTGAACTATAAGTAGGCGAGGTCATGACACTTGAGTCGCTTTCGACATCTCGCGGAAACACGACCCTACTGTAGCGTCCTCCACGGCTCCGCTTCCTTCGCACCTCACAGCCGCCATGCGTCAAAAAAAAAAAAAAAGTGGCAGTACTGGCAAGCAAGCCGGCGCCACCGGGGTTTGTCTCCCCTGGCAGAATCGACGGCAAGACATCAGCGCCGCCATCTTGCCCGACAGATGACACGTCACTTCCGCCAGTTGCCAGCGACGCGCCAGGAAGCGCATCTCGGCTTCTTT
Source organism: Marisa cornuarietis (assembly GCA_004794655.1). NCBI lineage: Eukaryota > Metazoa > Mollusca > Gastropoda > Architaenioglossa > Ampullariidae > Marisa > Marisa cornuarietis. Next base: position 3,775,548 of record SMMW01000521.1, read on the forward strand.
CCTAACCTCGCCCATCCCTCCCCGCAACTTTTCTGGTGCTGGGAGGTTGGGGGGGGGGGGTGTCAGGGGGTCATCTTAGTGGTCTGTGAAAGGCCGTTATTATTGTTAGAGTTGTCTTGTGAATGAGAAAACAGAAATATTATCTAAATTGTATGCCAAGGGTTGAAATAAAGCGAAGCCAAGTCGTGCGAAGAGGATCGCAGACATGCAAATTATCACGCGATCATGCACGAGATTTCACAATTATACAAGACTTTGACATGGTGTGTGGATGTGTATGTATGTACTTTTGTGTAATGCTATATTGATGACAAAGATTTGTGTGAATTTATATTTATGTACCAGAAATATCCTGCTTGAAATTGAAGATAATTTATTTAATTCAAATAAATCCTTAGTGCAGACGTCGTGAAATGTCTTTTTAATTTCTTGAAATAGATTGAGAATAATTTAAATTTGTGAAAAACATGTTTAATTTGGTCAGGTTTTTTTTTCCAGCTCTACCTCAATCTGTCCACCAAAAATGATGCAGACGAAAAGTTTAATTGTAATTTTATTTCCAGAGAAAGGCAGCCATCTTGTGTCAATCCTGAATTGTGAAAGGCGTGCACGGAAAACGTTTGCGGATCTTAGGAACAAAAGTTGATTCCAGATTCTTCGAGATACTTTCGAAATGTCCCCACGTCAAAAAAGATCTACCCGTGAAGTAGGAAACCGGGTGTCCGCTGCTGCTGGAGCGACTAGCTTTCCTTACCCGTTAACAGCAAGTCGGGTACCTCCCAACCGCGAATTGTGGCGCATCGCTGAAGGAATGTGCGGGGAAGCGAACCAGAATACTTTTTGCCAAACTGGAATGAAAATTAATCAGCACCCGCGAGCTTGACCTGTTCACACCTTCCGAGGTAAATGGGTATTGTCGCGCTTGACGGGGTAGATGAGTGGGTGGAGTAAGGATTCTGTTGATGTTTCAAGAGATAGGTTTCTCGTGGGGTGAATTGCAGGAATGTTCGTGTTCCGGTGAAATAATTGTGCGAGAGGAGCACCAAAAAAAAAAAAAAATGACCGACGAAACTCATAAATAACCCGGGGAAGCCCTCCTCCCTCTTGCCCCCCTTCGTCGACCGTTCCGTGTTTTCACCCTCCCATCATCCTCAGTAATGTCCCTCACTTCCTGTAGGTATCCTCGCCCGACGACCAACTTCCAGCCGCCCACACCTTCATCCATCTTCTTTCCGGTCTGCTTGGCGGTGTAAGTGACTCTCGCATTATCCATCCCTCTCTTCCTCTTTCTCTCTTTTTCTCCTCCCTTTTCTTCCTTTCTCTCTTTCTTCTCTTATTCCTATTTTTTCTTTCTCTTTTTTCTTCTTCCTTTTTTTGTTTCTCTCTCCATTCTCGTATTTATTTCCTTTACTTGTTCTTCTTTCTCTCTTTCTTTCTTTTTTTTCTCAATTTCAAGTTCTTTTTCTTTCTTCTTTTTCTTTCAGTTCTTTTTTCATACTTATTTTTCGCTCTTTCTTTCACTCGTTCTTCTCGCTCTATTTTCCTTTCTTTCGTTCTCTCACTCTTATTTTCTTCTCTGTGTTGCTCTTTGTCTTTCCTTCTTTCACACACGCACACACACACACACACACACACACACACACATCCTTCTCTTTTTGTTTCTTCAAAATTTCGTTCGCCAGACAACCCTCGCAAATAAAATTGTAAATTATTATTATTAAGCAGCTCATTTACTCACCTGTGTGCAAAAAAGAAAATAAATTCCCATGTGAACAAATGCAGAAACAAAATATACATAGCATACCTTTACACAAAGAAGAGCATGGACATATCAACATCCATAATTACAATAGAGAAAAACGAGAAAAATACGCACAAAACATTACACAACAATTTAGTATCAAAAGTAAAGCAGCCCAGATTGTTTTTGTGTAATTATTATTATATTCTCTTTTCTTTTGTGAAGGAAAGACTTGTTCAGAATTATAATAGATAATAGCAGATGCAGAGCTTTGTCATGTTTTTCCCCGGTGTTGGGTCTACCTATTTTACTGATTTATTTATTTATTCGACTCGAAGACATGAGCCTAGATCCTGTTCCTGTCACTAGGTGAGCCTGATTGTAAGATGCTGAAGTGAAAGAGAAAGTAAACAAACCCTCATGTCTTCAGCCTCTAAATGCTGCACATGTCGACAACCTTGCTATAAGGCTACTACATCATCCATAATAAAGTGCAGTTTCTTGGTGCATGGCAGGAGGATCAGTCAGGTTTCTTGCTTTGTTTCGTTTCGTTTTGCTGCATTGGGCTTTGCTTCGTCTGATTTTTGTTTTAACCCTTCCTCTTATTGTTCAATCTCTCTTCATATTGAACAGCAGCATTGTGAACTTTTATTTAATAAATATTAAAAAAAGAACTTTTTGTGTTTTTCAGCATGATCGATAGAGAAATATCAGATGGAGAGATAGATGAGATGGAGAGATACATAGATCAACTCTTTGTCTTCAACATATACTTGTATGGGTAACTCCTGAAAGAAGGTGAACAAATTTCCATATTAAAAATATATGATACACATCCGTTTTTTTTCTCTGTCTCTCACTCACTGTTCGTGCGTGCTGTCGTGCGTGAGCATGGATCAGTGGGCGTGTATTATATGTATATGTGTGTCAGTTTGCCTTTTTGTTGTTTTTTTGCTTTTTTTGGTAAAGCGCCATGGGCTTGCTCAAAGGGCAGATATATTGCGTTATATAAGTAAACTTTATTATTATTGTGTGTGTGTGTGTGTGTGTGTGTGTGTGTGTGTGTGTGTGTGTGTTTGAGCGTGCATGCATGTTAAAGCAATCCTGTGTGATTTACACTAACTATGATCTATCTAAGCAAAACATTGTCGAGAAACCCTCCAACGCAAAGCAAAATAAATAGATCTTTCAGCGCGCAAGAACACAAGCAGGGCGAACCTTTTAAAGTGTCTTCCACAGCAGTTTCATCCAGAAAAAACTAGCAGAGACATGTACGTCTAAGTACCTACTCAGCCGCCATTAAAACTTTTCTCCCCTCCAGATAAAAGTTCCAAACGCCTCTCGACAATTACAGGGCCTCGATAAAAAGCCAGGTTACTAGCTCCAGCCATAAAAATAAAACTGAAAGTCTTTTTCCATGCGCATGACGGAAATTGAGACTGATCGTCTGCTCTTAGTCCAGATTCATCCGCTCGATCGACGCTGCAGGCTAAGACTTAGCATGTGCTCACAACATGCTAAGTGAATTTTGACTGTAGTTTGCATTCTGAACGAAAGCAAACACAAGCGGGGGTCGCCCATATCGCCCATGTCGCCCATGTCCCCTTCCAACCACTCAATCTCCAATCTTTCTTACTCTGCGGGGGTTATTCGTAAAAGTCTTTAAAAAAATAGATGAAAAAACTCATCCCTTGTCCAATGATTGCTGCCCTTGAGTCTATCTCGGAATTTCCTATTTCCTGCGAGGCGAGAAGTCGCATTAGAAGGACATTTGACAAGGGTGAAGGGCTGTAAGGAGGGATAGTGGTCTGGAGGGTGGATAGGGGTGGTCAGGGGTAGTCTCCTTTCATTTCTTCCTTCCGCTACTTCATTCCCCTCCCCCCCCCACCGCTTCTCTCTCTCTCCCCACATCCACTCATCCTCGATTTTGTTCATCCTTTCCATCCCACCCACCCACCCCCCATCCACCATCCACCCCGCCACTCGCCGGGGCGGTGCTAGAAACAAAACAGCTAATTTGTCAGGTTATTAGCACACGTCTGTCGAATGATGGATGACACCACACTGATATGCACCCGACCGCACCCCCTCCTCCCATCCCGCCCCTCACCCCACTTCCGTTTCTCTTCTATTCCTTCACTGCCCTTTCCCTCTCCCTCCCCGCTTGACTCTTGACCTCGCCGTTCCAAGTCTCCCTTTTGTTCGTGGCATTACTCCTTCACCCAACCGACCCTCTCCCCTTTGGCAGCTAATAAGCCTTCTTGCGGTGACCTTACTAAAAGGTTCAACTGAAAAGGGATCACTCCGCTACAGGTAAGCCGGCCAGAGTAAAGCAGAGATGACTGACCACCTCACCACGTACGAAATTAATTTCAACAATATGGAAACCAGATGATCGAGGTTCTATGCCTCTCGTGCACACATTGTCCACAGAGGTCGACGTTGACAAGCAGCAGCCACCTCTTCGGATACATTTGTGAGAACTGCATCCACATCACCGGTCAGTTCCTTGTTAGCACCCTTTGCTACCATTGTAAAGGGTGACTGAGAGAAAGGCAGTTATGGAAACGAATAAAACCTTTTTTTCTATCTCCATGCTTGTTTTACATTGGCTTCTTAGATATTATGCGCCATCATGTTAGACAACCCACTCCGGTTTGGTGGTTAGTACCACCACATATGTGGACACCAAACGTGTCTACTCTGCATCCTAGTCAGGCCACACCATCAATGCTTCTTCTGACTGATGTGCAAGTTAGACTCGTTGGTCCTGTCGGCCAGTTACACTTGTTCATGTCTCGACTCACTGACGTGAAAATCATCTTGATGGATGAGACGACTTGTGTGCGAGATGACTTCTGGCCTTATGAACGGCAACTCTTCATCCCGGTTCAACCAAGGCACCCCTGGAACTTATCAACGCATACTTAAAGCTGAAATTCAATACCTCTCTCATTAAAACGTAGGCAGTCTTCATCACTGGCACATGGGAAGTTGGGGAGATGCTTGACAGTTTTCTTCGTTGAGAAATGTCGGCAATACATCGGTCATGTTTGTCTTCAGCTTTAAATTTCGTATCAGTTACTACACCCGAAGCAAGCAGACGTTTGAAGCATGAAATAAGGTGTAATCAAAGTTACCCCGCTTGAATTTTGTATCACTTTGGAATTTTAGAATATGTTTCCCATTTTTGTGTTCGCCTAAAATAAATCTGAAATTAAAACCCAACCATATGAAACTTTATTTATTATTATTATTAATATACTGCAACAATCCTCATGATCTGATATCTTTGTAGAAAAAACTTTAGAGGACATTTTTACAAACGCAGTAGACCACTTGCCACAAAAACAATATCTTCTCTATTTCCCACCATTCAATGATTTTAATGCGAAAAGAACTGAACTCGTTAAAACGACAAACGAGGCTTTTATTCAAAATAACTGTGGTAGACATCAGGGCACCGCGGGGGGCAATTTGGCTAGTTTCAGAAGCTAGAGGAACAGATGACTTTATTCGCTTTGTTTTTAATTTAAATCCCACTCCTAGCTTAGCTGGCAAATTTGATAACGTGGGAAGACCTGCTTCCAGACAACGAGGAACCAGCGGCCAGAGAACACTAAGACTTTGATGGATCACGGCCGTGCACTCCCGATTGCTCGAATCCTTCTTGCTGAATTAGGCATATGATGGATGAGACAAACTCGTCAAGTGTCGGAGTTTAGAGAAAAAGGTCAAGGGTTAATGAGTTTCCTTCCTCGTGAAAATGTTCTCCGTACTTTTTTTTTTCTTTCAGCGTTCTGTTCCGAAAAGAGACAGCATCGACATACGTCTGGAAATTTCCACTTGACTTTTCGCTGGACGATACAGAATGCTCGTTTGATAGCACTCAGCTACGATCGTCACTTATGAATTCATAAGTTTGGGTTTTTCTGATGAATAATGAATTATTGGATCTGTCCAGCATTGATGGCAATTGTGTTCCTATGGCCTGCCTTCAACTATTCTAGTGTTTGGTCGAGTCAGTGCTGGAGATGGTAATCGGTACTTTGTGACAACAGTCAAAAAGGGACAGCATTGGTTGCTTAGTAGGGTAGAAAATAATCTTTTTTTTAAACCACATATCAATCTAAACTACCCTAAAAGTAGACATGTGTAGACAAAAAAAGAAATAAAGTAAATTAAGCAGTAAAGAAGGGACGTAATCGTTTTGGGGGAGGTCACCCACAAGTGATGCTTCACATCCGTTTCCTTCAAGTCATACGCCAGGTACAATGTTTGGGCAAATTAAGAAACAGAACCTAAATCACCAATACTTACGAAAGAAGTTCACGGTTGATCGGATTTTTTTATCAGAGATAGAACGGTTGCCTTCCTGCATCACTTTCTGACCGCCAAAAATCCCCAACCCACTCCCGATCCCTCACCATCTACGAAGCTCCACCAAAGTGTTCACCAAAGTACTGTCTCCCAAACTACCTGGTCCCCACCATCTGAAAGATTTCGAAGCGGTTTGCGTGGAGGAGGACTTTGCCTGAAGAGGTCAACAGTTTTAAGTACTTGAAAGCAAATCCTTTCCAAAGACGGCAGCTCCGCGACAGATATCCTCATCAGGATCGCGACAACTAAAGCGGCAATTGCTGGATAGAGTCTGACACAGCCATAGGGTTAGGTTACTACTAATTACAATCTGTACAAGCCCTGGGATCGTAGTTATGAAGCAAGAGTAAGATTTTTTCCCAGGACAAAATGGGGAAGGCAAGGAAGAGCGTCTTGTTGTCAAAGTTATAAAGCAATGACCAGACTACGAGGGTAGTAATTAATGTTACTTTACCCCAAGGGACATTTTTCACCGCTTTATAGCTATGGTTCCATGGTAAAACAACATCTATGGGGGTCAGGCCACCGTTTTATGACGTGTGTCTTTGAGTTCCCCCATGTTTCCCAAGGCCAAAGATTTACCCTCGGTTCATTACTACCTCCTATGTGCAGGGGCTTGCTCACCATCGCCCAGGAGAGGCCTGAGTTGCGGGCTTGTTCATCTGCACCGTCTATCCATGTGTTACATTCAACGACCTGTACCAGTCAAGGGACGAATTAACGCATGAATGACTGACTGTCCAAATTATTCTTTTCGAGAGAGTAAACAACAACTCTAGTTGAAATCCGAAGGGGAAGTTAACGAAGGTAATATTGGGACACGCAGCAACTAAGCTTAAGATGGTTTTAAAACCCCCTTTACACTTCTGAAAGCTACGTGGTCAGGAATTCTGTGAGGCTTGCACCCAGCACCTGCCAGAGACACGCCTGAAAAAGAGTAGCCTTAAAATCAATGATCCATGCATGTCCCAATGTAAAGACTAGCCTGAATACGACCCGAGAACAAACGTTTAAGAAGAAAAAAAATCTACCGCACATCTCTCTGCAGAAGATGAAGGATCATGCAGAATGGGACCCAGGATAGTTAAGAAAAAAAAAATACAAATGATAAAAAAAAATTCACAGAGGACGTTATTGGCGGCGCAAAATAAAGCAAGCCAAACCCACCAATCGGATGATGCTGGAAGATTGTGCCTGGCGCCCAACTGTCTGCAAACCCGAGGCTGGTGTCCCGGGAGACGAGGGGACTCGGCCGCTTGTGGGATTTCAGCGGAGAACACATCTCACGCGCGCACACACACACACACACGTCGGACAGGGACACCAGCGCCAAGTGCTTTCTGGTGACCTGCTCGCGGACACTGATCTTTGTGCGTATAGGAGGGGGGAGGCATGAAAGGAATGTCATGGAGGGATGATATCTTAATTTTTGACCACTCAGAGTTATTTTAAACTAAATTTGACTCTCGAAGTCATGAACTAATCATGTGTTTGGCTTCTTTAAAATTTGCATTTCACCCGTCTCATAATAGCCCGAGGATTTCAAAGGAAATGCCTCATTCTTTTTTATGAAGAACGTTCTTATCCTCGCCCCAAAAAGGATTTTCTTAACTAAGCAAATCTGAGCGAGCGTTTTGCAAAGTGTTTAGGTGATGGTAGCCTAAAATTGTACCCGAACTCTAACCCAGCAATATTTAGCTTTATTTAAGTATTAGTTTGTTTTTCATTTTCTTCCAGACATTCACACTTAAGATATTGTTGTTGAGGAATTTTACTATAGATATGGTTGTGAGGTGTCACATTAGATACTCTCGCGACTTATCCCTTTCGATATTGTCGTGACATTTAAAGCATCCAGCCAAAAGACACTGAAACGTTGTCACACTTCCTACTTTGTTCTTGTATCTTTAAGATAAAAGCTTTACTAGCTTTTTTTTTCTTTTCTTTTTGATTCTACGCAACAAAGGGGCATGGCCATGCACTAGGAAGAAGCCTGAATACATGAAAATGCAATTGGGAGGGAAGATATTGTTTGTGGAGGACGAAGCGGCCTTGAACGTATTACATGGAGCTACTGAGGCAAGAAGAGGCTTGCAAAGAGCAGAGGCAGCTCATGGGGTGGAGGTAACACGTATCTAACGTTCGACGCGGAGGGACTACAGTCACGAGGGCAACGTGTCTGCTGTGTGACGTCATCAGGGTCACGCGGTAACCTCTGACTGTACGGTCTTTGCAGGAACCCTGTGGCCTCCGCGATCTGCGCATCGCTCTGGGACCTTCCAGGCATAGGATCCTCCATACGATCCTGGGAAACAATGAGGTGATGAGAAGAGAGGGTTGGATACAAGTGGCCAGGGAGACCTGCCAGTCAAAATGTCGCAATCCGTTAAGTTTTCTTACAAAAGTGACTCGCGCTCTCACCATCTCGCACGTTTCACTGAGAGTCTGACCGTAAAGATCAAAGATAACGAGACACTGCAAACAATAAAAAATAATAGTAAACACGTACGGAGGAGAAAAAAGTAATTCAAGACACAAGTGAGCTTTAACAACTGTGGAAGGTCCCTGTGCATCGATTACGAAATATGCCAGACCCGGCTCACGAACATGAACGCGCACACACACACACACACACACACACAAAACACACATTCATGATCACACACACACACACATACACACACACTCAAAACACACATTCATGTACACACACACACACACACACACACACACACACACACACACACACACGCAGTTATGGACACGCACAAGTACAAGAGAGAAGGAAGACAGGCGAACACAAAGAAAGAAAGAAAGAAAGAAAGAAAGCACGTGACCGGTAAAAGAGAGACACAGAGAACTATCACAGCTGCTGACTAACAAAAACACATTTTCCGCTGCCGCTGAAAATTTACAATAACACATTCATGGCCGTCTGTGAAATGCTGGCTGATTTGCTTCAAGTAAACTTGTTTTCCTACCGGAGAATGAGTTTCCAAGCTCCGGCCTTTCCACTTCTTTCTCTTCTCCTCCCCCCCACGCCCACCTACTCCCCCCCCCCAAAAAAAAACTGCCGCCTATACCTCTTTCCATTCTTACCGCCCTCCTGTTTTCTCACGTATTCCACCGTCGTTTGCTACACTTTGTTACACAGATACTAATGTAGCCTAGTGATTACTCTCCCTTCAAACCCACTATCGTGACAGGGGGCGCTGAAATCCGAGGGGAGGAAGAATAGACAAAAGTACCGGGGGGAGTGGGGACTGGGAGGAAAGTAGCGACAAAGAAAGGCTACTTCAGATCTATATGGGCTCATTTTAAAAAATAGTTTT